>JAYKXQ010000039.1:0-250000 GCA_035357415.1 Ophraella communa
TTTTGTCTTCAAAAATTGACAAATTTTTTGCTAAATTCGCTCCTAAATACGTTCCTTGTATTGTGGATAGGGTTATTTCAAAGTTGGTCTATAGCGTTAAGGATACTAAGGGTAATGCTTTAGGCAATTATCATGTGTCAGATTTTTCCGATTTTGATCAAAACTTGTCTGATAGTGAGGACTCGGACAGTGAGAATGATGAAACTAATTAACGAAATCACTTTCGTACTGATCACTGGAGTCACTACACTGAAGGCACTTTTTGTTAGTAATTTATCTTGACCCTTCCTCCTATTTCATAAATTGAATACTTTGACTTTTTCAAAATTCATTTCAATTTCTTTTTTAATTAAAAATCAATAGTGCCGCACTACCAATTTACATCAAATTATCATTTTGAATGATCAGTTTTCTTTGTTCGTTTTCCAAATTTTTCTCTTCCTCTTGTTTGGTATTGCCTTCAGTATTCTTAACGTTGTGTAGTGTACTTACCTGTCCCATATGAGTTCGTCGTTTTGTTCTTTTTTAATTGTCCTAATTTTATTGTTCACATTATTACCGTTATTTCTTGTCATTTTTATTGATAAGTATTACCTTCATTATCTTCTACCTTGTCTCTGGATTTTTTTGTTTTGTTCTTTTTGTTGTCTCCTTTTCAATTTTTTTTGGTTTATCCTCTTTGGCTATAAAATCTCTCTCTCTCTTCAGGCTGAGCGTTGTCTGCCAATTGGAGAAACATGTTCCCGGGAAAGCTTAATTTTAGGAACTCCCTTGGTCAAGTCCCTAAATTTTTTATATATATTTTTTTATTATTTTTTGGCTGACATGCCATTATTTTCAGATGATTAACGCTGGTTACGTTGAGATCACCCGTCTCCACTGAGCTCCACGCATCCCCTGTCCAGCGTGGAGAAACTTCAGGTTGACCGTTCCATTTGGGTTGGCTGGTACCCTTTGTAAAAATCCAGTCACTTCGTCGTATGACGGTTTAACTACCTGGGTTTCTTCAAAATCCATGGTAATTTTACTTGCCTTATGAGGTTTCGTTCCATGTGGGTTGGCTGCTGTAAAAAAAATTCGGTCAATTCGTCTTCGGACGATTCGGTAACCTTTTGTAATGGTAACCATGTTTCTTAGTTTATTGTTGGTATTTTGTTTATTTAGGAATTACACCAGTCATCTTGTTAACCTACATAAATTTACTGATTTATGGTATTCTTTACCTATTCACCAAATTTGGATTATTACTTTTTATTCGTTACTCACTTTGAGAGAATTTTCACCTTATTTACAAAAAAAAAGAATCTTCAATTCTTTTTTTTTCTGCAAAGGTACCGTGGTGTAACAAGTGTCTCGTTGATTTTCGGACATTTCGCCCGGACTATAAATATTTTTAATTTATCAATTGTTATCGGGTTGAAAACGAGTGGGGACTGCAAGTTGGGAAGGAGAGAATGGTTTTCTAGTGAGTCTTTCATTTAATTTTATTCATTTTTATCGATGAATTTTAAGAAATTCAGAGTTTTCGACTATCTTTACCCTTCTGTTTCTGGTGAGTACCATTTTGCCTTGGTTTTAAGTTTAATAGTTCAAATAATCCAAATTGCGGTGAATATAATATTTTATCTATTTTACTAACATTTTAAAGTTTTCGAATACAATTGCTAATTTAATTCAAGGTCAGTTTTTGTGGTATTTTTCTTATTTATTCATCAAAGGTAATTAATTTTTTCTCGAAATTTGGAGAGTCTTATAGCGATTGTGTTCGAAAAAAATAGTATGTGAAAGTCGGAGTTTTGATTCCTATTTTTATTGATAGGGTTATTGCCAACTAGAAGAAGGGCCCTAATAAGGACAACAAATTGATATTGAGAACTTACGCAGTTCGACCTCATTTGGTGAAGCCGACGCCATTTCTGCTGTTCCTATCCACGTTTTAGAAGCTTCGACAAGAGGTTCCGACGGGGAAATTCCTTTCCGTCGCAGTTCCGAGCCCAAGACGAGTGAAAATTCAGTCTAGAGATCTCTCGGATGGAAAACCACCCTTCCACCGCTGCTCATGATCGTAACTCCGTCAGAAGCCTCAGAACCAAACCAAGTTAAGAGAATTTAATTAATTACCTAATATACATTTCGTTACTAATCAAATTTGAAGTAATAAACCATTTTAAACTGGTCTCAAGTATTTTATTTGTGTGTCTGTACTTGGCGCCCTTTACATCAATGCTTGGAGAGAACCTAGTAAAACACAGAAGGAAGCCACGACCCTCAGGGCTAGCAAAGGGTACCTTTAAGGTTACATAGTTTGACCAAGTCGCTAGAAATTATGAATGATATTATGTTTATTGAATGGAAAACACCACCAACGAGGTATTTTACGACAACACCTGTACAGAGCAAGACTCGCAATGAACCAACATTTCAGAAAAAGTGTTTTAATTGTTTTGGGACCTCTCACCTAGCTGACAGATGTCCCAAGCCCAGAAGAGAACGAGGTACTTGTTTTGGATGCGGTAAGGGAGACCACCAAATTAAGGAATGTCCAGACAGAAACTTTAGACCACAAAGGCAAAATCAGCAAGCATTACCTGATTCCTGTGATTCCAGCATATTTGGTAGAAGTTGGTCTAGAGAAGTATCCTTTTTTTTAAATAATGCATATGTAGACACAGGTAGCCCTATTTATTAGTAAAGTTTAATTTATATCATGCCTTACAAGGACAACAATAATTATTGTGGAATAAACAAGGCGCCTTTAGTAATTTTAGGTATTTTTACAGATACTGTAATTGTTCAGGGTATAAAAGTTGAAATTAAGTTTCATGTTATATCTAATGCATGTATGAACTATAGTATTTTGCTAGGTAGAGATTTTATTTCTAGTCCGAGAGTCAAAGTTACATTTGAGACTGATAAAGTTTAAATTAAAAGTGTTACAGATAAAGATGTCCTCAATAATTGTCCTTGGAATGAAATTTTATCTATAGATTTTGGTAATGAAAACATTAATGAGCTGGACATAGAACCATCTCTAGATTATAATAAAAAGTGTGAGTTAATGAATTGTTTTTCAGAGTGTTATGAAAATGCTGAGAGAGGGTTGGAACCCAAAACCCATTTTGAAATGGAAATCAAACTGAAACCAGGTAGCACACCTTTTTATTTTAAACCCAAAAGACTTTCTATAAGTACTTGAGCAGAAACAGGTAAGAAAAACAGTGGATGAGTTATTAGAAAAAGGCATTATAAAACCCTTAGATTCTGAATATAGTTTAAGAGTAGTGTTAGTTCCCAAAAAGAATGTGTGTAAATTTTATGGAACTAAATAAACAGGTACAAAGAGATAATTTTCCAGTACCTATTATCGAGGAACAAATTGAAAAATTAAAAAATAAATGTTGGTATACAAAGTTAGATTTAAAAAACGCTTTTCTCAATATTAGAGTTAAAAAAGATTGCACTAAATATTTTCGTTTGTTACATCATTTGGTCAATTTGAATATTTACGAGCCCCATTTGGTTTTTGCAATAGCCCAAATTTTTTTGTCAGATTTTTTACTTTAATTTTTAAGCAATTAATAAGAAACAATGAGATTATTTTGTACATGGATTATTTGCTAGATGCCACAGAAACGTTCGATGAACATATTAGGATTCTGAAAAAGTTTTCTCACTGCTTATGGACAATTTACTTGAGCTTCGTTTAGATAAATATTCTTTCGCAAAAAAGCAGGTACAGTATTTCGGTTATATTGTTAGTGAAGAGGGTATTACTATTAATTCAGATAATGTTCTTGCAGTTAAAGAGTTTCAGGAAAGAATAAAAGTGAATTATAAAGTTTTTTAGGACTTGTCTCCTAGTTTAGGAAATTTATTCAAAATTTTTCAATTATAGCTAAATCCTTGTATATGTTAAAAGGCAAAGCAAATAATTCAGTGTTTAATATTGGGGTAATACAGCATGAAGTATTTGAAAAGCTCAAAAATATTTTATTGAGTAAACCAGTTTTGAGCCAATACTCTCCTACGGCAGAAACACAGCTAAATTGTGATGCCTCATCTAAGAAGAACTACAGATGCAGAATCTCGATATCATAGTTATGAACTAGAATGTCTTAGTATTGTTAACAATATTAAAAGGTTTTTATATTTACTTACATGGAATAAAATTTAAAATTTTTACGGATTGTGATAGCATTCGACTAACATCGCAAAAAAAGAAAATAATTCCAAAAATAGCTAGACGGGCTTTGTTTTTAGAAGGATATGATTATCATTTCGAACATAGGTCAAACTCTCAAATGCGTCATATAGATGCCCTAAGTAGATGTCACAATATTTTGATTTTAGAAGGTAACACCTTCGAAAAAGTTCTTGCTATTACTAGCAGTCACTAGATCCTACTATTTCAGAATTAAGTAAAAGGTTGGAAAAAACTCAATTGCCTTTTTTTGAATTGCATGAAGGATTAGCTTATAGAAAGCATAAAAAAGAAAAAATGTTATCGTTTTATCTGCCACATAGTATGATTAATAATGTAATCAGGTACGCTCATGAAAATTATACTTATGTAGGGGTTAAAAAAACATGTGAAGTAATCATGCGCACATACTGGTTCCCTAATATGAAATTTTGCGTAAAAAAAATTATATCCAATTGTTTAAAATGTATAGAGTTTGTGCCTAAACATGGTAAAACAGAAGAGACGCTTCATTCAATTCCCAAAGGAACCGTTCCCTTTGATACTTACCATACAATAGATCATTATGGACCCTTAGTAAAGTATAAAAATGGTTATTAACATATATTTTTAGTTATTAACGCTTTCACCACATTTATTAAGCTATATCCTTGTCGAGATACATCTTCATCAAAAGTTATTAAGCATTTAAAAAATCATTTTATGTTGTAAAGTGCCCTTATTGAATAATTTCAGATAGAGGATCTCGTTTTCCAAAATTTTTTGCACAATGAGAATATTAAGCATGTTCAAATTGCAGTTGGGTGTCCTTGGGCAAACAGACAAGTGGAACGAGTTAATAGTTATGGGTCCGATACTGGCAAAGTAAAAAAAGTCCATATCATGGAATGAGACTAGGCGATATAGAATTTGAACAATACGGTTAGTAGTAGTACAAGACAAACTCCCTGCATGTTATTGTTTGTAGTGAATCAGAAGTGTAAGGATGGTGATAAAGTTATATCATATTTAGAATTGATGAATGAGATTGATAGAATTGAGAGAATTAGTAGAATTGAGAGAGAAAGCAGAAAAGAAAATGGAGAAAACTCAAGGTTGTAACAAAAAATATTATGACAAAATATACAAAAGGCCAAATATTTATAAAGTAGGTGATAAAGTAGTAATTACCAATTATGTTACTGAGTCTGGAGTAAATAAAAAGTTTTTACCCAAGTTTAAAGGACCATATGTGAAAGCCCCACCAGAAATTGCAAGTCTTATACAAAAAATTCTCTCAAGCAAAAAAGAAATTTCCAAAGAAAAAATTAATGCTTTAAAAAAAATGATACCATCAATGCCGCAAATTGACCAAGATTTTTATAAAGCGCTAATACATTTATAATTTTTTGTTTAACTAAACTTTTTAATTCTTTTAATTTAATTAGTTTGGTTTTTACTTTAGTTTGTTTGATTTAATTAGTTTTTTGTGTAGTAAATTTATTTTGATTTAAAAGAAATAAATAAAATCTTAATTATTCACATAGAACCTTGTTTTAATACCATTACTTATAATATATACACTCTTTAATGTGACAAAGTTGTAAGGGGCAGATAAAACCATGTTCAGTTAAATATTTCTGAAAAGTTAATTTAATAAGGTTCTATCTAAGTTTGTGACTTACAAATTCAAGGTTTAGATAAAGTTTTATAAATAATATAAAATTATTAAATGGTGATGTAAAAACACTTTGGAAATATAAAAATTATCCCGAATAAATACAATTAATTGTATAATAATTATCAGATACTGAAACTGTGGCTTTTAATTTCTCAAAATGGCTGTATGGCCAGATAGAACTTTATTATTCTAGGTGGACGAAATATAAAATACAGTTTATTTAATCGGATATTTACAATCTATAAATAATTCGAATTTTGTTGAAATAAACTGCCAGTACTGGCTGATTTGTTCTACATTTTTTATAACATTAGTTATTTTACATTGTAAACCAATTATAGCTATGATGGGGGTAATTATAAGAGTTTATATATTTTTTCTTTGGTAAAATTGATTTGTTCCATGAATATTTAACAGTTATAACTTGGCTTATGTCCAAAATAAGTATCTAATAGTAATACTTACCAACCTTCAAACATTCTTTTACACATTTTAAATAAATACACCTTAACTTGATAAATCTAAGTTCTTGCTAATTTTTGTAAGCAACACTGGTAACTATAATTTTATTTTGGTAATAAAGTTTAAAAAAACTACTTTTGTGTTATTCTTTTTGGTCTACGCTTTTGAACAATTTTAGTTTTTATCTGTCAGCACTACTTCATGTTCCTTAGTTTGGTGAGGTTTGTTTCATATTGCTTAAATTAAGTGGCGCCCTATCAGACTATTTTGTTAGTAATTTCAATCAAAATTTAGGCAACAGTATCCACGACTGGTGCTCGCCGATGAACAGCTGCCTTCCGCACTTATGTAACTTACTTTGTAGTTGTCACCCAACATTATTAATTTTAATTTTTATAAAAAACGTTGCATAATTAAAATGGCGCCCAACGTGGGGCCTTGAAAAATAAGAGTCTCTTAAGTGAATAAAATAGTCCTTAAATGAAGTAGTAGACCAAAGTTTAACACTAAGTGAGGTATAGATAGTCAAAAGGTTATCCTGTTTTGAAAATAAATCAATACACATCACAAATGGAGTAAATACGTTTGAGAGAAGAATAAATAAAGTATGACCTTACTTCAAGTAGGTAAATAAGTATTGGTTATATGAAATATGACTGATTTTGTGGATTGGTAGATATTGAGATAAATTTAGAGTGAATTTGGAGTAATTGTTGTATCTTGGTAAATATATACAACTGATATTTTTTGGTAAAATTTTTAGAAATAAAATTGAGTACCTGCTGAGAGCATTTCAAGATTTACTATAATAGAGTTTAGTGAATTATCATCTTTGTGCAAATTGGTATAATTTTAGAATAGCTTTATTTTGTCTGTTTATTTATTATAATGGATTCACGTTTTAAGTCAAATCATTTAGTATCTGAAGAGTTACATTATGAACTAAAAATAAGTGGTGTAATTACAAGTAGACCTGCAGCGGATAAAAAGAAAACTTTTAAGTAAACTGTTAGATAAAGAAAGACAACAAGGTTTAGATGTTCTGACTTTAACAGATCCTGATTTTAAATTTCAAACTGAAAAAATATAAATTGAATCATTTATTAATTCTATTCAAGCTATAATGATGAATTTGAGGGTCCTGATTCTGATTCAGTGTATAAAAGGATAGAGTCTAGATTAATGCACGTTTCTAATCGAATTAAACGTTTAAAATTTAATGATAATGATACAGATATTTTGGATAAAACTGAATTTAAAAATGAATCTTATGCTACTGTTTTACTTAAGGAGGCAAATCTCCAAGATAAAGTCACTAATCCAGATGTTAATGCTAGTTTAAATTGCACCAATGTACCTAATATACCCACCCATTTAAGTCCAGAGATATCTATAAACAGCAACTTTTTGATTCAGCTAGTAATTTGTTTTCGGATAAAGCAAAATTTTGCTTTAGGCATATAAAAAATGTTGTTAATGATTGGGATAATTTGGTAGTTAAACTAAAACAAGATTTTTTAAAGTCAGATATTGATGATGACGTTTGGGAAACTATTAAGAAACGGTGTCAACTTAGAAATGAACCTGTTATATTGTATATTGCTTATATGGAGACGCTATTCTCCAGATTATCTGGGAAACCCTCTGAACCTACAAAAATTAAACATATTCGTAACGGCCTTCAGCCTGAATATAGAAAAAGATTGGCACACGATATTTTATCTGTTGGGGAGTTAAGTACTTTGTGTAAAAGGTTAAAGGAAGCAGATATTTTGAGTTTACCCTCTACTAGTAATTCTAATTATTTTTTGAAATCGGAATTAGCTTATGTTACAGAGTCTCCTTCTTCAGAAACCTCACCTATGGTCGATAATAACAAAAACAACTTGCGAAATAAAAATAATAAGAACCTGGGACAAAATGATAAGTTTAAGCGTAAAGTAACTATAGTAATTCACAGAGTAATGAGCCTACGAACCTAGTTTATTGGAAATGCAATATATCTTATCATACACATAAAAATTGTAGAGCCCAAATAAAAAGGAAATTTTTTTACCGATGTGGTAAGGATAACTTAACTATTAAAGAATGTACAAATTGTTTAAAAAACGTAAAGTAAGTGTTCCTGCAGTTGGCACACGAACACTGGCTAGAGTTAAATCCAGAGCCAACAATAGCAACTTTTATTCTAGAAAAATAGTAACCTCCTTTTTTGATCCACTTTAAGACAATATGATTTTGAACTTATTCATAAAAAAGGAAAATGTAATGTTTTGCCTGATGCTCTAAGTAGAATACCTAGTACTAGTAATAATGATAATCCTTCGAGTAAATCTGTAGAAATTTCAATTTTAGACATAAAACCTCAAATCTCGGATAGTTGGTATCTTTCTCTTAAAGATAAATTTTTGCAAAATCCTAAGTCTTATCATCAGTGGAAAATTTTTGATAATTTAATCTATAAATATATACCTAACACCCTTCCAGTAACTAGTAACTATCAGAAGTGCAAGATATTAGTTCCAAAGTCACAAATTAAAGAAATCATTGCAGATTGTCAGTCCTTCTATTGCTGGTCATTTTGGTTTTTATAAGACACTTGGAAGAGTACAGGAACTTTATTACTGGCTTAAAAAAAGAGCAGATATTTTAAAATTTGTTAAAACATGTGAAATTTGTCAATCACAAAAAATGCGTAATAGTCCCCGAGTAGGATTAATGGGTGGTAAAAAAACGGTCAATTTCCCCTTTGAAATTTTATCTTTAGATCTTCAAAAACCTTTCCCTAGAAGTACTAAAGGAAATTGCTATTTGTTATTTGAATCATCTAGTTTCAAAACCCGACAAATCCATTTTTGGAGAAAAATGAGTTTAATACGTCATTGGATTCGTCTTCCAGTTCTCTACCATCTAATATAATATTCACACTTCAAATCACCGCAAATCCAAGCTACATTTGCATTTAAAATATGGAGTTGGTTTCAAAATCCGACAAATCCGAGAGACGTTAAAATCAAATGCCAACAAATCCACACCAGCCAATCACAGCAATCTTCTAAAGTCACGCGACTGCAATACGTATGAATTTGTTTTGTCTGCGCCATTTGTTTATGTTCTAACAGTCAGAGTATACAAAGTAGTAGTGTTGTCCAGTTTGTTTTATAATTTAAATTTAAAAGCTAATTATTTTACATTATATATTTAATACTCAAACAATGGCAGAGTATATTGGAGAGGTTCCTAAACCAGTGACTCCAGACAGAGCTCGCAAAAGAGTTTCCCAACCAAGAACATGGAAGCGAGCAGTACAAAAGGAGGAAAGGTAAACAATCTCAATTCTATTTTTAAACGAAACAAAAATGTACAGAATTTTTTTTCTCTCCTTAGATACAAAGCCAAAAGCTTGCCGTCATATCCAACTTGTCAACACTCTACAAAATCTTATCGGTGCAGTACACTGTTGATGCGTGATATAAAACAATTTCATCAAATTTTATATTCGCATAAAGATAAGATAGGCCAGGATAACTTTATAATAAAATTTTGCGCGACAAAAATTATAAAACGCCAAGGGGGTACAGGAAATAGGAATTATAGGAAAACCTACTCCGTAAAATACTATATCGGTCTTTTAGATTCAGCCAAAAAATCCCTGTATGCCAGAAAGCCTTTCTTGATGTTTTGAAAGTAAAGGATCGAGTACTTGGCGTACTAAAACGATTTCATGAAGGACAACACATGGCACGCGAAAACAGGGGAGGTGATCGCAAGACTCAAAAATTTTCTGAAAAAAAATCTTCTGTAATGAAATTTATTGAGCAATTTAAAACTGTTGAATCTCATTACTGCAGAAATAGGAGCAGCAGAACATATTTATCTTCGGATTTAAATATATCAAAAATGTGGCGACAATACTACCGGGAAGTTGAAATGGGATCTACGTACGTTATGGTGAAAAAAAGTTATTTCCGGCATATTTTCAATACCTGCTACAATATTGGTTTCGGTTCCCCAAGAACTGATGTTTGCTCTACATGCCTTCAGTTAACAGAAAAAATCAAAGTGGAAAAAGATGAGCAACTTAAAAGAAAACTTATGATTGAGAAGCGCGTACACAAATTACGAGCAAAAGCATTTTTTGATTCACTCAGAGAAGAAAGGCAAGGTCTCAAAATAATTTCGTTTGACTGTCAAAAAAATCAAGCAATGCCGAAGATTCCTGATCAATCTGTTTATTACAGTCGGCAGTTGTATACGTATAATTTTGCCGCCGTTACAGGTACATCACATTCTCCATTGTCCAAGGAAAATGTGAGTTTATATTCATGGACTGAGGACCAGCATTCAAAAGGAGCCAATGAAATTGCTAGTGCCGTTTTTCACAAATTGAGTACCACTAACTTCGAAAACATCGATACTGTTCGGCTTGTTGCCGATGGCTGTGGGGGGCAAAACAAAAACACCATAATGATAACAATGTGCATCAAATGGCTAAGTGTACATGCACCCCCCTATGTTAAGAACTTGGAACTTATATTTCCCGTGTCTGGACATTCCTTCATTCCCCCAGATAGAGTCTTTGCACGAATCGAGAAAGTTATAAAAAGGAAAGACACCATCGTTTCTCCAGAAGAGTTTCTCGAAATATTCAATGACCATGGGACTGTTTTTGTTCTGGGCCGTGATGTGACTGTTCACGACTGGAAAAAGGACTCTCAAACTACCATCAAACCTCCTGCACAGTGGCACTTCCGGTTTAACATGAGTAAAAGGTTTTTACTGAGACGAGGACCAAATAGGACAGTAACAATTCGAGGAGAACAATCCTATAAATCTGATCTTGGGGAATACAAGTCAGTTTTTAAAAAAGGTAAATCGGTTGGGAGTATCTTACAATCTGTAGTTCTGAGCGGCGTACGACCTAATAAGGAAAAGCTAAAAGACGTTAAGGTTTTACTGGAAAAACATTGGGGTGAAAATTGGAAAGAAATAGAAAACCTTAAATACTACAAAGACGTTATTGAAAAATACTACGATGTCCCAGATGATGGAATTTCAGAGGAACCCGAATGCAGCAGTACTAATTTGTGTGAATCAGTTGACGAGATCCCGGACTTGATAGTTTAGTTTTCAAAAAATATTGTATTGTATTAAGGCTCTTTTGATAAAATAACTATTTCAAAAAATTATTTGTTTTTAAATGTTTCGGTATCAAAACCCGTCAAATCCATGAGCGTTATTTGCAAAACCCGACAAATCCAAAGTTTAATATCAAAACCCGACAAATCCATTTTATTTATTAAAATTTCGACTACAGTTATGTGTTTTTGGAAAAAATAAATACATTTTTCAATAAAACAATTTGGCCTCTAATAGCTTGCAAAATATTTACACAGTTAGTCAATAGTAATGACATGAAACAGTTTTCTTCAATTTCCCAACATTTGACCTCAGTGGATTTGTCGGGTTTTGAAACTAGTTGATTCATTTGTCGGTGATTGGTTCTCCAAGTATACACTCCTATTATGACGTCTTTCATGCTCTTCATCCTTTTTTTGTCTTTGTTTTGCATGAAATTAATAAATTTATTTCGCTCTTTTTCAGTCGGGGATGTTTTTTCTTCAACTTTTCTTTTCTTTTCTCTTTTCTAATGATGGCTTTTCATTTTCAATATTTTCTGAATTATAAATTCTATTAAACAGAATAGAAATTTTTATAATTTTTCTTACCATCCTTACTACGTTATGAAAAGCTTGATGCAATAAATTTAGGTGTAATATTCGGTTTTTTGCCAAATATATCATACATTCCTTACCCTCGGTTACCCATATTGTCTTTCTTTTTAGAGTACCTGGGTTTTAAGTACTTAAAATTATTCTCGCATTGTGGCTGTATATAAATATCCAGCTTCTTTCATTGAAGCTGTTATAATATTCCACACTTTTTGTTTTTTTATAGATGTGGACGGAATGTAAGCAAGAACGGAGAAGAATGTTGAGGGAAAGAGATGGGGTAAAGGGTAGAGACCGATATAAGGAGAAGAAGGATCTGGAGTGAAGGGTGGAAACGGAGAAGAGAAAAAAGTGGGAGGAGTTATTGGGGGAGCTGGAAAATAATCCGTGGGGTAAAGCATATGAAATAGCGGTGAAAAGTATTGGAGGAAGCCAAAACATTGTGCTATAAGAAGAGTGGGAGAAGGAGATTATAGAAAAACAATTCACGATTGAAGAAGGAAGAGGGGCGCTCATGAGTCGAGAAGGGCGGGATTGTTGGGTGGCCGGTAAAATAAGGGGAATAAGGTCGGTAGAGAAGTGGGAGGTAGAGGAGAAGAGGAGAGGCATCAAGGTAAGAAAAGCCCCTGGAGTGGATGGCTTGAAAGGGGATGTAATAAAGAGGTTAGTGGAGAATGGGAAGTATTTCTGGGAGCTTTTTAACAAGGTACTGAGGGAGGAAGAATTCCCGGAGGTATGGAAAGTGGCCAAAGTTATACTTGTGAGGAAGGCGGGTAGGGAATGAAAGCGGACAGGAGACTACAGGCCCATCAGTCTGCTCTGTGGTATGGGTAAGGTGATGGAAGGAATAATAAAAAAGATATCTTACATTAAAATTTGAGAAGATTTTCTTTTTTTTTACAGCTTTAAAAACTTTGCACAAGTTCAGTATGGGGACTTGAAAGCCAAGATTGGTGGTTCTACATTTTTAGTAAAAGTCTTTTATGAAAATAGTAATGAATTCATTCTCCAAGATTTGGCATACAACTTAAACAATCAATTACCCATTGTAAAAATATTCCATTGTTAGGTTACGATATTAAGAACGCTCTTAGAGTGCTGTTTCTCCAGTGTTTACTCTGTGGTTGACTGTTGACAGCTGACAGCTGACAGTTAACTGTTCAACACATGTGGGACTAGCATACCAAGAGCTTAAAAAAGAAATGATTAAAATGTTTAAATGCGAAGAAGACAAAATTTCATTAATGAGAAAATTTTAGAGCCGTCGTTGGCGTAGAAATGAGAAATTTTGTGAATATTATTTTGATAAGGTGTTAATTGGAAAGCAACTACAATTAACTGAATGTGATCTTATTTATTATGTCATTGAGGGCTTTGATGATCCAGGTCTACGAATCCAGGCTAAAATTAAAGAATTTAAGTCATTGTCACATTTACTTGAGATTATGAACAGTATTACACAAGCAGAACGTAGAGAAGTGACTGGTCCACCTAAGAAGTCCTACCAACAACAGCCTGCCAATAGTTCATCTGCACCGCTAACTACGGTTTATAGAAAATGTTTTAATTGTTATGGGGAGGGCCATATAGCAAGTCAATGCCCCAAACCAAGACGGGAAAGAGGATCATGTTTTGAATGCCATTCCTTTGAACATCAGGTGAAAGATTGTCCAACAAGAAGGAGTAAGTACAGTCAGAATAAAAAAAAGGTTACAGCTTCTGCAGATTCGACTGTGACACCTGTGTATGTGGAAAAAGAAGTGGAAGAAAATGAATTAGTACCTGCCTATATCTTACACTGTCAACTCAGCAAGTACCACGACAAAACATATGAAGCAATTTTAGATTCAGGAAGCCCCATTAGCTTGGTAAGTGAAAAACACTGATATGAAACCTTATGGTAAGTCTCAAAATTTTGTTGGGTTAAATAAATCTTAATTAAATGTATTAGGGTTTTTTAAAGATGTTTTAAAATTAGAAAATTGTGAAATCAAAATTTTATTTTATGTTGTTCCTTCAGAAACTGTAAATTTTGATATTCTCTTAGGC
Organism: Ophraella communa; assembly: GCA_035357415.1. Taxonomy (NCBI): domain Eukaryota; kingdom Metazoa; phylum Arthropoda; class Insecta; order Coleoptera; family Chrysomelidae; genus Ophraella; species Ophraella communa. Next base: position 14,105 of record JAYKXQ010000039.1, read on the forward strand.
AGAAATTTTATATCTAATAATAATTTGAAAATTACTTTTGGGGAAGGTGTCAAAGTTCAGTGGAAACCTCAAAATCTGGAATTTAATGAAATTTGTTTAATTCAATATTCTCATGGAAATGACATACCAGAACTAGATATTAGTGAATCAGTTTTACCTAGCCAAAACAAGAATTTTCTAACATTTTTCAAAAATATTATTTAAATGCGGAAAAAACAGAAAAACCTTCAGTTGATTATGAGATAAGAATTCATTTAAAGCCTGATAGTAAATCTTTTTTTTCTAAACCTAGGCGTCTTTCAAATTTTGAACAAAATGAAGTTGATAAACACATAAAAGAACTTTTAAGTGAAAAAATAATTAAGAAATCTGAATCTAATTATGCTTCTAGGATTGTTTTGGTAGAGAAGAAAAATAAGAAAACTAGACTTTGTATTGACTTTAGAGATTTGAATAAGAATGTTTTGTGTGACAATTTTCCATTACCCATTATTGAAGAACAGGTAGAGAAATTAAAAGATAAGGTTTACTTTTCTAAGTTAGATTTGAAAAATGCATTCACTTTTCACCAAACTATGGAAAGATTGAAGGTAATTTGCACAGTATTCCTAAAGGTAAAGTGCCTTTTGAGACTGTTCATATAGATCATTATGGTCCACTTGAGAAATGCAAAAATGGTGATCGTTACATACTCGCAGTTATTGATGCCTTTACGAAGTTTTGCAATTTATTTCCCTGTCGTTCCGTGGCTACCAAGGAGGTTGTCAAACACATGAGAAATTATTTTAATACTTATAGTAGACCAAAACAGTTAATATCAAATAGGGGTTCTTCTTTTATTTTACATGATTTTGACAATTTCTTAAGAGAACATGATATAAAACATATCTTGATAGCAACAGGAGATCCTTGGGCAAATGGCCAAGTCGAAAGACTTAACAGGACTATTGGTCCAATGATTGCAAAGTTGTGCGAGAGTGCTGATAAATGGAATAGCGTGTTAAATGATGTAGAGTTTTCGCTTAACAATACAGAATGTAAAAGTACAGGTGTATCCCCTTGTAAATTATTGTTTGGAGTCAACCAGAGAGGTTCTATTGAAAATTCTCTTAAGTCTATTCTTGAACAAATTAATCCTGAGGAGTATTATGATTTAGATGCAATAAGAGAAAGGGCTTGTCAAAATATAGTTAAATCCCAAAATTATAGTAAAACGCGTTTCAATAAGGCACATAAGCCACCAAAAAAGTATAATGTGGGGGATAAAGTTGTGATTACTAATACTATTACCACTCCAGGGGTAAATAAAAATTAATTCCGCGTTTTAAGGGTCCATATGAAGTACAAGTAGTACTACCTAATGATCGATATATTTTAAAGGATGTGGATGGCTTTCAAGTCACACAAATTTCCTATCACGGTACAATTGATGCATCGCACATGAGACCTTGGTTAAGTGATTCTGGTCAGCCAGAAAGCGATTCTGAGCATGCCGAATCAGAATTTGAGTAAAAAATTAATTTGACGTTTCAATCCTGAATTTGACATGTTTCCAAATATTGACTTATATGTGTTTGTTTTACTTGCAGATTAATGTATGTTGTTTTTTTTTATGTTATCTTTACGATTTATGATTTAAATATTATAAATGTTTATGTTTCATTATAATGTAATTATTATGAAAATTATGTTACTTATGAAAATTATGTTATTCATTATGCAAATTATGTTCATTATTATGCAAAATTATGTTCTTAGTTATGCTTGAACTACCTGTGAAAATTGTGTTTATTAGACTTATAATAATTACTTTCACTTGCGATTCAATACAAGTTTGCGGCCTTATGAATTAGTTGCAGGTTATGTTAAAGTGCTACTGATTATCTTATAGGTCAGGTTGGCCGAACTGTTAGGTTACGATATTAAGAACGCTCTTAGAGTGCTGTTTCTCCAGTGTTTGTAACTAAATTAGTCCCAAAAAGGCAGGGAGCCAATTTGTAACTAAAAAACTCTCCAAAAGAGATCCCGGCTAAGAGACCCTCTCCAGGGGGTGGTTCGACTCCATGTTTAAATAGTTAATTTAATACAGAAATTGAGCTCATAAAACAAAAAGCTACATCTAATGGCTATCCAATACATTTGATAAATAAATTAATTAATAAGAATAACAAACTGAAAAAATTAAAAGCTGTAAAAGTATTACATATTGTGGAAATATTTTCAATGCAATTTGAAAAATAATGTCTTCGGCAACATCAGCATTAATATCATTTAAAACACAAAATAATATTGAAAAAAAAAATTTTAAATTTGAAAACAAAATTACCTAAATTAAAAAAAATCTGATGTTTACAAAATTAATTGCCCAAAATGTAATGCAATATATATAGGTCAAACACAAAGAAATTTTGAAGTAAGATTTAATGAACACTTAAGAGCATATAGATTACAACAACCAGATAAGTCGAACTATGCAAAACACCTACTTGAACATCCAAACTCACTGATACACACCAATGATATTCATATACTACACATTTGTGATAAAAAACAAAATTTAGATTTTCTTGAAGAACTTGAAATTAAAAGACATCTAGCAGATCAACAATTAAAAGTATTTAATGAACAAACAAATCCTGTTCTCCACTATTAAATAGTTTACTTCGATTGAGTCTTCATTTTATACATAGATAAGACGTAATTGTAAAACACAAATATATTGAGTTATTGTAAAGATCAGCATGATATAGTTTTTTCCTGGTTTTTCTATATCATTGCACAGTTATACTGATCTTAGAGGGAAATACAATCAGGATAATCTCTTAGGGCTAATAACATCTAGGCTTTAATATTGTTATGTCTTATTACTTCCTTACTTGGTCCAGCCTTAACTACTTATCAACATCAGGTACCTAGCTACAATCAAACAAAATGTAACTTCAATATGTCAATCTGACGATGCTAGTTTTTAGCAAAACAGCTGTAATTGCATTTAAAAACGTATTTTGTGGAAGGTTAGTTCAACCATTCAGTTATTTATTAATGTATTATTGTAAATGTTAACAGTAACAGTGCTTGATTCATGTGCGTTTATACTTATATTTGATGCAGAATGTGTTGATGAAGATTTATTATTATCTCACTGTTACTTCCTCAGTGTTCATTAGTTTGGAAACTTTAATTCTTTTACTCATCGACGATTCTACATAGCCTTTGGCCACTGCACTAGATCGCCATCCCCCATGTCATTTTATTGTTATTAAGTCACCTCCTTGGTTAGTTAAGTGGTTAGCCGATGATATCCGAAAACAGTGTTCAGTATATGTTTCTTGGTTTTCCAATTTTAAAAATTTGGTTAGGTTAGGTTAGGTTAGTTCAAAATTTTATATTTATTTATTAGAGTAATCCAACGTTGTTCAGTTATAACAAACACTCTTGGAACGTTAGTTTTAGTTTTTGGTATATTAATGACAATTTGATTGGTTCTAAATTAAATATCAGTTTTCATATTAGTAATTTCTTCTCTTCGGCATGCTCCATTAAAACCAATTATCAATGCAACCTTAAGTAAAAATCAATTTAAGTAAAATAGCCATTAAATAATAAAATATTCCCTTATTTGCTAAAAATACTGTAGCATTAGCTGTTTCTAAAAATTTATTTATTTGATACATTTCTACAATTTGAAATTTTTAGCTTGATATCCATCTGAAAGTCTTTTTAGTAAACCTTGTAGTTTTATAAATTGAGAAATATCAATGTTTTTATTTATATTAATAGTTGATTTTAACATTGAGTATATGAACAATAAATAACTGAACAGTTAAACTAAACTTCCACTATTTATTCGAAAAATTCGCTTTAAAATTCAATTACAGCTGTTTCGCTGTTTCGTCAGATTGACATATTGAAATTACATTTGTTTGTTTGTAACTAGGTACTTGATGTTGATAAGGAGGTAAGGCTAGACCAAGTAAGGAAGTTATAAGACATAACAATATTAAAGCCTAGATGTTATTAGCTCTAAGGGATTATCCTGGATGTATTTCCCTCTAATATCAGTATAACTGTGCAATGATATAGAAAAACCAGGAAAAAACTATATCATGCTGATCTTTACAATAACTCAATATATTTATGTTACAATAATGTCTTATCTATGTATAAAATAAAGACTCAATCAAAGTAAACAGTTTAATAGTGGAGAATAAATAGTGGAAGTTTAGTTTAACTGTTCGGTTATTTATTGTTCTTAGTAAGATGAACTTCCAAAAAGTAGAGGTTAACACAATCAATTTCATTGAGTATATGCTCCATAATGTAAAAGGTTTTTTTTATTATTGGATAATTTTTGGAAATAAACGATTAGCACATTTTCAGAGATTTTGCTTATTCCATTCTATTCTATTCTTCTGGGGTGCGTTTCATGCATGTACTGGAGCTCTAGGCTCATTGTACCCCCCTGAAGTAATCATACCAGGTTCGTTTCCTTCATGTATTCTAGAATGTCCCTGATATTCGCTTTCACGATTTCCTCTGGCTCAGGAAACTGAATGCCAAAGTGTCTCTGTCAGTGACATATTACGTGAAGAGGAGTTTCGTCTTCCTCACCACATTTTCTGCATAATGGGTCCTCAGCGAGTCCTATTATGTTCATGTGTTTTCGGAGATGGCAGTGTCCTGTAAGCAGTCCCACTGCCTTTCTCAATTGGGTTCTACTTAGGCTGAGTAGTTCTGTAGTTTTCTCCCTGGATGGACCTGTTATGAATAATCTGGATTGCATGAGTCCAGGCAGTTCCATCCAGAGTTTCTTATGTTGTTCCCTTAGTCGTTCCTCTATTGTTTCCCTTACATGTTGGTATGAGACCCCACATGTGGGAAGAGGTCCGATCAGGGTTCCGTCTGAAGCTTCCCTGGCTAGGAGGTCAGCTTTTTCATTTCCAAGAATCCCTGTGTGTCCTGGTACCCATTCAAGGATAACCTTGTGGCGTTGTGCCAGTTCAGCTACAGTTCCTTGGCAGTGCTTCACTGTTCGTGACGCAGTGTATACGCTCTCTATTGCTTTGAGAGCTGCTTGGCTATCACTTCTGATCCTGACAGTCCTGTTAGGGACTGTCTCGTTCAGGATGATTTCCGAGCATGTGTTGATGGCAACCACTTCAGCTTGCAGGATAGTCTCTACTGAACCCAGGTTGAGACTATACGTCTTCCCTGTATTTTCATTGTAGATTCCAATCCCAGTGCTGGTGCTTGTTTTGGATCCGTCTGTGTACCAAACGGATTCATGTTGTTTCCTAGTCTTGGTACGAGCTTCGTCCCTATCCGGAATATGAACCGTATATGGTTTTGAAAGGTCGTAGCAGATAGGTATTCTATCTGAGGGCATGCTCAGTAATTGATTATGTTCAATCTCTTTCGAGATTGTGGAATGGTACCTAGGGATCGCCCTGCCCATTCGTTGTTTATTTTCAGCCTGTAAGCAGCTGCCAGTGCTTCCCTTTCCACAATAAGATGTAGTGGAGGTAGTCCCAGCATAGCTTCCAGGGCCGCCGTGGGCGTTGTTCTCATCGCCCCGGTTATGGCTAGACAGGCTTCTCTCTGTACCCTGCCTAGCTGTCTAGATGCTACTGAGCATCTCGCTTTATGCCACCACACAACAGAACAATAGGTTATGATGGGTGCCACCACCCTCGTATAAAGCCAGTGCATCATACTGGGTTTAAGCCCCCACGTATTGCCCACAGCTCTTCTGCATGCCCAGAGAGCTCTTAGGCCTTTATCTGTTGTGTTTCTAATGTGGTTAGATTAGCACTATTTTATGAATTTTGTGTATTCATTTCGTAGGCAATAAATTATTAAGGGCCTCTTCCGCAATGTTTTTAATTTGTGGAGGTGTATTTCCTGTATTATTTATTGTAAAATATTTTAAAACACTAAAATTTGATCATTTAAATTTCAAAACTGTCAAATGTTATAAATTACACAGTGCTACCAACATACTTTTTAAATCAAAATTTACGTAATTTGCATACAAACAATAAATTAATTTAAAAAATGATAAAATGGCAAAATATAAAAAATTGTATAAACAACTTATTTCACATGGCTGTTGTGACACTTGTTATTAAAAAAACTCATCGCTTCGCGATTCGTCTTTTAAACTTGAACTCGCGTCGTAACAGAAAGCCATATGAAATGCGTTGTTTAATATACTATTATTGTTATTTCTCGCCATTTATCCAAATACATCTCTGAAGAAGAGCATAATTAATACTTAAATATCATAAGTTAATCGACTGTATTTTATTCAGATCAGAGTGGCTCCCAATATTTTAGTAGTGCAGTAAATTTAATTTTTTTTACTTAATTATAGTTTGTAATTATTAATTATATTATTTTAATCGTAATAATGTTTTTAGTTGATATTGCTTTTATAAATTTCTTAATTTTCTTAAATTGTGTATTTAATACTTCATGTGTATTATTAAAAGTAGTTAAAATTGATTATTGTGGTCATATGTAGTGGAAGAGATTAATGGACGTATCGATTTTTATATATTTTATTACAACAAAAAGAGCACACAATTTTATTACCTCCACGAGGCACGGCGAACAAGACAAGCAAGCGTTCTTCTTCTTTTTTAATACAAAAGTTATACAGTTACAAATTGCAGAAGTGTACCATCTACACCCTCCCGCAATTCTGCAATTTCCCTAACAATATTGAATAAAATGAAAATATAACAATGTTAATGAACCTTTTAAAAAAAACATTTAATTCAATTCGACAATATTTAAACAATCTCTCAGATATTTAAATTTTACCTTTGGTAAGGCTTTTATAAAAATGTCAGCTTGTTGCTTTTCAGTTGATATATATTGCAAAACGATTTTTTCTTGATTAATACAATCACGGATAAAGTGATGTTTTATATCTATAATGTTTAGTACGTTTACATTCTAAAGTTGATGCCATTTTGATGCAAGATTGATTGTCTTCATAAATTTGTATTGGAAAAATATTGTCTGATACAATTTCTGATAACAATTGTCCTATAAAAAGAATTTCACTGGTACAAAATGAAAGAGCGAGGTATTCAGATTCTGCACTTGATAGAGCTACTACATTTTGTTTCTTTGTTTTCCAACTAATGAGATTCCCGTCAAGTTTAATTGCAAAGCCTGAAATACTTTTTCTGTCTTCCTCATTTGCAAAATCTGAATCCGCATAACCACATAATTTGGTGATATTAAACGACTTTGAAAATTTAATACCAAAGTGTTGAGTTCCTTTGAGATATCTTAAAACATGTTTGAGATTATTCCAGTGCTCAACTGTAAAATTGTTTTGAAATTGGCTAAAATAAAAAATTGCATAACTTAAATCGGGTCTGGAGCCAAGCATGATGTACATTAAACATCCAATCATTTCACGATAAGGTATATGTTTTAACTTTTTGTCAGTATCGTCAGTACTTTTTAATTTTAATTTAGATTGCATAGGAATTTCACTTAAATTACAGTTAATCATACCAAATTTATTCAAGATTTTGTTAACTAAATTTTTCTGTGTAATATAAACATCATTTCCTATTCTGTTAATTTCTAGACCTAAAAATTGAATGTTGCTATTATTAAACTTTTTCATTTTAAAACTTTTAGATAACTTTGTTTCTATAGCATTAAGTTCAATTTTACTATTAGAAAATATGATTAAATCATCTACATGAATTAGAATAAAACAAGTTTTTGAAAAATAAAGACAAGGGTCTTTCTTTGAGCGTTCAAATCCAAAACCAATCAGAGTTTCATTAAATAAAGTGTTCCAACATTTTGGACTTTCTCTTAAACCGTATAAGGACTTAAGGAGTTTACATACAAAGTTAGGATCCGAATTTTCCAGTCCTTCTGGTTGTTCCATGTAAACTGGATTATTTAATTTACCGTTTAGAAAGGCTGATTTCACATCTAGCTGTGAAACAATTAAATTATTTTTAATATAAAGAGCTATTAATACCCTTAAAGTTACCATCCTTGCTACTGGGGCATAAACTTCTAAAAATATGCATTGTTGATATCCTCGCGCGACTAATCTTGCTTTCTTTTCTATTTTTCCATCTATTTCCTTTTCTTTAAACACCCATTTTGAGTCAATAACCTTTTCGTTTTTAGGGTAAGGTACCAATATCCATATTTCCTTTTTTTGTATAGCATCTTGCCATCCAGTTCCCTACTTTACTGCTTCTGAGTATGATTGGGGCACATCAGATAAAATATATCCCTCAGAAAGTGCTGCAAAGTGAGCTTCAGTTTCTGATTCAATACTTACATCATAATTATTTAAATAACTGGGCATTTTTCTGCATATTCTGCTTCTATGGTTTTTCTCATTTGTGTCTTCATTTATATCTTCCTTACTTTCTTCATTTTTATGGGTTACTTCAATGATTTCTTCTTCATCTTGCTCTTGATTTAGATTTATTTCCCTTTTTCCTTGCTCCATTACTTCTTCATTGAAAACAACATTTCTACTATGAATAATTTTTCTTTCATTCTTATCCCATAGTCTATAACCATTGTCTGAGTAGCCAATCATAATGAGTATATCACAATGTGATTTCTTTAAGTTCCTCAAATCTGGGGTACAACAAACCTTTTGTCAATATATCAGCCTCTTGATATCTGGACTCAACATAAATAATGTTTATAACTCCCTTTTCTAAAAGTTCATTTACAAAATGATACTTTAAATCTAAATGTTTCACTCTTTTATTATTCGCGGGATTCCGTATTATTGAAATGCATCCCTGATTATCTTCATGACTATTAACTACTTCTATATTAAACCCAAAACCCAACAAGGATGTATATAATTTTGATGAAAACATTGTAATATTAATTGGTCGTTGGTCGACAATTTGTAACCATTATTATTACGTTGTGCGTCAATTTGTGATATGGTTTACTGTTGATAGTGAATTTATAAAATTATTTATTTAACTTTTAAAAAATAACTATATACCAAAAGAAAAAAATGTAATTTACAATAAAACAAACATTAATCTTAATTTCGTCTTTAATTAATTGTAAAAGATATTTCAATAATTAACAAAATTTATAAATGTTTATCACAGCAAAAATTATTATAGTTAAATACCTCGGCTAGGGGTGAGTAAGTTCATTAGCTCTGACTATAGTACAATATTTGTTTCTTTAAGAAATTATAAGGGCGCCACTGAAATCTTTTTATTTTTTATGATACTACTGAAGAAAGTTGTTTTAAGCTGTTATTTAAATAAGTATCATAAGATGACAGAAAGATGTCAGAAAAAACTGTCTATGAAGATAAAAAAATGATATGAAAATGTACCAAAAGATAAATAGATTTCTTTGATGCTTAAATGAATGAAATTGAGAATACGTTACAAAAAAAATAATCCGCAAACAGTTCTTTACAAAAACTTATCCTAATACAGTTGACGATACTAAAATGATTTTTATATTACGTTTAAGAAATAAAGAAAAACGAGACAGCTGTATATTATAAATGCATTTACGTTGGTCGACTTATCTTTTTTTACATATGATCCATTGGTTGATCCAGGAGAGGGCTGGTCCAGTGAAGGGTTGGTCTGATGAACCGTCCACCAATGTAGAACCAATAAGTGTAGGGTAAGTCCGGGGGAGATGGCCATAGGGTAGAGATGGCCATATCGCCTCATTTCATGTTAAACCGATACGCAGAGCTCGCAGAGCAGTCGACGCCTGCGTTAGGTTGCCACGCTACTTTTAGAGTTGAGGTAAAAGGAAAAAAAAAATAATTGAACGAACAACTTGGTAGTTCTAGGCTAGCGGTAACTCTCTACAGGCAAATTATGCCCGAGCTCAGCCGTAGAGATAAACTGCAAAATAAAATAAAATTGAGTCCGCGCCACTGACTTTACGGTTTAAGTCAGAAACCCCTAGATGTTATGGCACTAGCAGAAAAACTACCAAGATACACGAATGAACCTACTATGGTGAACCATATAAATAAAACCAATGAAAAAAACTATAAATTACTTTACTTAACAGTTAAAATTATTAAAGGTACAAAATACACAAGAATTACTGGTACTGAAGGTGCCCAGTAATGTAACAATAAGTATACAGATGTAGTATACCAATAAAGTTAAAAGTACAAAATACAAAAGAATTACTGGTACTGAAGGTACCAAGTAATGTAACAATAAAGTATACCAATAAAGTTAAACGTACAAAATACAAAAGAATTACTGGTACTGAAGGTACCAAGTAATGTAACAATAAAGTATACCAATAAAGTTAAACGTACAAAATACAAAGAATTACTGGTACTGAAGGTACCAAGTAATGTAACAATAAAGTATACCAATAAAGTTAAACGTACAAAATACTAAAGAATTACTGGTACTGAAGGTACCAGGTAAGGTAACAATAAAGTATACCAATAAAGTTTTACGTACAAAATACTAAAGAATTACTGGTACTGAAGGTACCAGGTAAGGTAACAATAAAGTATACCAATAAAGTTTTACTCGAGTAAAGAAAGAAAAAGAAAGGTTTGTATATACAAGAAAACTAGATAAGCTTATCTGTGATCCAATTCTTGTTGAGAGTGGTGTTTAGCTCTCCAAATAGCTAATCTTCTAAGCTCCAATTCTCCTTGTATATAGATATGGCTTCCGGGATGTTAAAAGCTCAGACGGTGGTACAATCCAACCATAAAAACCCATACATAAAAACCATATGTGAAAACTCAGTAGGTATAACCATACATAAGAACCCTAGATCTTAGGAAGGGTTATTTTAAACACGTGCGTATATGCCAACCAACAAAAAAATCTTCTTTAAAAATCCCAAAATAAATGGTTGATAAATTGACCAAAAATATCCAACAGAAAGTGAAGTAAAATTGTCAGATTTATCACAAATATGGTATTCCTTCAAAATCCCCTAAGGATGGCAAAGATAGCCAATGATAGAATTTATACCACAAGAAGAATCAATTCGTTGTTGCTTATATCAAAGTAGGTTTCAAAATGAATCTAACTCAATTCTCGATGACAGAAGTCTCATGTCATGTCAATGATGCCAATATAAACAATTAAATACTACCAGGAGTTTGTGTGATGGTAGCTTCACATGAATGAATTTAGAGAAAGAAATGACTTACATGTTTTAATTTAATTATGAACTTACATAATACTCAAAGGAAAAACTAATATGCATTAAAACGTTACTAAAAGCAAGAAACATATCAAAAGGACTAAATTGCAAGCCGATACAAAGAAAAAAGAAGAATGATAGTTCTGTGATTATCAAAGTCAAAAAAAAAATGAATAATATAACAAGAAGGAAATACTATAAGCAGTTTAGAATAGAAATAGAATTCAAAGAGACAATATATTGCAACTCAATAAATGGTTAGCAGAAAAAATATGTGTTCCAAGACACAAGATGAGGTAGACAACACAGATTACAATGATGTATTTATTAATAAAACCATTTGTTAGATATACATTAGAAAAGGAACTATTAGCAGAAAATATGCCTGTTACAACATCCCCCCTCCTAAGAAAGGAGAAAATCTTCAAAAAGATTTTCGACGATGACTCAAAATATTAATAAACCTCTAGAACTTATTTACAATGAATAATACGAAAGAGAAAAGATAATCAAGAGAAAGAGATAAGATAATCAAGAGAAAGAAAAATTAATATTGAAAAAGAGAAAAGGTAATATAAGAAAGGGAAAAGATAATAATGAGAAAGAGAAAAGATAATAAAAAGCAGAATGAAAACTATATTTAAACCAAAAGGAATTTTACGGAAATAGCGACGGATATGAATTGATGACAGAAGATATTGGAAAACAGAGTAAATCAACAGACAAGTTAAACTACACGTCATTTTGAAGAAATAACGGTAGGTACAAATAAGAGATAAAGATAATAATAGAGAACAATTTAACGAGATAAAAAGGTAGAACAAGATAGATAAAAGATAATAGAAAACGGAATAAAATACATTAGGCAAGTTAAGCTACACAACATCTTGAAGAGATTAAGGCAGATACAAGATAGTGACCAGATTTTTTTAAAGGGTACTGGACAACCCAACAAAACAATAATGGACATCCTAAGGATGCCATAGGCCTAAGGTAAACGTAACAAAAGGTAAGATAAAGATAAAAGATAGATAACGGCCAAAAAGTAGTTAGGTTGGAGGGCTCCTACCTCCCCGCCTGGACAATCCTCGGGTGAATGGTATTCCTCGGCCCCCAATCACAGGGCACGAAAACAAAGACCATCTAGAGACAGAAAGAAAAAATAAAAACACACAGGGAAAAAAAAAGAGTCAACAATGGAATTGCCGATTAAACTGGATTCAAGTAAGGAAAGGTAACGAACATGTTTCCCCACTAAGTCAACCAAAATTCCTCGTTAAATCCCAAAGTGTGGTAGGAGAGAAAAGATAAGATGGACGTAGATCCTCCGGAGCGGAAGATTCCCCCATACCACTACGGTTTTTCCTCCGGACACCCAAACCAATGGCCCGGTCGGAAAAAAGACTAAAAGGTTTGACCTCCAAAATCCACAAAATGTGAAACAGTTACAACTGCATAAAAAAAGGAGACCAAAACCATGAGGGTAATTTATAGTCGAAGAAGCAGACAACTAACAACAAAAGGTAAAGGTAAGGTAAAGGCAACGTAAGATAAGAGAAGGTAAAGCAACGTAAGGCAAGATAAGTCAAGGTAACGTAAGGTAAGGTACAAGGTAAGATAAGGATATTACTCGAATTCAGAAAGTGGTTAGGTTGGAGGATTTTTACCTCCCCGCCTGGACTATCCTCGGGTGAATGGTATTCTTCGGCCCCCAATCACAGGGCACAAGAACGTAAGGCAAGATAAGGTAAGGTAAGATAAGATAAGATAAGGTAAGATAATATAAGATACAAAATAAAACAAAAGGTAATCTACTACAGTGAACTATTCCTCGTCTGGAGACTCACAAAACGGTTTCAAATCTTGGACATGCCAAACACCTTAAGAATTACCCAATTCGTCTTGAAGTTCATACGACCAAGAACCACACTTACGCTTGATAACGAAAGGACCTAAATATAAGGGAGCTAACTTAGCACTATAGTAATTAAGAGCATCAGATAAAGATTTATTCCGTCGCCAAACCTTATCACCACAATTAAAAGAAAGTGGGCGTCTACGTAAATTGTAACGGTTGGCATTACTCTTTTGAGTGCTCTCGATGCGTCCCTGTACTTGGCGGTATAACTTAACAAATCCTTCCTGACGATTCCTAACAAACGTATCCAAAGGTATCGACTTAGACGGAAGTTTAGTCTGGTGATCAGTCCCATAAAGTTTATGTTCCCTACCAAATAAGACAAAATATGGACTATACTTAGTGGTTTCACTAGGGGCAGTTCTAATGGCACAACCTATTTCATTCAGATGTTCATCCCAAGTTCGATGATTATCTTGGTTAACAAAAGTACGTAGCATAGTTTTAATTACCCTATTGTGACGTTCAGTGGGGTTAGCTCGAGGGTTATAAGAAGCTGTATAGAAGATTTTGGTGTTAAACCTCTCACACAATTTCCTAAACTCATTGGATTTCATTTGAGTCCCATTATCACAAGTTAACGTCATCGGGGTACCGTACAATAGAAAGAAGTTTTCCATATTTACTACCAGAGATTTAGCTGTAGCTGTTCGACAGGGATACAAAAAGACGGCTTTACTAAAATAATCAGACACAACTAGTATATACTGGTAACCTCGTTTCGACCGTGGAAGTGGTCCTATATAATCAAGACTAATTGCTTGGAACGGTTCAGTTACTTCAGGGCGTTCTCCCATCAAACCAGTAGGCAACTTTTGTTCTACCTTATTCTGAGCACAAGACTTACAAGATTTCACAAATTTACTCACATCTGCTCTCATCTTAGGCCAATAATAACTCTGACGTACTTTCCCAAAAGTTTTAAAGACACCTAAATGGCCAGAGGAAGGTAAATTATGGCAACGCTGAAGAATGGACAGTCGTTGGTCCTTGGGAACTACTAATTTCCAGTCATCGGCAGGTGAAGAGAGATCAGAAATTGATGGTTTTATTAGTTTATACAAAGAGTCATTGTGTACTCTCCACAAGGGATATTTCAGTGGATTTGCCTGAACTAACGGAAGCATAGAAGAATGCCATTTGTCTTTGCTGACTATGGGAGGATCTACAGCGGTTATAGAAGTGTCTAAAGTGATCACTGAATCAATAGAAACAGGTACTGCTCGAGAGAGAAAGTCAGGTACTATATGGTCTTTACCTTTACGATGGATCAACTTAAAATCATACTGTTGCAAGCGCAACTGCCAACGTGCAAGCCTACCTTGAGGATCTTTCAACCTATGAAGCCACAGCAAAGATGCATGATCAGTAATGACTACGAAGTGTACGTGATCTAAATAATGGCGTAGTTTTTCGACAGCCCAAATGACAGCAAGACACTCTTTTTCCGTTACTGACAACTTCATTTCCTGTTTTGTCATAGACCGAGATAGATAACAGATAACCTTTTCGCCTTCTTCATGTTGCTGGGTTAGAACAGCACCAAGACCATAATTAGAGGCATCAGTTTGCAGGTAGAAAGTTTTCTCGAAGTCGGGAGCTGTTAGAATAGGAGCAGACACTAAGCATTCCTTAAGGGTGTTAAACGACCGTTGACAATCAGGAGTCCAATGCCAGGTGGCATTTTTCTTAGTGAGTTTAAGGATCGGAGCTAAGACAGAAGAAAAATTGGGTACAAATCGTCTGTACCAAGAAGCTGTCCCTACAAACCTTCGTATCTCGTTGATATTACGAGGTGGTGGAATATTTACAATAGCATCTACCTTCTCAGGGTCCGGACGTAAACCCTTATCGTCAACGACATAGCCTAGATATTTTAATTGCGGCTTACAAAAGTGACATTTCTCCTTTGAAACGACTAAACCAGCCTTCCACAAACGATCAAAAACTTCCTCCAAGAGTTTCAAATGGTCAGAAAAGTTATTCGTGATGACAATGATATCATCAAGGTATACCATAACGTTTGGTTCGAGCTCAGGACCTAAAATAGCATCTACGATTCTCTGCCAGGTTGCAGGAGCATTAGAAAGACCAAAGGGCATTCGGCGGAACTGAAAAAGACCTCTACCAGGAACAGTGAAAGCTGTATACTCGCGAGATGACTCACTAAGCGGTACTTGCCAAAAAGCAGACTTGATATCAATAGAGCTGATGTAGCGGGTGTCTCTCAAACGATCTAGGATGGTGGAAATATAAGGAATGGGATATGCATCCTTTTTAGTAAATGAATTCACCTTGCGATAATCAATGCAAAACCTATACGAGTCATCTTTCTTACGAACCAGACAAACAGGACTAGACCAGGGACTATTCGACCTTTCGATAACGCCTAAATTCAACATTTCTGTTACCTCGTCATCGATGATCTTTTGTTTAAAAGGAGATACTGGGTAGTAACGCTGCTTTATCGGTTTTGTTCCGGGTTCTAAAACGATTTCATGCTCAGCTACCTTACAACAACCAAGACCAGTGCCCATTTCCGATATTTTACGGACAACCATTTCATCTAGGGCGAGCCTTTCCGATGGAGTCAAGCTATCTACACTCTGAACATATGACAAGTCAACGTCAGCCGAAGGTTCTGAAAAACGCCAAACATCCTGCTTAAGATCTGGAATAATCTCCATTGCCCTCCAAAAATCTATCCCTAAAATGATCTTATGTGAAAGTTCGGGAAGCACTAAGATATCTATAATTCGGGTTTTATTCAACAGAGTAACAGGTGTTTGCACATAACCACTACTATGACAAGACTCACCATTTGCAACCGTACACGTAGAAGGGTGCTTAACAAGTTTAAGACCTAGACTTAAAAGAATTTCATACCCTGGCAATCCTACTATCGTCTTACTAGCACCAGAATCAAGAAGACCTAACATGGAGTAACCCATAATGTCAATTTGAAGATAAGGACGTTGATCTCCATGAGCGTGAGAAATTACATAATCTAGAATGATCTTATTAGAAAAATTGCAGTCGGTCGTCGATGTAATTGGGAAGAGAAAGTCACGACCTAACGGTTCTCCCTTGGTCCGTTTCCCGAATTGTTGCATTTTGGACAAGCTCTTACTGTCACATTCGGAGTTCCGCAACGAAAACAATGTATCTTACGAGGATTCGGACAGGTACGATTGGTGTGCCCCGTATTCCGACAATTCCAACATACAATATTCCTATTAGAACGACTACTACTAGGTGTATCAACCCTATCAACACTAACTGGATTACTAACAAGAGTAGAAGAAGGTTGTGGATCTTCTGACACGGGTCTGACATCAACAAAAGCAAAATCAGGTTCTACAAATTGAGTCCTTTTACGAGAAGGAGGGACATAGTTGTCGACACGATGTTTCTTGGTTTCCAGCTTAAGACATTCGGCTTCAAGCTCCTCAAAGGTGTTAACAACAGGAAGCTGTGTAGTGTAAAAAGGTGACAAATTACGAATGAGAAGGTCTAGTTTTACCTCATCAGAAAGTCCACCATGGCGCCTAAACATAGCTTGCATACAAGAAAGGTATTCAATTATGCTTTCAGAAGTATCTTGTGTTCGCTCTATGATGTCCTTAAAAGGCGAGCTCTATAATCAGGAGGTTCAAAGTGGCGAGTGAGTAACTCGGATAAACTAGCCCAATCATGAATCCTATCAACATTTGCTCGATACCAATTTAAAGCCTTACCAGAAAACAAATCTATAGCACTCTCAAACAACTGTCGTTCAGAAATATTACGAGCCCTACTAAGTTCTTTAACTCGTTCAAGAAAGTTGTGCACAGATGATTTGGCATCTCCGGTAAACTTAAGATTCCACTTATCCAGATTTGGTGGTTTATAGCTGGACTGTACAGATGAAGCCTGAGGACGAGAGTTAAATCTAGAAACGTTTGGCGAAGGAGGTGACTCATCATCGGAATCCTGAAGGATGACACTAAGTTCAGGATTACTTTTGGCAGCAGTTTCTAAAGTATCTAACGCACACAAAACATCCATCTGTATACTCGCTCTTTCTGCAGTCTCATCAGGGGTCAACTTAGAAACGGGTATCCGTTGCACACGA
This sequence comes from Ophraella communa, assembly GCA_035357415.1. Taxonomy (NCBI): domain Eukaryota; kingdom Metazoa; phylum Arthropoda; class Insecta; order Coleoptera; family Chrysomelidae; genus Ophraella; species Ophraella communa. The sequence continues at coordinate 31,324 of JAYKXQ010000039.1, forward strand.
AGGTGAAGATGTACCAACCTTGAAAGAGAAGTATGATATTTCTGCTGTGAATTTTCGGCATTTATAGTGGAAATGTTTTCCTTAACCTGATCCAACAAAGACCTAATTTGAAGCTTCTCATCACTAAATTTAAGAGAATAAGGAGGTAAAGTGAAGTTTCCCTTTTTCTCCATCCTTAGGATGGGCCTTAAAGCTGCTCTCAACTGGTCAACAGTCTGTTTGGGATCAGCTGCAATACCCCTCACAACAAGTTCATAAATAAGCATATCCTTCTTCAAGTAACTTACGTCCATCTTATACTCCATGACGTTCACAAAATATACCCAACCAACAAAATTCAAACAAATAAACTAATAGCGAAATCACAAACAAAATAAAGTAGGTAATGGACTGTATCGACACACTACGTCGCAATAAATCAATATATAAATAGCAATAGGTAATTAAATCAATAATAGAGATAAATAATCAATAACACATAGGTAAGTAAAGCAATAGTAAAAGGTAAATCAATCAATAAATAAAAGTAAAGTAATGTTTAAAAAAAATAAATTTAAGCAAAAGGTATATCTATTATATAAACCAAATTGATGAAAGACTAATATGTTACCAGTAAATAAGAAAATGAATGGTTAAATATAGATAAATACGCTAGATTCAAAAATGTATCAACAAAAAAAAAAAATTTATTTGGTTCACCTTAAATAATAAAAAAAAATTAAATTTACAAAAAAAAATCAAAAGGCCCCACGTTGGGCGCCAAGAATTTGCCACGCTACTTTTAGAGTTGAGGTAAAAGGAAAAAAAAAAATAATTGAACGAACAACTTGGTAGTTCTAGGCTAGCGGTAACTCTCTACAGGCAAATTATGCCCGAGCTCAGCCGTAGAGATAAACTGCAAAATAAAATAAAATTGAGTCCGCGCCACTGACTTTACGGTTTAAGTCAGAAACCCCTAGATGTTATGGCACTAGCAGAAAAACTACCAAGATACACGAATGAACCTACTATGGTGAACCATATAAATAAAACCAATGAAAAAAACTAAAAATTACTTTACTTAACAGTTAAAATTATTAAAGGTACAAAATACACAAGAATTACTGGTACTGAAGGTACCAAGTAATGTAACAATAAAGTATACCAATAAAGTTAAACGTACAAAATACAAAAGAATTACTGGTACTGAAGGTACCAAGTAATGTAACAATAAAGTATACCAATAAAGTTAAACGTACAAAATACTAAAGAATTACTGGTACTGAAGGTACCAGGTAAGGTAACAATAAAGTATACCAATAAAGTTTTACGTACAAAATACTAAAGAATTACTGGTACTGAAGGTACCAGGTAAGGTAACAATAAAGTATACCAATAAAGTTTTACTCGAGTAAAGAAAGAAAAAGAAAGGTTTGTATATACAAGAAAACTAGATAAGCTTATCTGTGATCCAATTCTTGTTGAGAGTGGTGTTTAGCTCTCCAAATAGCTAATCTTCTAAGCTCCAATTCTCCTTGTATATAGATATGGCTTCCGGGATGTTAAAAGCTCAGACGGTGGTACAATCCAACCATAAAAACTCATACATAAAAACCATATGTGAAAACTCATTAGTTATAACCATACATAAGAACCCTATATCTTAGGAAGGGTTATTTTAAACACTTGCGTATATGCCAACCAACAAAAAAATCTTCTTTAAAAATCCCAAAATAAATGGTTGATAAATTGACCAAAAATATCCAACAGAAAGTGAAGTAAAATTGTCAGATTTATCACAAATATGGTATTCCTTCAAAATCCCCTAAGGATGGCAAAGATAGCCAATGATAGAATTTATACCACAAGAAGAATCAATTCGTTGTTGCTTATATCAAAGTAGGTTTCAAAATGAATCTAACTCAATTCTCGATGACAGAAGTCTCATGTCATGTCAATGATGCCAATATAAACAATTAAATACTACCAGGAGTTTGTGTGATGGTAGCTTCACATGAATGAATTTAGAGAAAGAAATGACTTACATGTTTTAATTTAATTATGAACTTACATAATACTCAAAGGAAAAACTAATATGCATTAAAACGTTACTAAAAGCAAGAAACATATCAAAAGGACTAAATTGCAAGCCGATACAAAGAAAAAAGAAGAATGATAGTTCTGTGATTATCAAAGTCAAAAAAAAAATGAATAATATAACAAGAAGGAAATACTATAAGCAGTTTAGAATAGAAATAGAATTCAAAGAGACAATATATTGCAACTCAATAAATGGTTAGCAGAAAAAATATGTGTTCCAAGACACAAGATGAGGTAGACAACACAGATTACAATGATGTATTTATTAATAAAACCACTTGTTAGATATACATTAGAAAAGGAACTATTAGCAGAAAATATGCCTGTTACAAGGTCAATGCCATTCGTTTGTGCGAATTGCCGGTGTCTCAAGTGAATTTTAAAGAAAATAAATGCGTTTCTTTGTTATTGCTGCTCAAAATATTTAACCGTAAGTACATATAATGTGTATTTTTAGCGATTTTGGTCATTTTTCCGTCGTTTAAACAGCTAATTTTTATATTGCGATGTAAAACGTGACGTTATAACCTCAAAATACGGTTCTAATGCAACATGTGGATTGAATTGTTGGGTGGGCCATCTCTACCGGACTTTTGGGAGAGATGGCCAACTTTTTTCAGGGAGTGATGGCCATATGCATTATGAGTTTATTATGCTGCTACAGATTGTTATTTCTTGCAATTGTGTTATGAAAGGTATTTTTTTGCAGATGCCGAACAAATACCAAAGAAAAGCTGTAAATATGCGTGGCAATTGGTCGCAAGAAAATTTGATAAATGCTGTAAATAGTGTGAAGAATGATAATATGTCTGTTCGACGAGCGTCTGTAATGTTTAACATACCACGTAAAACTTTAGAACGTAGAATAAAATCCGGAAACACGGAAAAGGGATCTATGGGACCCAGCAGTGTCTTTGGGAGAGAAAACGAAGATCGCCTTTCTCGACATATTTTGAACATGCAAAGCAAAGGTTTTCCGTTGACTCGAGATGATTTAAGAACTATTGCTTTTCAATTTGCTGAACAATTAAATATTAAACACAGGTTCAACAAAGAAACCCAAAAAGCTGGTTATGATTGGCTTTGTTTGTTTTTAAGCCGAAACCCTCGCATTACCGTTCGCAAATCAGAAGGTGTTTCGCTAGCTAGAACATCCGCAATGAACAAAAAGAAGTCGGAGAGTATTTTGACCTACTAGAACAAATTATGACCGAACATTCTCTATTTGATAAGCCTGCCAACATTTTTAATATCGATGAAACAGGCCTTCAATTGAACAACAGGCCAGGAGAAGTACTCGCACAAAAAGGTTCAAAAGTGGTCTCAACTGTAACTTCCACAGAAAAAGGAGAAACGATTAGCTTGGTTTGTTTGCTGCAATGCGGAAGGTAACTTTACACCTCCTGCAGTAATAATGAAAGGGAAAAATAAAAAAAGGAATGGGAGGACAATTTACCCCCGGATCAGTCTTATACATGTCAGAAAAGTCTGCCTATATTAATGCTGCACTTTTTTTCAATGGTTGCGTGATCATTTTATACCAAGAAAACCGTTAGGTGTGGTTTTATTAATTCTGGACGGTCACGCTTCACATGTGAATTCTGTAGAGATGCTTGAATTTGCCGAAACACATCAAGTAATTCTTTTATGCTTGCCGAGCCATACCACACACTATTTGCAGCCATTAGACCGCAGCTTTTTCAAATCCTTAAAAAGCCATTTTTACGAAACGTGTCGCTTGTGGCTTAAGAATCATGTCGGACGACGAATTACTCGATATCAATTTGGTGAACTTCTCACTCCAGCCTGGGGCAAGGCCGCTACAACTCAAAATGGCTCGTCAGGATTTAAAGCAACGGGGATCATGCCTTTTAATCGCGAAATAATTCCAGATTACGCCTTCTCTAACGAAGAAACCATGTTCGAAAATATTTCTCCAACTCAAATTGAGCAAAAGCAACGACCAACTAGAGCAAATGGTACTGATGACTCTGAAGTACAACCATTGCCATCGTGTTCCAAAGACAATACCGAAACTATCACCCTTCCAAGATATTGGTCGATTTGTCCCCTGTTGTTTTGGAGAAAGCCGTTGTAGTTAGGAAACGAGCCAAGCAAGTGGCATCAATTCTAACATCACCGGAGCACTTAGCAGTTCGAAGGGAAAAAGAAAAAAAGTTGAAAGGAAATGAGGTCAAAAAGCAACTTAAAATGATAAGAGGAAACACTACCCAAAAGAAAGCTAAAAAACGAAAATTTTCAGTATCTTCAAGCAGTGAAGATGATGAAAGTCCTATTGTTTTAGAAAGTGAAGCAAGTGGTGATGAAGATTTTACAGAAAACTTGTGCATTGGATGTGGCGAAGACTACAACCTAACAAAACTGAAAGTAGACTGGATTAAATGTGTAAATTGTTTGAAGTGGTTGCATGAAACTTGTACCTCTTATGGCGACTTTTGCCAAAAATGCGGAAAGATTAAAGGCAAAAAAAGCAGTAATTTCATGTAACCATTTTACTTAACCCCATGGCTATCTCTCCCGGACAACTCCGGGAGAGATGGCCATAGTAATGTTTTTAGAGAATTTACGCTCTGTTTGTTTGCAACATTATTTTTCAGTTTTAGTTGAATTTATTGACAAATGTAATGTTAAGTTTTCGTTTTATCAATAAAAACATTGAAAAAAGCATTATAATCACCATTTTTTTACAGTATCAAAAAACTATGGCCATCTCCCCCGGACTTACCCTAATGTCTTTGAAATTTGTAGTGTCTTTGGAATTTGTAGTGTCTTTTAAATTCAAATTTGTAACGTCTTTTGACTTGAAATTTGTAACGTCTTTTGACTTGAAATTTGTAACGTCTTTTGACTTGAAATTTGTAACGTCTTTTAACTTTGTAGTGTCTTTGGTATAGTATATTCCAATGCTGTGTATAACACCAATTACAATAAGAGAATCAATCGTGGTTTAAGGTATTGGACTAAGCCACATTAAAGATCGTGTATAAAGTTGGAATTACTGACAGGAATCGTTTATAATAATTAACATGTTAAGAACTCTATACAATAGATGGTGTTAGAGTTAGCTATATAATTAATTTAAAAATACTACGTTTTTAGTTAACATATCATGTTACACCCCCTCTACTCGATATAAAAAAAAGATAAAATCTTCAATAAAAGTCTAAGTAAAACAGTTATACAAAAAATAAGGATTATAAGGAATTACGAAGGAAAAAAAAAACAGGAAAATATTGAAGTTATCTAAGGGATTGAAGGAATAGTCAAATGATGTCATCGCATCAGTATCTGTATTCGTTACTTGTTTATAAAAGTAACCATTCCAGAGTTGCGCCAAATCATATCAGAGAGATGGCCTCGTGCTCTGGCGATTCGTTTATAGAAAATACTGCAATCAAATGCAATAACGACAAAGAAAGCAGAGAAGAGAAAAAAACACAGATAGAAAAAAAACTAGTAAAGGAAAAGTTAAAAAAAAATAAAAGTTAGAAAGAAAAGAGAAAAGAAAGAAGAAATGTGTTAGATAATAATCATCAGATAGAGAAGGAAAGAAAAAAAAAAGAAGAAATTAGAAAATTAGGAAAGATAACATAAACGAACTTTAGACACAAGTGGCCTATAAAAAGTGGGACAAGTCCCGGGCGAGCCACCTACACCCAGCAATTAAGTTGCCAACTGAAATTTGACTCTACGTTAAAAAAATAGTGAACGGTACTGTGTGATGTGTTTCCACACCACCCAGGCCTTAAAAAAAATACAAAAATTATTAATTAAAAAACAAATAAGACCTTTTTTAGCAAGAAAGGAGTAAAACTTCAAAAACCCGTCATGAGGTTAACTATTGCAAGATATGGATGACATAATCGGTAGTACCTTTTTTCTATCGGAAAGGAACAAAAAAAAACCGTAAAAGTCAAAATCTAAATAAAGTCGCAAACGGTATTAGGTAAGGTGAAAATCGGTATTAGATAAAATTACAATAGATAAGAAAAGTTCTATATAGTTGTTACACCATTAGATGGTCTATAATACAGTCACTGAAAGATATACCCATTTTAAAAATTACAAAAAATTACCAAAAATTATACTTTAGAGCTATATAAATTGTACTTTCTCATATTAAATACATGAACCATAAAAACAAAAGCCACATTATGTTTTAACATTTCCTAGCTAAAGATAATCTGTATACACATACAGATACGATAAGATAACCCAGTAGACATTCACACTGTATACTGCCAAAGGTACTTAAACCCGTACGCGACAGAATACATACAGTATGCACGATAAAAATGACTCTAGGTACGATAAATCTAATACACATTAGCGTATAAGATATAAAACACGGTATATGAACCTTTTAAAGGAAGAAAAAAAATCAATATATCCTGATATGCCCAAATTGGCTTGATACATTAAAAATATTCCACCCAAAAGTTCAATAACTTGCTCCCAGAACAAGCTAAATAAGATAAGATAAGCTAAGATAAGATAATTTTAAAACATATGCGCGACAGAGTTAATATAAATTTGTCCGAAATGTATTCTATGAGAAACATAGCCAAAAAAAAACGCTCCATAAGATAAGATAATATAAGATAGAAAGAGATAGTATAAGATAATATAAATAAGAAAAATTAGATAAATAGGATAAAATAACTTAACTGTTGTTAAAGTAAATAGGTATATCATATACTGACAAAGTAGAAAAAAAAAATAATGACTAGGTGAACACAGCGAACTAACAACAACCATCGAAGACATCACATTAAATGAATAAATTTTTGATAATTCAGACATAATAAAATGACGAGGAAGTCTAGGTAATGAGAACCTCCTTTGAACTTGGAAAGGGGCCGTTAGCATCCACAGTAGCTATGACATATCCTAAGAACAACATCCATCATCTCCAAACCTTCTGCACATTCACTACATCCGAAAACCAAAAAAAATTGTATGTTTAAGTATATGTTTACTCAGTGTCGGTTGAGTTTGTGTCTTCATTATTGTCTGATTCATCTTCAAAATTGTCGTTTTTATAATTATATCCCGATAAATTTTTATCAAAGTCAAGAAAAGATTTCAAAAATATTAAAAATACCAAACTTTTCAAATGTCTCGAAAAAAAAACAAGTCTTGAATAATCAGAATTAAAACAACTCGATATAAAATACACCAAAATCAAGTTATTTTAAGAAAGTACAATACTAACCAAAATCCTATTAAAATAAGCCAACAAAAAAAATACAGGTACTAATTAGAACAAAAAAAAACGACAAGAGTGTAACGTAAACAAATTAAAATATTCGTTTCAATTTAACTATACAGATTTGTAAATAAATATCTATCTCAAAAGAAAATTGTAAAAATATTAAATATTTTAAAAATGCAAAACTTTTCTAATTGTCAAGAAGAAGAGAAAGACAAAAAAACAGTCCCAAACGAATAAAAATCAAACTGCTTCAATATAAATTACCAAGGTTATTTTTAAAACTACGCTAATATTCAAATTTCTATTTTAAATTCATTAACCAAAAAACTGGTACCTATTTAAAAACAATAAAAAGTACAAGTTATTATCGTCGAAATAAACTGTTTGCTACAAATTTGAACAATCAATATAGTTAAGCAAATAAATAAATGAATATATCTATCAGTGTTGTACGTGAGGGATAATATAGGTATTAAAAACACAATAGGAAAAATCAAAGGAAATTGAACTGTTTATAAAAATATTTAAGATAGTTAAAAAATTAATTACGAAAGATTAATATTGAGGATATTAAAAAAATGATTTAAGAAAAAAATAATTTGTAGATATTTTCACCAAGTACTTTTCTCGAATAGAAAAACTATTTCCCAAAGAAAAAATTTATTGTACAGTCAGAGAAAAATGAAACCAGCGTTTGGGCGCCAATTTGTAATATTAATTGGTCGTTGGTCGACAATTTGTAACCATTATTATTACGTTGTGCGTCAATTTGTGATATGATTTACTGTTGATAGTGAATTTATAAAATTATTTAGTTAACTTTTAAAAAATAACTATATACCAAAAGAAAAAATGTAATTTAAAATAAAACAAACATTAATCTTAATTTCGTCTTTAATTAATTGTAAAAGATATTTCAATAATTAACAAAATTTATAAATGTTTATCACAGCAAAAATTATTATAGTTAAATACCTCGGCTAGGGGTGAGTAAGTTCATTAGCTCTGACTATAGTACAATATTTGTTTCTTTAAGAAATTATAAGGGCGCCACTGAAATCTTTTTATTTTTTATGATACTACTGAAGAAAGTTGTTTTAAGCTGTTATTTAAATAAGTATCATAAGATGACAGAAAGATGTCAGAAAAAACTGTCTATGAAGATAAAAAAATGATATGAAAATGTACCAAAAGATAAATAGATTTCTTTGATGCTTAAATGAATGAAATTGAGAATACGTTACAAAAAAAATAATCCGCAAACAGTTCTTTACAAAAACTTATCCTAATACAGTTGACGATACTAAAATGATTTTTATATTACGTTTAAGAAATAAAGAAAAACGAGACAGCTGTATATTATAAATGCATTTACGTTGGTCGACTTATCTTTTTTTACATATGATCCATTGGTTGATCCAGGAGAGGGCTGGTCCAGTGAAGGGTTGGTCTGATGAACCGTCCACCAATGTAGAACCAATCAGTGTAATATCTTTGAAATTTGTAGTGTCTTTGGAATTTGTAGTGTCTTTTAAATTGAAATTTGTAACGTCTTTTGACTTGAAATTTGTAACGTCTTTTAACTTTGTAGTGTCTTTGGTATAGTATATTCCAATGCTGTGTATAACACCAATTACAATAAGAGAATCAATCGTGGTTTAAGGTATTGGACTAAGCCACATTAAAGATCGTGTATAAAGTTGGAATTACTGACCGGAATCGTTTATAATAATTAACATGTTAAGAACTCTATACAATAGATGTTGTTAGTGTAAGCTATATAATTAATTTAAAAATACTACGTTTTTAGTTAACATATCATGTTACAACATTGAACCGAAGAAAGCATTGGAAGATAATAAAAATGAAACAGTAGTTGAAACAGAAATTATACACAATGAACTTACTGAACAAACCAAAAACAAAATTGAAATAAAAACAGGAACTAATTTGACTGAAACAAATGATAGTAATATGAAACTTACAAGAAAGTTCAACCTACATGAAAAAGTTTTACGAAATATAAATACTAAGAATATACATAAAAATATATTGATTAATGAACTCATGTACAAGAAAAGTATAATATATAAAGAATATTTAAAACTTAACTTAATAAAGTATAAGACAAAAGAAAATACTTTTGGAAGTCCATCTTATTAAGGACAATAAAAAACTCTTAAAAAAGCAGTTTTTAAATAAATATTGGAAGTTTTGTTAAAACGAAGAGTTTTTTATTATCCTTAATGGTCTAAGAAACTTCAACATAACTTAAACAATGACAATAAGATAATAGCACAATCTACATATAACCCAATTTTAGATAACTATAATGTAATAAAAAAACAAGAAGATTTAAAAACATGGACACATAAACATAAATGAGGCTATCAGCGCAAAAGTGGTGTAACCCACTATTTGTGTTGGTTGCAGTTTTGGGGTAAACTACATTCTATACATTATTAACTTTGAATAAAAAAGTGGAGTAAGCCACCTTTTGTTATCAAAACAAAAGATGGCGCTAAATAAAAAATAAATTAATAAAAACAAATCTATCTTAGCAAATTTTAAATCCTATTTTTCCTAAGTGCAGTGCCGGGGGTTACACCACTTTTGCGCTGATAGCCTGAAATATAACATGAGATTAGATAATGATAACATAATGAAACTACAAACAAATTATGAAACAAAATTAAACTACTATAACTTAATGAATATAATAGAAGAAACACAAATGAGAAGTAAACAAGAATATAATTTAAGAATTAACAATAAGAATAGACTTATAGGACAATTACAATACAATACAAACTCATATAACTATGACAATAAAAAGTATATAATAAATAAGAAGGTATACCAAAAGATAATTACAACATCAATTAAAGATAATAAACGAAATTAAAAAGTAAGAAAGAAAAGAAACTAGATAAAGAGTTTTCACATGTGTATATAGTAGTATAGGAAATAGGTATAAGATATAGAATTAAGATTATTAGTATAGTATCTATGATAATAAGCAATATTAAGATGACATCTACTACATTAACAATAAGATTAAAAATTAAAACAATAATAAAACTAATAAGGCAACAACTTTGACATCATGATTTTGAGAAAAATGCTGCATCGGTGACAAAACATCTTTCATATATGGTACAAGTAAGTTTATGGATTTATCTAAAATATTACCTGAAAAAAGGAAAATAAAACTAATTAGTCGTTGACAATGTTATGTTATTTTGTTTTCTGGTACTCCAACTTATTATATTTCCAAACATTTTAATTAAAAACCCGGTTGTTGATTTTCGGTCATTATTATCTCCGCCCCAATCTGAATCAACAAAATAATCTAAATTTATTACCCGAACGCCTATAATGCAACCCAGTATATTTTGTTAATTGAATATATCTTAAGACTCTTTTTAATTGAACCCATGTTGAAACTGTGGCTTTGTCCTGATATCTACTGAAAAGGTTTATTGCATAACAAGTGTCTGGCCTACTGCCTATCATGAAGTACATTAAACTACCTACTGAACTGCGAAAAGGTTTTTCAGTATAATTTTTATCTTTATTTTCTTAATTAATTTCGGATCAAAGAGTGTTTTAATACCCTTACAATCTAACATATTATATTTATTTAACAATCTTTTTATATAATTCTGTTGAGTTATATTTAAAAAACCCTTTTCCTTATCATACTCAATTTCTAACCCTAAAAAATATTTAAGATCCCCTTTATTTTTCAATTTAAACTTTGATGTTAATTTCTCAATAATATCATTTAAAATATTTACATCATAACCTGCCAAAATAATATCGTCCACGTACAATAGTAAGAATGTTCTACAATCTTTTATATCCATATAATATAAACAATAGTCCTTTTCACTCCTAATAAAACCTATATTTAACAAGAACATGTTTATCTCATTATTCCAACATTTTTATGATTCTTTAAAACTATTTATTTAATTTTAAAACTTTTCCAAATTTAACAACTCCATTTGGTGGAAAGATATAGACAGGATTTTCTAAATTACCATTTAAAAATGCACATTTTATTTCTAATTGTTTGAAATAGTACTTATACTCATTTCCTATATAATAAAGTTCTTATCGTACTCATTTTAACAACAGTCAAGTTTTTAATCCATTTAGGATTTGATTTTAATTTTAATTTAAACTGTTCATCTATTAATCTATTTAATTTATTAATATTTTTCTTTTTTGTAGAATAAAAAATCTTATTATAGATTATTTTCTGACGATATTCAAAATTCTTAAAAATATACTCTGACGTGGATTGAATAATGTTTTTAAATATTCATGATTCACATGGTTTGGAATGATGGACTCTTTTCTACATTTCAGTAAAAAGCATCTTCTATCGTATTCTTTGGCAAGTTTCATCTTTGATTTGGACCAATTTTTCAAATACTGAATACTACATTTACCATACTTATAAGTACTTTACCTTGATTTTTCCTTCGATGTTAGTGGGCTTTTTCCGCTGGCACTTATAGACTTTCTTGTTTGGGTATATTTCTCCATAAATTTTTACATCTTCATGAGTTACGTAAGAGTGACAAAATAAATGCTCAAATCTTTTTATTTCCATTTATTAAAATGCTATAAGCTTTCAATAGCACAGCGATGGAGGCATGGTGCATAACATCCATTAATTTACCGATTTCTTAGGCATCGATAATTGAAAGATTCTGATATTAATATAAAAAGGTGCTACACTACACTCACTAACTTTTAAAGGTAATATTTTTATAAAAAAAAACTATCAAAATAAAACAAAAAATCTCTCAATGGCCGCAATGTTCAATTTAAAAAAAAACGTTCAAAGGCAAGCAGTTGAAAGCAACAGGTCCTCATCTACCGGCCAGCATGCTCACGCGCAGGTCTCCCAGCAAAAATCAATACTTTTACGTTTGCGCGGAAGAAAAGTAGTTCCCAGGTCACATAAATGAATTCTGCATTTTATGTTTTAACAGCTTATCTCTCTCGCTCAACTGACATACTATTAAAAAACTACTAAATTGGGTACCAAACATTTACAAAATAGAACACAATACAAAACAATATCCTCATCAGGGTAAACACAGAGGCACACATCGTTGATGAAAGAGAAAAAAAAGGAACATGTCCTTATCAGGACAATTACAAAGTGCTCTAATCAGAGAAGACACAATGATGCCCTCAAATGAGCACGCACATAACATAAAATAAGTTCTCCATCGCTGTAATAATATGAGTATATTAATTGAGAAAAATATTAAAATATTACAACTAATGAAAAAATTCACTTCAACGAAAATTTATTCCCATCCCCAGTAATGCCTCCATTCCAATTCTGCTAACCTATCCCAGACCAAGACTGTAACTACCTTGGAATGGCGCATCTAAAGGACGTCAATTAGCTGTGTGACAATTTCAGTGTCACCAGTGTGAATTCTAAACATGATCTTGCTCCTTTACCTAAACTATATTAAAGAGGAATACATACCCTGTCCGTAGAATCGGTGTCGGAAGTACCCTCAAAGTTCGAACAGAGATAAGCCGAGATATTTTAAATGCTGACGTAGATTACAAATCATAAGTCGACGTATATCAAAGTTTCAATGGGCTACAATTTTGTGATAGTGGGAGAATAGAGATGGGCTTGGGTGCGGGCGGCATACACATATTAAATTCGTAATATTATTACATCGGTAGTTTTAAATGATCAGATAAGGATTTTACAACGAATACAACAACCACCCAGCCGATAATTTTATTACCAGGCATCGGTCCTATTTTTTTATTCTGAATATCTCCAAAACTATTAATATAATTTAATTATATATAAATAAACTTTAAAAAAAAACATTTTAAAAAAAATTGAAATCTATAAAACTTTTAAAGAATCGTTAAATTTATAGGCACCTTTTTAGTTGAAACATTTTAAGATAACTTTTCTTATTTTTTTAAAAACTTTTAACTAAAAAAAAGTAGGTATAATTCTATTTCTGGGAGAGAAATTATTATTACTAAAATTAAATTGATTGTACCAACCCTTACTTTTTGGAAGTCCATCTTATTAAGAATAATGAAAAACTCTTCGTTTTAGCAAAACTTCCAATATTTATTTAAAAAATTGCTTTCTTAACTATAATGACAGCCGTTTCGCTAGACTTAGCATCGTCAGATTGACATATTGAAGTTACATTTTGTTTATTTGTAGCTAGGTACCTGATGTTTATTAGGTAGTTATAAGGCTAGACCAAGTATGGAAGTAATAAGACATAACAATATTAAAGCCTAGATGTTATGAGCCCTAAGGGATAATCCCTTAGGGCTACCTAATAATTATTATTCCATAAATAACCGAAAATTGGTGAATTTATTTTATTCTTGTTCATTCTTTGTCAGGAATAATTTGAAATATTTGTGGAGTGAAGTGATTGTTTTTGTGAGTTTTGAACTTTTATTGTGAAAAATATGGAAAAAAAGAAAGTAACAGCCAAATTGGGTAAACGGCGATATGCTCAATCCAGAATGCGGTAAGTACCCGAAAAATTTAATTGATCTAATGAACATATTGTAGAATATATTGTTACAATTTATTTGATTTTTATATGTTTTTTAATATTTTCATTTTTAAAATGGAATATTTACTTTTGTTAAAAAATTACTTACCTAACCTAATTTATAACCTAAAATTTTATTTAAAGGAATTTACGGAAGGCGGTTAAAGATATAGGCATTGACAATATTTATGCAGTGCCCGAAAGAGCTGAATTAGCAAATAGCCTTCCTGGTCCTAGCACTGAACATTTTCAAGAACAGTCCATAGCAGGAGATGAGAAGTCAACATTGAAGTTGTAACGGAGGATTCGCCTTACAAAATTGAGGGACGAAGACTAGTGAACTTTTCACATTTTTGGGACCAAATCAAGAATTTTGAACATAATCCGTTATTTAATTGTACTCTATCACAGTGCGATATCATAAATGAAAACAGAAATGGTTATTTTTCCTCGTTCACAGTCAAATGCAAAATGTGTAGAGTAACCTCTCATCTAAATATTGACGACCCAACCACGAATTTGGATGTCAATATGACAGCAGTTATAGGTAAGTCACATGTAGATTACTTATTTTGTTTACTTAATGCTAGGCTTTTATTCAAATAATTAAATGTTAAAACTACTTTTTAATGAAAATTACATTTTAATATTTTAAAAATATGTTAGTATTTTGTCTATCATTTAAATAATATGCACGACAGTTTTAAATTCTCATTACGTACTTTTTAATAAAATTCAAAGTATGCAAATTAATATCATTTACAACTAAAAAAATATATATAATATGGTCGTTGTTCACAAAGCATCGCATTTTTTCATTCCAACATTATTATCAATAAAGATTTAATCGGGTACCAATACTTTACATGATAACTTAAAAATATCTTTATAACTTATGAATATTTTTTGATTCCTTATAGGTAACACTTGCATTGGAAATGGACATGGGCAATTGGAGGTATTTACTTCTGTTTTAAATATGCCAGCTCTAAGTCCTGTCAAGTACCACACAGTTCAAAATAAAATGGAAAAAATAGTTGAGAAGGTATTTCTAAATGAGCTGATAAAAGCTGGTGAAGAAGAAGCTGCAATAGCCAAAGAAAAAGAAGATGTCGATTCGTCGGGCACACCATTTATAACAGTTATTGCAGATGGAGCATGGTCCAAAAGATCGTATAAGACAAATTATAACGCATTATCTGGAGTAGCTGTTATTATTGGAGAAGCTACCAAAAAGGTTTTATTTATGGGTGTTAAAAATAAGTTTTGCACAATATGCTTGAGATTTGAAACAACAAAAATGTACCTCAACATCAGTGTGCCAAGAATTGGAAAGGGTCATCAACATCCATGGAAACTGCGATTATTCTCGACGGGTTCCAACATAGTGTCGAGATGCATGGATTAAAGTATACAACGTTAGTTGGTGATGGCGATAGTATTATAACAAAAAAAAATTGTCTTTGCATAAACCTTATGGAGCCTCACCTATTCGAATAATTGAATATGTTAACCATTTATTTAGAAATCTTAGTCATAAATTAAAAGATTTGTCAAAGAAAAGAACGAGTCCATCAAGCAATCTACAAATTTCATTAAATTTGAGAAGAAAATTGGAGTCAAATACATTAAGATTTCGAATATCAATAAAAAAGGCTGCCGCTTTTCGTTTCCAGATGAGTGTTACTTTGAAAAAATACGGTTGTTCCAGAATGACAAAAAATTCTGTGGCCCATATATTCGGCCAGCATTCGAATTGCGAAGAATATTTTTGCAAAGGAACAAAAGACCAAGAAAAAAATCTAATGCCAGAGTTAACGAAATGTGGTTTTAATGAAGACATTATGACGTGCCTGCAAAGAATTCTGAATAATTCATATTCATTTTTAATTAATAAAAACAATAATGCAGCGGAGCAGTTTAATAGCCTTGTTAACAAATTTGTTGGCGGTAAAAGGGTAAGTTATTTTTTTACTACATTACCAATTTAAGAAATATCTTCTTATTCCTTCCTTACGTATTTACGAGAAGTTTATTGGGATCTTTGATCTTTTTAAAAAATAGAATATTACACATTATACTTTGAATTTTTATTGATGTCGCCATTTGTAATTAAATTTTATTTTTAATTTCAGATCAACTTTTCGTTTAAAGGATCATACTTAGCTAGGTGTCAGTTGGCTGCTATTTCCTATAACTCGAAAGATACCTACCTTCAACAAATAATAAATGCATTTCAAGAAACTACCGGAGATTACACAAAAAAATTTTTAGCAAGAAGAAAACTCAAGCGACAAAGAACTCAAAATTTTAAATGTAAACGGGGATATAAACCAAAATTAATTATTTCAGTTGCCGATGAAGATTATGGGGCAGTGCAAGATGAAGTAAGTGAAGAAGAACTAAATGCTAGAAAAGAAAATCTTCAGAATATATTAAAAAAAACAATGGCAGATAAAATTAGTATAGAAATAGCTACAAGAGGACAACATTTAAATCCGTTATGGCATCAAGTACGACAGTATAGACTAACTGCATCTAATTTTGGAACTATCTGTAGATTGCGAGAAATGACAAATCGTCTTACAGTAGCAAAGAGATTATATAGAGGTTTTACAGGTAACAGTTACACGATATGGTCAGGACAATGAAGCCACAGCAATTCGTGCATTTGAGAAACTGACAGGTTTAAATGTTGCACCTTGTGGCTTATTCATTGGAACTGGAGAGGAATATTTTCTAGGGGCAAGTCCAGATGGCGTGATTAAAGATGACAACAATTTCACTATTGAAGTTAAATGTCCCTTGGTCCTAAAAAGCTGCTCAATAGAACAAGGAGTAGCTGAAAAGAATATAAAATTTCTTGCGTATGAGGATGGTTTTTTGTATTTAAAACACACTCATCCGTATTATTATCAAATACAAGGGCAGCTACATCTTTCAGGCAAGGAATATTGCTATTTCATTGCCTGGTCTTCTTTAGGGCCGATACATGCTGAAAAAATAAGCAGGGATGATGTGTTTTGGAAAAATAAAATGTTTCCTAAATTAAAGTGTTTTTATTATAATGCTTATTTAAATGAAATAATAAAAGATGTTATATAACCTTTATGTTTTTTTTTAAATTCCTTATCTTAAAAAATATCTAGCAAACTCAACCGGTTAAAATATCTCATAAAAACAAGTGTTCGGTGTTTTTGGCATTTTGTTTAGCGAAGCACTTAATATGAAGCAAAAGTAACCATTAACGCTTTTTACAATGAAGCTCCGGCTCTTAGTTACTAAATAAATCAAAAAAATCTACTTCGTAACTACAAAATAATATCCCTATTTTATTATCTAATTGCTCTCTACTATAAGTTATATTGTTAAACGATAATTCAGTAAACCGGTACTTAGATTAACTGATAAGGTTTAAAATAATTATACCTAAGCTTGGTTGCGACATTAAAAATTGCTTTCAACAAAGTTGATATAAAATGTCTTTCAACCCTATAAGAATATCAACATTAAGGTTTTTACGTAAATGCTAAAAGAAACAACACCTAAATCCATAAAGAACTTTTAATAAAATATAAATGCCAATTATATCATATAGTCTTCATACTTTTTATATTTTTACCGTTTAAAACCTTCTATATTAATTAAATAATGATTACTTTTAAAATACTAATGCAAAAGAAATACCTACTTCAAACAACGCGTGTTGAAAACAGCGTATTTTATTTTAATTTTTATTACCTATTGAAGCTATTTTACCAAATCTTAATTCAGTCGTACTAACCGTTACTTACAGTAACTAACACAAGTAACAGAGTTTACTGTTACCACCTCTATACATGTTAGTAGTTCCGTTTTCACAGAATTTATAAGAGGGCGCCATCAATCAGGAAAGAAACTTAAATATTTGTTGTGCGCTCAAACGACTTAAGATAAATTCACGAAATTTTGGGAATGGTTACTGTTAAAAATTGTGGCTAAATGAAAGTTTAACGCCGCCCATGGGGCTAAATAGACAGTACCTACGTGGCATTAATGTTCTTTATTATATTATAATAAAATCATATGGAAGTACTGCCCGGGAAAAGAAAATCCTGCCGACCTTTTGACTAGAGGGGTCCAAGCTTCAAGATGGTTGAAAGAATCAAAACGATGGCTTCACGGTCCTACATGGTTGTCGTCAAACAAAAAAGATTGGCCAAAGGATGAGCATTTTGATTTGAAGAATGAAGCGTCGACAGTAATTTCTTGTCTAACAGAGATGAAAGCAGAAACCGATGCCGAAAATAACGAAGAAATACATACAGTGAGAGAAATATTTTCCATTGACCAATTTAGTAAATATAAAAAGATTTTAAGAGTGACCGCTTTAGTAGACAGATTTTTATATAACGCAAAAATAAAAGAAAAGGAACGAAGATTTACCGGATGTATAAGAACAGAAGAAATGGAAAAGTAAGAGCGTGCGAAATAAAGACGAGTACCGGTGACAAACTTAAACGTCCAGTGCAGTGTTTGTATCCGTAGGAAATTCGTTAATTTTCGGGCCGGGGAGGATGTTAAAAATTGTGGCTAAATAAAAGTTTAACGCCGCCCATGGGGCTAAATAGACAGTACCTACGTGGCATTAATATAGAACTGCGGGCGCCCGTATGAATTTACTCGATATACGATCGATATATACGATCGATATACGATTAGTGATTTTTAGAAATTCTAAATTAGAACAGTCTCGTTTAAGCTTTTAAGGTCGAAGGTGAACGTCGTGAACGTCATTATTGTACTAACGTATTAAGAATAATCTATTTTATTTTATTTCTTTTCAAACAGTTTAATACACTTTTTTTACGAACCCGGTGTTTTATTTTTAACGAATAATCTACAGTTACATCTAACTAATGTCTAAAAAGTTATGGGAGCGAATTTTTGAAAAATTAAAAATCGGAGTGTAAATAATTTTTTTTCTCAGAAATAAGACTTTTTTTAAAAAATCTGTTTCCATACTTTTTC
Organism: Ophraella communa; assembly: GCA_035357415.1. Taxonomy (NCBI): domain Eukaryota; kingdom Metazoa; phylum Arthropoda; class Insecta; order Coleoptera; family Chrysomelidae; genus Ophraella; species Ophraella communa. The sequence continues at coordinate 50,233 of JAYKXQ010000039.1, forward strand.
TTAGAAGTATACATTAAATTAACTTCCAAATTTTCAAAACAATCGGTTGGTAAATAACGGCGTTTGACTTTTCAAATAAACAAGGGTATGTATTCCTCTTTTAATTAATAGAATATTAAAATATAAAAAAGTCATTCTCTGCACATCCGCCAGAGGTCAACCGAACTCATCCCAGATCAGAGTCCTAGGTCCCTCTCTGTGGTACAATAAATATGCGTAGCAGGGAGACAAACAAAAATATCAACGTTCACTTAAAACTAGTAACGAATTTTTAGTTAGATGGGTTCACGGTGGGACCCCCACCCAACTATGGATTCGCAAACGCCCTCATAATGAGGAAGTTGAAACCGAGCCTACTGAAAGAGACTGGTGAGGCTGAATGCCAAACATCAGCCAGGGTAGAAAGTAGTTCAAAATTAGACCAAATTCAACACAGAAATAATCTATATTCCTTTCTAATAAAAAAAATAAAACATAAACCTACCGTGGAAGATATTCAAAATTAAGGTTTTGGATCATTATTTTTGTGCTTGCGCGGAAAGTTGCGTCCAACTTTTGAGAGGAGACAGGGATCTTCTGTCGAAGCTTAGTAAACCTAACATAGCTAAGAGCGTTACCAATGTGCAGGGTTTGAGGTAGAATATTTTATACACATTTTTAGAAAGAAGGACGCTACAAACAATCAGCATCATATTAATTTTTCAACATCTGGAACAACATCTGGATGAGATGAAAGAGAAAAGAGAACAGCAAAAATATGTTTTTTACTATTGATTACACAAGTGATATACAAGAATTTCTACGACCAGGATACACTTCAGTCACTCTTGCGAGTGGCCACTTTAAAGGAGGGGTGTAATCATCTTTATGGTACTTTACAGTACCATATCGTTAATTTCTATATTTTTAGAGTAGGATGCCTATTTTAGGCGATGCTGTAAATGGTTAAGGTAGTCCACTGTTCACCTTTTCCAGAAGACCCGCTGAATGTGTGTACACTGGTGCCAAAATTTTAAACGGTTGCCTGGAGTCAACGACAAGTCTTTGTCCGGCAGGGACACTAAAGGGGCGCCAATTAAAAAATGGCCAGGGGTTAAAGGGCTTAGATCCAAGAGGTCAGAAGAAAGAGGGAACAATGGTCTGGAATTCAATATGGCTTCCACTTGTGCTAACACAGTAGCTAGTTGCTCAAAGGTAAACGAAAAATTTACAAATAGTTTTGAAAGGTGGGATTCAACACTTTTTATCCCGGCTTCCCAGAGACCTCCCCAATGGGGTGATCTTGGAGGGGTAAATTTCCATTCAATGGAAGAGGTAATTAAATGGTGATATATCGATGGGAAATTCTTTGTGAAAAATTTTTACAAATCTTGTAGCATATTGTGGACACCAATGAAATTCGTACCATTATCGTTGTATATAGTGGAGGGAAGGCCACCACAAGAAACAAATCTCTTAAGGGCAGCTAAAAAGGCATCTGTCGACAAATCCGACACCAATTCCAAAATGAATTGCTTTCGTGGAAAAACATATGAAAAGAGCTAAGTAACACTTAATAACAGGAGCACGACGAAGAGTGGAATATTTAATCATGAAAGGACCCCCGAAATCAATTCCGACAGTTTGGAAAGGTCTGGAAGGGGTAACTCTTAATTTAGGAAGGTCAGAAATGATTTGTGTAGCTGTAATAGCTTTAAATCTGTAGCAGATTAAAAATCTATTAATGATTCGTTTGATTTCGTGGAGTCCGTCAAGAGGCCAATATTGCAACCTCAAGTAAATAATGAATTACATTTACAATTAAATAATAAAACTGAAATGATAAATTATTATGTGTCTTTACCGTATATAAAAAAACACCAAAATTGAAAAGAAATTTTTAAGCCATTAACAATTATCCAAATTGCAAACAAAACATGTTTTACCATTAGATCAATATTTACAAAAGTGCAGGATAAAACTCCGATCCTTGTATTATCTAATTTAATTTACTCCATTCCATGTAAAAACTGCGAAAAAAAGTATATAGGCCATATAGGCCGAGCTTTCGAACCTCTATGGGTTCATTTTCAAGGTATATCTAAGTGAGATTATATGTAAAACGGTGTAAAAAATTGTAATAAATGTGACATGTCTACTAAAAAACTCAAAAAACAATTGAGGTTTAAGTCTAGATGTTAGTTGGAGAAAGTGAAGAACCATTTGATTACATCCAGAAAAGCAAAAAGCCAATCAAGCCAGTATAAAATTGATTGGCTTTTTGCTTTTCTGGATGTAATCAAATGGTTCTTCACTTTCTCCAACTAACATCTAGACTTAAACCTCAATTAGTAACCCTGATGATGCAAATAAAGATTTGCGAAAGCTTGGTATACTGAAAAGAGTACTGTTTTCGTAATTTTTCACGTCCTTTCCGCTGCATTTCCAACCAATTTGTGAAGTTTATATCTAACTGATCAGCGTTGATCACAAAGGTTTCTACCTTTTCTAGATTCTATATACATATATATAATTTTTGTTTCTTGTAGAAAGCTACGAGGTAGCATCAAGAAAGGCAGAGAAGGCTTTGGAGACAATTGAAATGGACAGTGTCAGTGACAGCCAGCCCATTAAAAGAAAAGGCTTTAAACAAAGCTCAAAACCAAAAATAGTTTTTAATCATTCTGACAGTGAAGAAAGAGATGATTCAAGTGATGATTCGAATATATACCCAACTTATACAAATCCAAAATTTGTACATGGCTTTAGAGGTATTTTAAACTTTATAATTTATTATAGCAGCATCAAATTTCTGATGAGAAATACTTGAAGTATAATTTGATACTTATTTTATATTTTAGGAAAAACAATAGAAAATAATGCTGCAGGTAGCAAGGAAAATGATGTATCCACATACACCAAGGAAAATCCTGTTTCAATAGCCTGTCAGAAATGCCACATAGATGAAGGTAAGTATATCTACTTTTGCGGCGATTGAGATACCAGCCAGTTCTGTTTGAACCACGCTGGTATTTTTTCCCATTCCCCATTTAATCCTTAGGCTAAGTGATCTGGAGTAGACTCCACACCCTGATCCTTCCTTGTTTTCTTGAGCCGTCTGTGTATATGCGTATTGCATTTGCAGCATCCGCCTCAGTGTTCTGTTTTATTTGTATTTTGTAGGGTTTATTAAACACAAACCTGGGTTCAACTGCGTCACCGGCCGCCTGTAGCAGAGGCACCGCAGTGAGTGCCTCCCTCCACAGGCCCAGCCTCAGTTGACCCATTCCTACCTCGGGGTTTACACCAGCCGTGCGCAATCCTAGCATGGCCATTAGCGCAACCTCCTTGACGTGCAGGTCGAGAGGTGTCAGACCATAAGAGATAACCAGAAAAGAAATTTCTGGCAAAAACATAATAATCTACACTGATAGTAGACAAGCCCTATTAACCTTGAATAGACAACGTTTTATCTCAGGGTTAGCACTAGAGTGCCACCAAGATTTAGCCAACGCCTCGGTAGATAATATCGTACTAAGGTGGGTGAAAGGGCACGACAGGAGCAAAGGTAACCGTATTGTTGACTCTCTGGCCAGGATGGCGGCTGGACTGAAAATTTTGGGACCAGGCGACACCCATGGTTTGACGACTTCGACAATTGCGGAACTAGCCAAACGTTACACCCGTACTCAATCCCTTAAGAGATGGGATGAAACCAAAGGATGCAGTTTTGCCAGGATTACCCTGGGCGACCCTGAGAAGCTGGATACGAATAAATATTTGGCGATGATCAGGAAGAACCTACGTTTAACAGTGGGATTTCTGACTGGACACTGTCAACTAAGGAAACACCTCCATATTATGGGGCTAGTGGACATACCTCTATGCAGGAGGTGTGAACAGGACGATGAAACTGTCAGGCATGTCTTATGTGAATGTCCGGAGCTATAGTCGATAAAAGAGAGTGTGTGTTCGGTGAATCTTGGCCTACACCTGCCGACATTAAGGAGATGTCCCCTGGTGACCTGTCTTCCTTCCTGGATAAGGCAGGATGGACAATGTCCAAGGAGGGCGGCTCCTAGGGAGGATGTACAATGGGCCATATTGTGGCCTAAGTGCTGTGGGTCTATACTCACCCTTCCTACTCTACAGATACAAGTATATCTACTTTTTTTTTAAATGACATAATTAACAAAATATTGATTTTCATATTTTCAGAAGTTATGGGAGGAATTCACTCATTTGAATTTAAAAGTTAACAATATCATAACAATAGTTTCAAAGCCGCAAACAGATATGAATCTTCCCAAAAAAGATAATTTTGAAAAAATTCAACAAATTATGAGCTTGTTGCCAATAAAAACTGAAGATAATATGCTTCAATTGGAATCATTATCAGCTGATGATAGGCATTTGATTGTAAGTCTTTTTATATTATTATTTTTTATCATAATATAACAAATAAATCTATCATTTATTTTAGGTCAAAGAATTATCTTTATTGGGAGAAAACACAGTCAAGGAGGTGGTTAGGAAGTGCATGTATCGCCTTTTTATAAATGATATTTGGCCAGTTGTATATATGGGAAGGGACTAAAAAGAAAGGCGCTGTTAAAAATTGTTTGGTGGCCACTGTAATTGTGGGTAAGTAAAATATTTATCGATTAATATTTAGTAGTAAAATATTTATCGATTAATAGTAAGTTTAAGTACATTTTTAAAATATATGTCATAATAAAATATATTTCTTTTGATTTTACTAAAAATAAATATTATTTTATTTTTATATTTTTAGTTAATAAAGTTAATAAAGCATTTTATCACCTTTTATAATAGTTGTATATCTTTGGTCAACATACCTTCTATAAATTACCTTTAATTTAAAATTCAAATATGAATGAATGAACCACCCTATATACATGAAATGTTCATAGTATGTAATATGTATATTCTGTAAACATTTATGGAATATTCTGGACATTATTGGCACATTCCTATTTTATTCATACACATACATGGATATACATGTATATCAAATGTATGTTAGATGAATATACATCTGAATATTCCTCGAATGTGCAAAAGTGGGTCCACTGAAGTTACATCTGAACATTCTTATTATATCCATAAAATATTCACTATGTTATTCATGTATATTTTAGGAATATTCATGTCATAAATGTGAATGTTCTGAGTGTATTCCAGGTATAAATTTTGCTATGTGGGATATTAATAGTTTTATGCATAGTTTATATCAAACAATTTTTCAATTACACTTTAGTGTTTTATAGCATATTAATATTGAGTTTTCTTGATTCCTATCCAAGGTAAAGAGTCGGGTTTTAAATTAAATAAATTAATAATTTCACTGAGCTGGTAAAATTGTAATATGACACTACCCTTTATATAAAAGATTTATATTGATAACCTTAATTAATAAATTGTTTATATTATTATAAGATTATTGGGAACGCCGACTAAGCAGAGTGAGTCGCGTGCAAATGCATGGGTAACCCAAAAGGTGATTATTAATAAACTAGTTTAACTGAACACTTGTTTCATTATTAGTACTTAAGGGTGGCGAACTTTAAAAGTATTACATGGCGACCCTGCCAGCTCTTTAAGTACTAAGATCAAAAAGCAAGAAGTTGTGAATGGCTAAATAAAGAAAAATGGGAAAAGCCAATTCTAAAGAAGAAATAGTTATAAATCAGGCATCAAATGAAGACGCAAGAGGTCAAATTTCAACAAAGAATGGTCTAACACTGTCTGAATACTTGTTAGTTATATTAGTAGCAGCATTATTGGTAGCAGCAATTTATGTATTGGTAAAAAAATTTCAGAAGGGATTAAAGAAAACAATTAGAAGTTAATAGAGAAGTCCTCCGTGGATCCACTGACGCCTTAAGCCGAGAAGAAGCAGTATAAAAATTCTCTTTTAGGTTTTTTTTTAGAAAAAAAGAGCGTAAAAATAAGGTTATTTTAGAAAATATAAGGAAATGGAAAATATAAAGTAGAAATAAATAATCATTTAATTACAGTAATAAAAATATAGGTGAACAAAGAAGATTATATGTAAGTTAAAAGTATTTTAATTATTTTTTTATATTTTGCACTTATAAAAATCTTCATTATAAAACGCATTTGCGTATCGTAATGTAACTTTTAAGCACGCAAATTTTTGTTTTAAATGGTTGGCGACATGAGTGAAGTTTCTAAAGGCAAGACTATTGACAATGACATTTGTGGCTAATAGCAATTTATTAATTTTATATTGTTCTTTAAGAAAGTATCTGTGAATATGAATATAATATTTTACTTATATAATATATTATTATTGGTATATTATTCATTTTAAAATATTTTAAAACATTAACATTTGATAATCTAAATGTCACAACTGTCAAATTTTATAAATTACACAGTGCTGCCGACATACTTTTTAAAATAAAAATTTTCGTAATTACATAAAAATAAAAAATGAATTTAAAAAATGGTAAAAAGGGCAAAATATAAAAAATATTATAAACAACTTATTTCATATGGCTGTTGTGACACTCGTTCTTTAAAAAACTCATCGCTTCGCGATTCGTTTTTTAAACTTGAACTCGTGTCATAACAGAATTCCATATGAAATGCGTTGTTTAATATACTATTACATTATTAGGGTAAGAAAATAAGGACCTGTTAACTGACTAAATATATTTTATTGTTAGTTTATTTAAGTTAATTAAATCACCCAGTAAATTCTATGGGAGATATGATTAGAGAAATGTTTGACGCGTTACAGGCTATTAGATCTAAATTAATAAAAACTAGCTACGAAAAGCGTAAATTACCGTCGTCACAGAATAAGGTTGAAGAAGCTAAAGTTATTTTCGGTAAGCTTGAGAGGGAAATTTCTATTGTAGATAAAAAAATTAGTAATTCGGAAATCATTGAGAGTGATATTGAAGTAATTAAAGACCTTGTTTCAAAAATTAAAGCTATATATACGGAAATATTAACGTTTAGACAAAATTGCAGTGAAAAAAGTGATAATACAGTACAGAATATGGCATCGTTTGATTTAAAAGCGGCATCTAATCTTTTACCTGTCTTAAATGAGTCGGAAGAGACAACAAAGAAATTAATAGAGGCAGCGGAATTTTATAATTCAATTCTTAAAGCGGACGATAAACCTCTTTTAATAAAATTTATCTTAAAAACTCCACTTTCTACTAGTGCTAAACTAAGGTTAAAATCTAGCTACGATTCACTTGAAAATCTTATAACCGATATAAAAACTTATCTATTAACCAAAAAATCGAGAACAGCTCTTCAAGCAAAGCTATTTTACGCCAAACAAAATAATAAATCGATCGAAGAATTCGGTAGAGAACTTGAAGATATTATTATTAATTTAACCATTGCTCAATCTAACGATGATCCGGCTGTCTATGACATCCTAAGGCCTATCAATGAAAGTACGGCAATAAAAAGATTCGCGAACGGTCTTAAAAATCAGAGGCTTAGTACAATTATTGCGTCTAGAAATTTTCAGTTTTTAAAGGATGCTATAAAAGAGGCACAAGACGGAGAAAATTCTGGGCAATCATCAGAAAGTCACCATGTGTTTAGTATGAATAATAGGGGTAGAGGACGCGGTAGTCAAAATTTTTATAGGAGTTTTAATAGAGGTCGAGATTTTTCAAACAAACAATAATAATAGAAGACAAAATTTTTCGGAAAATTATAATAATTTTAGTAACAATAATTTCGCAAATAATGATAGTCATCAAAATTCAAGAAACGACAACTTTTATGGGTGTCAAGGTAACCATAGATATAGGAGTCAGCGGTTTCGGGGAAATAGAGGACGGTCAGTTACTCGACGAGGTAACGGCAGAGGATTTCAACAAAATAATAATAAGAATGTTTGTTTTGCTGAGCCAGCAGCGCTAAGTAATGTAGGTGAACCAAGTAGTCTCAGTAGTGAGCCACATAGCGAGGAAACATTTTTTCGTCCCTAAAATTAAAAATCAAACTAAATAAATATTAACTTATTCAAACAAATGGGCTAATTCGGTTTCCTTTTACGTAAATAATAAAAAACAAAAATTTTTAGTAGATTCTGAGTAGATTCTTTTTCACCCAAAGTTAGAGATTTGGATGATTATAATTATTATTAGTTTGGTAGAAATAAAAATTCAGTTGAAAGGGTAAAGAAGCTTTTCAGTATGTTAAAATTAGATTATTTGAATAGCGAGGAAAAAAGATCCATTGAGGGACTTGCAGCTAAATTTGCAGACATATTTCATATGCCCTAAGATAAACTATCCGTTACTAATTTATACAGGGTGTTTCTTAAGTAATCTAAAATATTATATGGGGCGCTTCGTTACTCAATTTTAAGACGAAAAGTTCATATAAACATGTGTGATAGGTGTTGTCGTTTATGAGATACAGGGTGTTGTACTTGAAATTCATTTTTCTTGGTGACGCTACTGATTTATATTTTTTTATTATTTTATTACAAGCAACATGTGTTAAACATAAAGAAAAAATAATACATTTCAAAGCAAATGTTCAAAATGTCCACCTCCAGCTAAAATGCAAGAATCCGCTCGATGTCTAATGGATTGTCGAATACGTTCGAAGATACCAGGATTGTTACGAATAACATTACAGCCGTCTATGATACGATTTTGAAGATCTTGTACATTTAATATCAGTGTTGTGTAAACAAGCGATTTCAAATATCCCCACACACAAAAATCCAGAGGATTGTGTCCAGGTGATCTAGGGGGCCACGGGTGTGGAGATCCTCGTCCAATCCAATGGCCTGGAAAAACATTATCTTAAAACTCGCGTACAATCACTGAAAAATATGGAGGAGCTCCGTCATGCATGAACCACATGCGCCTTCTAATAATAATAGGTACATCTTCCAAAAGAAGTGGTAGTTCATTTTCTAGAAAATGTTGGTATGTCTCACCGGTTAACCGTACAGGAAGAAAAAATGGTCCAACTAAATAATCATCGATGATGCCAAGCCAAACATTGACCGAAAATGTTTGTTGAAATCGTTTTACACTTATGGTATGTGGATTTTCATCTGCCCATATGTGGTAATTATGAAAATTCATAATCCCATGTCTAGAAAAGTTGGCTTCATCCGTAAATAGAATATTGGCCACAAAATTCGGATTGTTCGCGATTTCACGTAAAATCCATTGACAATACTGTATGCGTAATGGATAGTCAGTAGGTAACAAATGTTGAACACGTTGAACGTGATATGGATACAATAAATTATCTTTTAGAATATTCCAAACAGTTTTGTTACTAACATTTACTTCATCTGCAACTTTTCTTGTACTCGTTTCTGGATGTTGGTCAATAATTTGAAGAATCTGGTTTTCCAATTGGGGATTTCTCACAGTTCTGGGTCGTCCAATAATATTCTTCGATTTAGCAAAAGTTCCAGTTTCTTGTAAACGCATATGTAACTTAGTAACGATTATTTGGATAACGCTGGGCATACGTACGTCTAGCTTCTAAGGCATTACCATTCGCTAATCCGTACAAAAAATGCATATTAGCCATTTCAACATTAGTAAACACTGGCATAGTTATTAACTAAACACAGAGTCAATCAAATAAAAATGTACGATTTTTGCGTTGGTTTTCAAATTTGACACTTGTCAACATTATTTCAAAGGCCATGTTTCAAAGCATGTTTTTGCGTATTACTTCTAAAAACCAGTAGCGTCACCGGGAAAAATTAATTTCACGTACAATCAGAACTGACTTATTACAATAAATTCAACACCCTGTATCTCATAAACGACAACACCTATCACACATGTTTATATGAACTTTTCGTCTTAAAATTGAGTAACGAAGCGCCCCATATAATATTTTAGATTACTTAAGAAACACCCTGTATAAGGAAACAATTCAATTAAAACCTAATGTTACACCGGTTTACGTTAAGCCCTATAAATTGGCACAAACACAGAAGGAAGAAATAAATAGACAAGATGAGAAAATGTGTGAAGATGATATTATTGAAAGAGCTCAGAGTGAATGGTCTTCTCCGGTGATTTTGATACCGAAAAAATTCATCTGAACAGAAGCATAGGAACAGATGGCTTAATCGCAGTTTGGTAGATATCAAATTTCCAATAGCAAATGTAACTGGATTGGATTTAAGTCAAGGTTATTATCAAGTCAAATTAGACGAAACCAGTAGAAAATTTACAGCTTTTATGACGGACCGAGGCCAGTGGCAGCTAAAAAGGCTTCCAATGGGTCTAAAAATTAGCCCTAGTGCATTTTCAAGGGTAATGACAGTTGCCATGGCAGGCCTTAACTATGATAAATGCTTTGTCTATTTGGGCGACTTGATTGTATTCGGGAGAAATTTAAACGAACATAATAAGAATCTCTTGGATGTTTTTAACGGGCTACGAGGTCAACCTCAAGTTAAAACCTTGCAAATGTGAATTTCTAAAAAAGGGGATACTTTATTTAGGACACATTGTCAGTGAAAAAGGTATATTTCCGGATCCTGATAAAATTAAAGCATTAAAAGAATATCCGGTACCCAAAAGTGCGGATGAAGTTAAACGGTTTGTAGCCTTTGCAAACTATTACCGAAAATGTATACCAAACTTTGCGGAAATATCGGTACCACTAAATAAACTGTGTAGAAAGTATGCAAGATTTGAATGGACAAGTGAATGTAATGCAAGTTTTGAAAGCCTAAAAAATTCCCTTATAAATCATCCAGTCTTAGATTACCCCGACTTTTCAGAAGAGAACGAGTTTATTCTGCAAACGGAAGCACAATAAACAACTAAAAGGTTGTATTAACTTTCACTATTTATTCTATAAATTGCAATTACAGCTGTTTCGCTATAACGAAACAGCTGTAATTGCAATTTATAGAATGAATAGTGAAAATTAATACAACCTTTTAGTTGTTTATTGTTCTGAATAACATGAATTTTCACACAGTAAGGGTTAGTACCATAAATTTCATAAACCATTGCTATATTTAATTAGTTTAGCTTACCCCTCAAGCCGATTAACTAAATTTAGATTAGGTTTGGAAGAATATGATTTTTATATAGAGTATGTAAAAGGTAGTGAAAATGTAACTGCCGACGCACTATCGAGAATAACTTTAACTTCGGATGAACTTAAAAACGTTAACAATAATACTGTAGCTGTTATGACAAGGAATCAGTGCAAAAAAATAGAAGGAAGGAAAATCGACACACCTGTTAGGCCTGATCAACCGAACATTATAGAAATTTTAAAACCTCCAAAAAATTGTACTGAACTAGTCATAACAACATCAATAAAATTAAAATCACTCCAAAACCACGTAACTAAAAGTGTAGGAATTTTTTTTTCGTATCAGAACGCTCTACCTTGTTTTATTGTCAGAACACTACCCTATCAGCACTGACGCGAGACGAAGTGTTGAGGGATCTAGCTGAAATATGTAATAAAGCAAATGTAAAAGAATTATTTATTTTAAAAGACGAACATAGTAAGAATTTTATAAAATGGTTAGGTAAAGGAATAAAAAGCATGTTATATTGGAGGGGCCCCCGTATAAATGTTATAAAAGGAGTTAAAAGACGAAAAACGAATTATACTAAATGATTTTCATTTGCTTCCCACTAGTGGTCACGCTGGTATAAATAGAATGATAAACAATATAAAAAAGTATTATTTTTGGTCAGGATTAGTTAGAGACGTTAGGGATTTCGTTAAAAAATGTGATAAGTGTCAGAAACAAAAACATTCTAATCATTACACACGGGAGCCGATGGTAATAACTTCAACGGCGAATTACGCGTTTCAAAAAGTATATTTAGATATTGTAGGTCCTTTACCAACAGACATTGAAGGGTTTTCGTATATTTTAACGCTGCAATGCTTTAAAGAACAAGGATGCAATATCTGTAGCAAAGGTTTTTGTGGAAAATTTTATCTTGCGATATGGAATTCCACAAGAAATCGCTACGGATAGAGGATCTGAGTTCATCTCTTCCACCATGAGCGAAGTATGCACTCTTTTAAGTATAAAACAAATTTTCTCAACGGCCTACCACCACGAAAGCCTTGGTGCATTAGAGAATTCGCATAAAGTTTTAGGTGCATATTTAAGAATACAGACCGAAAATGTTAGTGACACTTGGAGTTCGTGGATTCCGTATTGGTGTTTTTCATATAACACGACAGTTCATAGTGAAACAAAATATACACCCTTTGAACTCGTTTTCGGGAGAGAGTGCAATATTCCACAAAATTTAACTAATGACATTGATCCTATTTATAACTTTGACAACTACCCTATCGACTTAAAATATAGGCTACAAAAAGCGAACGAAGACGCGAGAAGTAATTTATTAGAATCAAAAATTAGGAGAAAACAAAATTATGACAAACAAACCAATTTAGTTCATATTAAAAAAGGTGACTTAATCCTAATAAAAAATGAAGCAGGAAATAAGTTAACAAGTTTTCAAGGTCCATACTTAGTAGTTAAGGAGGACAGCCCAAATGTAACCATAATTAAAGATAGGAAAGAAATTGTAATTCATAAAAATAGAAGTAAAAAGTATTATCATTAGGGAAATTATTGTATACCTACCTAGTAAAATTTGGGTTCATTTCCTTTCATATGTATTGTTTATAACCATTTTTTTAGTGATTTACTACGTTAAAAAAATTAGTAACTAAGTTTTTTTTGAATGTATGTATAATGAGAATTAAGGATAAAAATAATTTTTATTAAAAAATAAATAAAAAATTATTTTAAAGCCGCGGGGGAGATGTAATATGGCACTACCCTGTATATAAAAGATTTATATTGATAACCTTGATTTATTATAAGATTATTGGAACGCCGACTAAGCAGAGTGAGTCGCGTGCAAATGCATGGGTAACCCAAAAGGTGAGGATTTTTAATAAACTAGTTTAACTGAACACTTGTTTCATTATTAGTACCTAAGGGTGGCGAACTTCAAAAGTATTACAAAATTCTTATAGGGCGTTTAAAAATAAAAATAATTAATTATAATACCATTAATAAATTCAAACATATCAATATAATAAAAACAATATAAAACTAAATAATATAATAAATAAAATAAAACAAACCATCACAAATTGAAGTTCCCAACGTGGAACTTAATAAATTAATTAATTAATAAATACATTAAAAACCCCATAAATCAAAACAATACAATACAATATATATATATATATATATATATAGAAACGGAAGGACAGTAACGGGGTACTGGTAACAATCAAATTGTATTTCAAATAACGATGGGAGACCCCTAAAGGAATGAAGAGGAAGCAATAAAAGTTCTAAGGTTGCTTCTAACGTTATTGCCTTTATTCTAAGTTCAAGCTTTCGTTTGAGTTTACAAACTTCATCAGGAAAAACTACAATATGAGAAACATTCTATTACAATCAAATTTGAGTACTAAAAATATAAACTGAAACTCACCAGAATCAGCAATCAATCTCTTAACAAACAAGTGAACGGGAAATAAAAGACATGTGATTCATGGCACATCACATTATTAAAATTACACATGTTAAATATTAAAATTGTTTTTGTAGATCTACTAAATAGTTAAAACTGCTTAAATTAACATTAAAAATTGATAAAATTGTTACAATTAAACAAGATGGTCGAAGATTACAAATTAACTCCTATTAAAATGACCACTTTATCAGAGGACACAACAAACAAAACTAATCAATTATGACTGTTGACAGGTAAATCGAATAGAATGGTAATCAATTCAATCGATCGGAAGTTAGATCAATGATTAAATATATCTGGTCTTTTTCTGTGTTTAGTGAATTTTTGACTTAAAAGATAAGTATAAATAGAACTCAAACCATCTACATCTTTTTTGTTGTTAAGACAATTTTTACACTCATTTATGTAACATATTTCTAAGATTTTTCTTTGATGTAAGTTTTTTTCAAAATCTAGGACAACTGCATTTTTAAAGTTCACCTTATGATCTTCTTTGTTAACATGCAAACTAAGACTCGTGCTTTGTGGTTTATGTTTGCAATCACTCTTGTGTAATGCTAGTCTTTTTGATAATTTTTGGCTAGTTTGTCCTATATATATTTTTTATCAATTTTTAATGTTAATTTAAGCAGTTTTAACTATTTAGTAGATCTACAAAAACAATTTTAATATTTAACATGTGTAATTTTAATAATGTGATGTGCCATGAATCACATGTCTTATATTTCCCGTTCACTTGTTTGTTAAGAGATTGATTGCTGATTCTGGTTAGTTTCAGTTTATATTTTTAGTACTCAAATTTGATTGTAATAGAATGTTTCTCATATTGTAGTTTTTCCTGATGAAGTTTGTAAACACAAACGAAACCTTGAACTTAGAATAAAGGCAATAACGTTAGAAGCAACCTTAGAACTTTTATTGCTTTCTCTTCATTCCTTTAGGGGTCTCCCATCGTTATTTGAAATACTATATATATATATATATATATATATATATATATATATATATATATATATATATATATATATATAATGGGAATGTTTTGGGGATGTGGCAATGAAACCAATGTGTACTCGTTTTAGAATTTATTTACCGAGCTTCGCACCTCTAGGGGTTCATTTTCAAGGTATATCTAAGTGAGATTATAGGTAAAACGGTGTAAAAAATTGTAATAAATTTGACATGTGTACTAAAAAAACTCAAAAACAATATGATTTAAAAATTTTGATATATTTGTTTAATATATATATATATATATATATATATATATATATATATATATATATATATATTATTAAGATTTTTAATTTGGGTATTCTGATTTAGATTTATTTTGGTCTTTATTTTTTTATATCCCACGTTGGTATTGTCAATTTATAATGTTTTAAATTTTGTCTATACTGATTTAAATTTGGCTATAGTTTAATTTACCTAACAGCTAAAGAAGTTTATTATTTAGATATGTTTGTATTTGTTTGATTATGATAATTAAAAAATTTTTGTTTGTTTTATTGGTTTTTTTCAAATATTTTAATTGAATTTGATGATTTAATATTATTTAATTTTATATACAGTTTACTTTTTCTTTT
Organism: Ophraella communa; assembly: GCA_035357415.1. Taxonomy (NCBI): domain Eukaryota; kingdom Metazoa; phylum Arthropoda; class Insecta; order Coleoptera; family Chrysomelidae; genus Ophraella; species Ophraella communa. The sequence goes on from JAYKXQ010000039.1 coordinate 65,366, forward strand.
TACTTTTAAGTTTGGGCGCCTTGTCAGAAGTTCAAACTAGCTCAGTTTATTTAATTTTAAAGTTGAAATTTAAAGTCTGACTCTCATCTTGGGTAGGATTCAAATTAGATATTGTTTAATAACTAATACACAATAAATTTAATGTCAAGTACTTCAAAAAAAATTATTAATTGGTTTTCACACGTTCAGTACAAATAAATAACAAATATTCGGATATGAAAAAATGGAGATGATATACAAAATATTAATTTACAATTGCAAATAATTAAAAACAAAAATACAAATCCTTAATTATCGGACGTACCTTGTATAACAGAGTTTTTCAAATATTGTCCTTGTCATGCGCAACGTAACAAAACTGAGATCGGCTTCTGCTTCGTTTACTCCCGCAAATGGAACAGCGTATTCAAATTGACAAGATGGCTACTATGGTTCCGTTTTGGAAACGTCTCTCGAATTTAATCTTTAAAATTCTATGGAATCTGCACTTGCTTTATGCAGTTTATTACTTTGGTAAGTAATTTAATAATAGCTGATTACTTTTCTGTATGTATTTTTAATATTACATGTATTACTTTAATATAAACAGCTTTTAATTAATTAAAAAAATTTCTTCTAGTTGATAATCAATTAATACATACGATGTTAATTGCTCTGCGACCAGGAACATAAGAGAGTGAATAGATGTTAACTGCTCTACTACCAAAAACATAAGAGAGATTAATCATGGATTCTCCGGCCTTTCCTAGCTTCTTGGAAAAAAACAAAAAAATGACGTCATCGGATTTCAACTGTTCGAATTTCAAAAAAAAAATAACCTACATTTCCGAAAATCCAGGTAATAAATTCACAATTCTGATAATACCTTTGATAACGTACAGATAGATCTCATCCTTATATTTGCTTAAATTCTGTTTGTATAATTTTCTAAGTACTTTTTCCTAGGAAATTTTAGATTCAAAATACACAACTTCCTTGAGCTGTCAACTTATTTTAGACTTTCAAATTTTGAATTAACACTAGCTATTATATTTAAAATTACTCTAAATCCACTTAACTAGTACTATTTTAACTGATAACTTACTATTTTAACCCTAACAACTACAATTTAAACTTTTAAAAGATTTTGTTATTTGTATTACTTATACCTTATATAAGCTGATATTTTCTGTGTTATCAAAGGTTAACATTTTAAAATTTATATAAAAAACTTCCTCAATTATCCTACATACTTTTTGTTACATAAATTGTCATTTGTTAATGTTTATAAACTAAGTTTTTCAATATCTATTTCACTATATATTCTTAAAATGTTCAATCAAAAGTTTATGTGATTATATTCAACACTGTCGATATGGGAATTAGTTTAATGTATTTCACCACACCTGCTACATGTTTATAATTAATCTTGTGTCTTTTTTAGGTACTCACAATCTATTGGTATATTTGTTTGTACAATATCGAAGACTTTGATTTTGTAAGTACTTCCTTTTTACAATATTAATTTAAATAATTTACTAACTAAAATTACATGTTGATTTCTTAAACATGTGGAAACCATTAACACTTTTTGATTTTTATTTTCTTTTTTATTGTTTCAGATTAAACTGAGAATTTTGAAAAAGAACTAGGTGAAAAGTGAATTGTTATAATGAAAATGCATTCATTATGGATTGGAAAATTTTGATTGTGATACAATAATTGAATATGGATCCTATACAAGATAAGATGTCATATACACTCTTTATTTATTTGAATGTTTGTAATTGAAGAATAAATATTGAAAATTTAAGATGTACTAAAGAAAAAGTAACTGCAGATTCAATTAAACTTATTAAGATATCCCTCTTTTGTAAATTATTGTGGTAAGTAACTTTAATTCTATTTTGTTCATTTACTAATGTGTATTGTTTATTTTTACATGTTGACTTTCCAATATGACTAACTACCCTATATTGGCTTTTATCTTATAATGTTTGTTTATTATTATCAGATATGTAAGTTATACTACTTTGTTTTAGTGTAACTGTAGAGATACTGTTTGTTTATACAAATTCATACTAATTATATTATTTTTAGGTCAGAAGATTCATCTCATTTTCTAACAAGATGTATCTACTAAGTCCAAATGAAAACCTGTTGTGACCAGAGAATATTGTTTATTTTGTGGCTTTTACTGTGATATTATGACCAAATTTATGATATAATCAAGTTTATACTGTACTCAAGACAATACTTCTTTTTGGGTAATTACATGGTTTAAGAAGAAAAGTGTATTTCATTATGCATATCCTTTTTTTTATTAATCCATTAGTGTAATGGCTATGATGGATGCTTAAAAGGTAAGTTTTGTTTTTATTAGTAATAATGATCCATTACAATATATATATATATATATATATATATATATATATATATATATATATATATATATATATATATTGAGACGAAGTTTTATTATCATAAAAAATTTATTCATTAAAGAAAAGACTAATTTCCATAAGAATATGTATTATGATGATTAAATCAAAAACAAAATCGTTATTAAGTCAATTAAAAGCAAAATAAATAATAAAAAAGTAATCACATTACATAAAAATAATCAAAATCACCATTAAAAAAATAAATAATAATGAAAATATAATTCTAAATGTGAAATAAAACAAACGAACAAATTATAAATTTTTGTAAAATATTTTTCTGTTAAATATATAAAAGGATTTTCAAAGATCTACAAAAGTGTATAAAAAGTTCTTCTACGAATAACACCTGTGCATATGTGTGACGTTAAATTATCAGAACTACGACTGCTCGTACACAACAACAACAACATCGCGTGTTTGAAATGTTTAGTTTCCTCGAACTCCAAGAGCTTAGAATAGCAGCTGCACGTTGTGACGTATGAGTTACTCGGAAGTATATCGGTCGAATTTATGACTTCAAGCCTCAGTGTAAATATAATTTGAGAGCTTTTCCGACCATAATAAATTATATAAAAATTATTGAACATTAAAAATGATTATTGTATATATTATGTAAAAAAATGGTTTGTAAAATATAAGTAGTTAGTTAGAAATAAGCAAATTAAGAAATAGTTCCTTCTGATTGGTTCTCGTGGAGTTTTTAAATGAAGCATTTTTATTGGTCAGAGAATAATGAGAGAGGGATCTCAGTCTTTACGTAAAAGAACCAGTCAGAAAGAATAAAAGGAGACTCAAGCCTAATTTTAAGAGAGTCAAGACCCTTTATACAAACATTAAAGCTTCGTTTAAAAAAATTTTTCAACAAACATTTAAGATTTAATTTTAAAAAAACTTTCACGACTCAATACTCAAGTTTAATTTTAAAAAAGATTCAAGACTCATTTTCAAAAAATTCAACAACAGTTATTATAATATTCAACTCGTAATCTACATTTTTAAAAAAGACTTTGATTAGTCATAAATTTTATTAACTTTATAAGTTAACAGTATTCGACTTTGAATCGAAAATAGGTTTGTTGAATCGAGCAGAGTAATATTATAATATAACAGTTTCAATTGTAATTTTAATGATACAAAAGTTAGTATTAAATTAATATAAGAAGCTTGACTTACCTTATATCAGAAATAATCCTAGTATAAAACTTTGTAACACACCACTTGTAAAAAGGGAGTCTTATCAACCAGTAAATTGTACAAAAAAAATCCACAAGTAAACAATAATAAATTCTACATCGTAAGAGTTTCTGTCTTTAATTAAACCATTGGAAGTTCTACATCCCACGTGCTCACCAGAAGAGAAGATAGACCACCAGTTCCAGCGACACCTACATGTGAATGGCGAACACTCGAGAGACAAAGTTAAAAAAGGTACCGTTATTTAATTTGTATTAAGTGTGCGTATAAACTGTTTTAAAGCGATAATAGTTATTAGCCGCTAGAGAACATTCATACTACTTTATTGTAAAGATTTTTGAATTTCATTTTGATAGAAAATTTATAATTTGTTTGAGCGTAAATCTGTGGTGAAACCTGTACGACCTGAGATATAATTTTTCGATTAACGATAGTATTTATTTTCAAGTTAAACAAACGAGCGTAGAAACATTTAATTTTATTTGAGCTAATCATCATTATACAACATATTATTTAAGGGGCTAAAAAACATTATTATTGTAGTAAAAAACTTCAACAATTACGTCAAATCAAATAAAAACAAACCACTAATAATATCATGTCACAATTAACGTGAATTTACTAAAATAACATTCAATCATCAGAAAGAATTAAAAAAATAAAACAAAAAAAGAAAACATAAGAACCCAACAACAAATAAAATAATAAAATCATAATAACTTGGCGACCAACGTATCGGGCTCGATTAAAATCACAGATTTTAATAGTTTAAATAACAAAAAATAAATCAATAAACATTACATTAAAATTTATTTAAAAATAAAAATACTAATAGATTATTGTAACTGTAATTAACATATAAAATAAATATTTCTAACATTTTATTATAAATAAAAAGTCGAAACATAATGTCTGGTAAAGAAGAAAATAATTTTGATGCATGGAAGGTAGAAGAACTCAGACAAGAATTGAGAAACAGAGATTTGGACGACAGAGGAACCAAACAAAATTTGATAAACAGATTGACAAAAAGTCAAGAATTAATAGACATGGTTGCTAACACAGAAGAGCCAGAAGAAAGGGGGGAACAAGAAGATGAACCTCAACAAAAAGATGGTACTTCTTCACAAACTGGAGGAAATATCACATTGGCAGATTTGATGAGCATCATCCTAGCCAATTCAGAACAAATAGCGAAAAAACTAGAAGCCAGCTCGGAAGAGATGACAAGGAAATTAGAAGCCAACTCTGAAGAAATGAAAAAACAAAATAGACAAAATTCTGAGGAAATAACGAGAAAATTGAATGAAATAACGGAAAAATTGGACAAGAAAGTAGAAAATCAAGAGAAAAAGATTAAAGTAATTGAGGAAAAACAAGAATTTTTAAATAAACAAGTACAAAATATAGACAAAAGAACAAGCGAAAACAATCTGAAATTAAACTCAAGAATATCAGAAATCGAAGATAACGTGAAAAGAGGAATACAAATAAATTTGGACATAGCCGAACAGGAAATCAGAAAAACAGAGAGACAATTAAGAAAAGAAATAGAAGAAAAATTAAATGCAAATGTAAACGTGGGAAACAGTGAAGAAAGCAAGAAATTAAAGGAGGAACTCGAAAATAAAATAAAACAAGTGAATAAAAATATTTCTGAATTATCAGACAATCGCGTAACACCTGACTTGGGTTTTCAAATTTTAAATATAGGGGGGAAGTTTGAAGAAAGTTCGAAATTTTGTGGGGATTATTGGAAGATACATCCTATAAATTATTTACATTCAATTAAAAATAAATACTATAAAATTAAAAATTTACAAGACTTTAAAGAATTTATCAGGTCAAGTTTAACAGGCAATGCACTATTATGGTGGAATTGTAAAGAAATGTTTGTAGATTCATTTGAAACCTTTGAAAAAGTATTTCTAGATACTTTTTGGTCAGAATTACAACAGAGTAAAGTCAGGGAAAGATTGTATTTTGGCAAATTTGATAATACAAAGAATAATCTATCCAACTATGTTTTACAACTCTATGCTACTTGTCAATATTTAACTCCTCCTATACCAGAGGCAGAAATTGTAATGTTTTTATCAAGACATTTTAAACCTGAAATATCTGAGATAATTGCAGTACAAAATATTAATAAATTTGATCATTTAATAACATATTTGCAGAGAATTGAAAGAAATTTAAGTAATAGTATCAACAATCAGAATAGAGATAATGTAAGAAACTTTAATAACAATGATAGAAGTTTTAATAGGCAAAGTAACGGTAACAATTTTAACAATAACTACAATAATCAAAACAGAAATCAAAATAATAATAATAATAGAAATTACAATAATAATCAGAACACTAGAAATTTTAACAATAATTATAATAATAGAAATTTTAATAGATTTGAACAAAATAACAATAATCGAGCAAATACAAACAATAATAATAGACAAGTAAACGCAATTAATACGAGTAACAGTAATGAGGGGATAAATGAGACAAATAATACACCGAGAGACATTGCACGTTCAGGTAGTAGAACTCCTAGGGCCAGATCTCCAGTAGATGATGCCCAAACCACAAATTTTCAATAGGGGTGCACAATGTAAATAGCGCTAGATGTGACTTTGTACACCCACGTGAATTTTTAATGGACAAGGATAATCTGCATCTAGAAAATAAAGAAATAGAATTAGTATTAATTAAAGCAAATATTGATAACAATTTATTAAGCATTATAATAGATACAGGGTCTACAGTTTCTTTAATATCAGAAAATACAGTAAATAAAATCTCAATGTTCAAAAACAATATAATCAATATTCCAAAAGTAAATTTTACAGGGATAAATGATAAAAGTTTAGGATATTCTAATAAAACAGTTTTTGCTTCTTTGAATATAAATAATGTAAAATTAAATGTTCAGTTATTGATAGTCAATAAATTAAAATATGACATATTATTGGGTAACGATGAATTATCAAAGAATAAAATTATAATAAATTATATCAAAAATGCAGTAATATTTGGGGATAATGAAATAAAATTTGAGGTAATAAATGATTTAAAATTAACTAGTAATTATAATATAATTAGTATATTCGACGAGTCATTAGAAAATAGTAATAAAAATTTCTGCCAAGAAAAAATAAGTGAAATTTGTGAATCTAGTTGCAATTTAATGGTACAAGGGTGCCGAAATATATTTAATAATGTGGCCATAGATGCCGAATTAAATTTAAATAAAAATGGAAATGATAATCATTTAGAAAGGGTCTTAGATACCAAAAATAAATTGAATTATGATTATGATGAAATGGCAATTGATGCCGATGATAGGGTTAATGAAAAGAATTTAGAGGTGGTGATAAATTGCAATAAAGGATGGAAAAATGAAGTTATAAATTTGGTAGAAAGATATAAAAGTTTAATTAATGATGAATCTAGAGTAGCTAAAAATTATTCCCAAAGTATTAAAGTTAAAAAAATAGAGAGTTTTAGTCAAAAAAGTTATCCAATTCCCTATAAATATCAAGAAGCGGTAGATAAACATTTAAAGAAACTGTTGGCAGATGGAATTATAAGTTATAGTACTACACTCTATATTAATCCTATAGTAGTGGGTGAGAAAAAGATGATACGATGCGTTTATGTTTTAAAAAGTAGAAAATAAATTCTAATGTTTCCTAACACAAAAATTTCAAGTGGTGTGTTTCATGTAAGTTCACTCAAGTAATATATTTAGTAGTTAAGTGTAAATAAATATGTAAATAAAATAAAATAGGATATAGTTTGAAGTTAAAATAGAAAATGGAAACTTATAAAAATTTATCCGTTGATAAATTTATTACAAGTTTGGGGGGAAGTTGAGACGAAGTTTTATTATCATAAAAAATTTATTCATTAAAGAAAAGACTAATTTCCATAAGAATATGTATTATGATGATTAAATCAAAAACAAAATCGTTATTAAGTCAATTAAAAGCAAAATAAATAATAAAAAAGTAATCACATTACATAAAAATAATCAAAATCACCATTAAAAAAATAAATAATAATGAAAATATAATTCTAAATGTGAAATAAAACAAACGAACAAATTATAAATTTTTGTAAAATATTTTTCTGTTAAATATATAAAAGGATTTTCAAAGATCTACAAAAGTGTATAAAAAGTTCTTCTACGAATAACACCTGTGCATATGTGTGACGTTAAATTATCAGAACTACGACTGCTCGTACACAACAACAACAACATCGCGTGTTTGAAATGTTTAGTTTCCATGAACTCCAAAACTTTAGAAGTGCACCTGTGCCTGTGTGACGTCAAATTATCAGAACTACGAGTGCTTGTACACACCATCGCGTGTTTGAAATGTTTAGTTTCCTCGAACTCCAAGAGCTTAGAATAGCAGCTGCACGTTGTGACGTATGAGTTACTCGGAAGTATATCGGTCGAATTTATGACTTCAAGCCTCAGTGTAAATATAATTTGAGAGCTTTTCCGACCATAATAAATTATATAAAAATTATTGAACATTAAAAATGATTATTGTATATATTATGTAAAAAAATGGTTTGTAAAATATAAGTAGTTAGTTAGAAATAAGCAAATTAAGAAATAGTTCCTTCTGATTGGTTCTCGTGGAGTTTTTAAATGAAGCATTTTTATTGGTCAGAGAATAATGAGAGAGGGATCTCAGTCTTTACGTAAAAGAACCAGTCAGAAAGAATAAAAGGAGACTCAAGCCTAATTTTAAGAGAGTCAAGACCCTTTATACAAACATTAAAGCTTCGTTTAAAAAAATTTTTCAACAAACATTTAAGATTTAATTTTAAAAAAACTTTCACGACTCAATACTCAAGTTTAATTTTAAAAAGATTCAAGACTCATTTTCAAAAAATTCAACAACAGTTATTATAATATTCAACTCGTAATCTACATTTTTAAAAAAGACTTTGATTAGTCATAAATTTTATTAACTTTATAAGTTAACAGTATTCGACTTTGAATCGAAAATAGGTTTGTTGAATCGAGCAGAGTAATATTATAATATAACAGTTTCAATTGTAATTTTAATGATACAAAAGTTAGTATTAAATTAATATAAGAAGCTTGACTTACCTTATATCAGAAATAATCCTAGTATAAAACTTTGTAACACACCACTTGTAAAAAGGGAGTCTTATCAACCAGTAAATTGTACAAAAAAAATCCACAAGTAAACAATAATAAATTCTACATCGTAAGAGTTTCTGTCTTTAATTAAACCATTGGAAGTTCTACATCCCACGTGCTCACCAGAAGAGAAGATAGACCACCAGTTCCAGCGACACCTACATGTGAATGGCGAACACTCGAGAGACAAAGTTAAAAAAGGTACCGTTATTTAATTTGTATTAAGTGTGCGTATAAACTGTTTTAAAGCGATAATAGTTATTAGCCGCTAGAGAACATTCATACTACTTTATTGTAAAGATTTTTGAATTTCATTTTGATAGAAAATTTATAATTTGTTTGAGCGTAAATCTGTGGTGAAACCTGTACGACCTGAGATATAATTTTTCGATTAACGATAGTATTTATTTTCAAGTTAAACAAACGAGCGTAGAAACATTTAATTTTATTTGAGCTAATCATCATTATACAACATATTATTTAAGGGGCTAAAAAACATTATTATTGTAGTAAAAAACTTCAACAATTACGTCAAATCAAATAAAAACAAACCACTAATAATATCATGTCACAATTAACGTGAATTTACTAAAATAACATTCAATCATCAGAAAGAATTAAAAAATAAAACAAAAAAACAAAACAAAACACCCCAACACAAATAAAAATAAAAAAAACAAAATAATATATATATATATATATATATATATATATATATATATATATATATATATATATATATATATGTCCTCCTTAACTCCATTCCATGTAAAAACTGCGAAAAAAAGTATATAGGCCATACGAGTCAAAAATTAAAAAATCGATTATCTTTACATAAAAGTGATTGTAGATTACACCCTGAAAGATGTGAATTGGCCAAGCATGTCGTTGAAAATGTTCATGTAATGGATTTTTTATCTGTGTTTTAGATATACAACCTATTTTGAAAAAAAGACTTTTTAGAAATGTCTTTTATTTCTCAAGAAGAAAAAATCATTAATAAAAAGAGTGACCATAAAAATCTTAGTGATATTTATTTTTATTTACTATCTAAGGAAAAAAACATAAAAGAACAACTTATTACTGTGTAATAATATTTTTTTTTAAATTTTATTTTGGTTATTTTCTGACATTGACATTTATATTGACAGTGTTTATGAAAAAGATGTATGAGTAATACTGTAAACTTCAAATTCAACCTAAGAAATTCTTCTTTTAATTTTTAATTTCTTCTTTCAATTTAAATTAATTAAAAGAATTAAGCACCCTTTGGCATTTTCAAAAATAAATAACAATCGTTTCGTAAACAATTTTACTAATGTTATTCTGACTTTTTTTTAATAAATTTTTTTTTAAATAATAGTTTTAAGTGTATTTATATTTACCATTGTAAACACCAAATTTTATATTCTCAAATACATTCCTTGAAAATGGAAATAAATTTTCCGAAAGCTTGGAAAAAAGTACAAAGAGTTTACTTTTATTAATTGCTGCATACCCCAATACTACTGGTTTCATATATATATGTAAAGGTAGTTTATTTGCTGTACACCCCAATATATATATATATATATATATATATATATATATAAATATATATAATAAATTAAATGTATGTTATTTGCCGACTAATAGGTATTAAACCAGAATTTTTGGGGTAAACGGCAAAGTTTTTTAAGAAAACTCTTTTACTTGTTTTCCAAGCTTTCGAAATATATTTATTTCATTTTCAAGGAATAAGCGAGAGTATATACAAAATTGGTAAGAACAATTAATAACTGCACAGTTAAACTAAACTTCCACTATTTATTTGAAATATTCGCTTTAAAATCAATTACAGCTGTTTCGCTATCACTAGCATCGTCAGATTGACATATTGAAATTACATGTTGTTTGTTTGTAACTAGGTGCTTGATGTTGATAAGGAGTTAAGGCTAGACCAAGTAAGGAAGTAATAAGACATAACAATATTAAAGCCTAGATGTTATTAGCCCTAAGGGATTATCCTGGATGTATTTCCCTCTAAGATCAGTATAACTGTGCAATGATATAGAAAAACCAGGAAAAAACTATATCATGCTGATCTTTACAATAACTTAATATATTTATGTTATAATAATGTCTTATCTATGTATAAAATGAAGACTCAATCAAAGTAAACAGTTTAATAGTGGAGAACTTCCAAGATTTATTTGTTTAGTTTAACTGTGCAGTTATTAATTGTTCTTAGTAAGATGAACTTCCAAAAAGTAGAGGTTAACACTCTCGCTTATTCCTTGAAAATGAAATAAATATATTTCGAAAGCTTGGAAAACAAGTAAAAGAGTTTTCTTAAAAAACTTTGCCGTTTACCCCAAAAATTCTGGTTTAATATATATATATTGTAATGAATATTATAATTTGAGAGAAAGTTTATTGATTTGATTGATTTATTTATTAATGAATTTGACTGATTAATATTTGATATTATTATTAGCAACAAGATCTTTTCCTCTGGGGTGTTTGGTTACGCCAGTTTCCAGTTGGATTATTAGGTATGTGAATGAAAAATTTGATTCAATTATAATTATAAATTTATTACAAAATAGTTGAATTAAAACAGTAATATTGAAGTTTAATAAGGAAAAAGAAAGGCCTTTAAGTAATTATAAAAGAACTTACTTGATGTGAATTAAGTTAAATTAACCAATGTTGTTTATGTAATGGCAAATAAGATTATCAAATACACTAATTATTAAATATCAAGTAAATTCCTTTGTTTTTTTAAATTATAAAATTCAACTAACTACTACAAAAATTTTTAAAAGTTTACAATTTTATCTGACCTTGAAATAAAGTCCTGCTTCCTGATTGGTGGAAAAATCTGTAGTTGATCTATGAAAAACGGAGACGAACGAAGCGATACTTGGAACCTCCGACCTTGGCAAAATGTCGCCTTATTAGACGTTTGGACTATCGTGTAATATTATTGTGTTTTGTTTGTTCCTCAAATTTGATACAGTTTAGTGTTTGTTGGATTACTGTTCGTTTTTCACTTTTGGATTCAATCTTAGTAATGTCACTTTTTTGTCACTTTATTTTACTTTTTGATTGTTTTACTTTATTCTTAACGTCACTATTTAACACTTTATTATGATAACTACTTTAAAAACTGTTTGTTCAAATTGACTGTTCACACTCAGATCTTCACTGTTTGACTTCCAATAATAAACTCCCCCTTAACGACCTCTGTTCAGTCTTTTATAGGTTTCAAACTTCTAGAAGCTTCGTTTTTTGTTCTAGAGATTCGTCATTTCTGGGAAAAATATGTGTATCTCTTTCTTTCATATATATGACTAGACATACTCACTTCGTCCACTGTCCGATCATTCGAGAATAAAATATTGTACAAATATATCTGTCTCCTTTTTACACATTATCTGTCCTTTTTTTACACATTATATAATCAATTTTCGCGAAATTTCTACTAAGTACTAGATATAATATCGATACGTTATATAATAAAATAATTTCCAACTTAAAATTTTCTTACAAATACACAAAATATACAATAAAATAATACAATATGATTAAAATTATTGGATTTAGTTAAATTAAACAACTTCTGTTGATATTTTAATCATTATACTATTGTCAAATATTTAAACATTACAATCAGCCCCCGATTATTTAAAAATATTTCTATAATGATATAGAAATTTTTTAAATAATCTATTAAACATTTTTAAATTCTAAGTATATCATACGATATTTTTTTTTTTTTATACTAACTAAGGTACAAAAATTTGTTTTGTGTACATTTTATAAAAACGAAGAAGTATTCTTACTGTTCTATGATTTTAAATCTCCGTGCACAGTGTCACCTGATTCTCAGTTCTATGATCAAATCAAGTTAAATATGTCAAACTTTTAAATCATCTATTTATTAACTGCAAATTAAATTTGCATATGTTTTTAATTAATATGTTATGTTAATTTGATCTAAATATGTTTTAGGATTTTGAAAGAATTTGCGTTTGAATAATAGATTCTAGTTCAATTTAGCATTCCTTTTCAAATAACCTTAAAAGTTGGTAAACATTATGTGGTATCATCACCATACATTTGGTAAGTTTACTTCTTATTCATTATATTTATAAATTTGATTAACATTAAATATTCCACGAATCATCCCAGTATCTGGATAAATTAATTTATAACTGTTAATTCCATCTTTGGTATCTACAAGATATGGGCCTTCTTGTAATAACTGAAATTTGATACATCGGTTTTCCTTTCTATTAGGTACTCTTAAAGCTTTAATAATTACTTTTTCTCCTTGCTTAAAAGTCATGGGTTTTTTATTCTTATTAGTTTTGTTTCTACATTTTTCGGCCTTTTTTAATATGTTTTCTTGTGCTTTTGTTAATATGTCTTCATATTTTTCAGGAATTGATGTTATCCATGGTCTTTCTGTTGCTGTATATTTCATGATAATAATTGGTGGTTTTTCAGTTACATCATTTGGAATATTATTCATTGTTTTGACTATAATTGGTAGTTTCTCATCCCATATTTGATGTTTACTGTGGACTAATATCCGTAAGTATTTAATTAGTTCTTTTATCATTCTCTCACTTGGGTTTGACTGTGGATGTCTTATTGAAGTATAAATGGGTTGTATGTCTTGTTTTACCAACCATGTTTTCAGATTGTTATTATTAAAATATGTAGCATTATCCATAATACACTTCTTTATTTTACCATGTTCAGCAACGAATTTGTTAATACATTTTTTTACTACTTTTGTATTTGTTCTTTTACATGGGTATGCCTGTACATATTTTGAAAAATAGTCCACAATAACAAAAATATGTAAATTACCTTCTCTGGTTGGAACTAAGTTACTAATGAAGTCAACAGCTATAAGTTCTAATGGTTCTTTACTTATTATTGGTTTTGGGGTGTTTTCATAATGTAAATTCTTTTCTTTTGCAAATTGACATAGTTTACAAGTTTTTATTATATCTTTACATAGTTTTAAATCATTTTTACTGTAGTAGTTTTCTCTGAATATTTTGAAAGTTTTTCTAACTCCTATATGTGTGAATCTTTGATGTAAATCAGTTATGATCTTTCTAGCCAAATCATTAGTTATAACATAGACTTCTTGATTATCAATAGTTTTGTAGTACGTTAAATTTTCCTTTTGTTTATATTTTTGTTTCTCAATACTAGATAAATTTTGTTGATCTAAAATTATTTTGTTTAAAGTGTATATTTCCTCGTCATCCTTTAATAAGTTTATTCCAATTCTATATTCCCTGTTTGTTTTATTTGATTCACCATCCATCCTTGTTATTCCATCTGCTACTATATTTTTCTTTCCAGGTATGTATTTAATGTCAAAGGAGTATTCTTGTAAAAATAGTGCCCACCTATGTATTCTGCTGTTTCCATATTTGTTATTTAGTATTGTTATTAGTGCTTGGTTGTCAGTCTCTAGATTGAAATGGTTTCCAATTAAATAAAATCTTAATTTGTTGATACTAAATATTATGCTGGCTAATTCTAGCTCTCCCACACTGTAATTTCTCTCTGCTTTTCTTGTTATTCTGGAGACAAATGATATTGGTACCTCTTTTCCATCAATATATTGTGTTAAAACTCCTGCAAATCGGTGTATAGATGCATCTGTTCTGAGTGTAAACTTTATATTGTAGTTTGGATGATAAATTTTAATATTTTTAGTAAATTCCTTTTTTATTTGTTGAAATGCAGTTTCTTTCTCATTATCCCATTTCCATTTGGTGTTCTTTCTTAACAGCTCCAGTAATGGGAGTTCTTTTTCTGATAGATTGGGTACTAACCGTTTAAAGTAATTTAATATCCCCAAAAATCCTCTTAGTGTCTTTAAGTTAGTTGGTCTTTTACAATCTTGTATTATTTGAATTCTTTCTTTACTTAATGATACCTCTTCTTGATCTAATTTATACCCAAGGAATATTACTTCTTTTTTAAAGAATTGACACTTTTTTATGTTTAATTTTAGTCCGGCTTCATCTAAGGTTTTCAAAACTATTTCTAAGTGTTTGATATGTTCTTTTTCATTTTTGGAAAATATTAAGATGTCGTCTATGTAGTGGAGAGTGAAGTCTTCATATTTGTTTAAAATTTTGTGTAGTACCTTTAGTAATGCTGAAGTAGCGGATTGTGCACCAAAAGGCACAACGGTGAAACGATATACAACTCCATCTATCATGAAGCCAGTATAGTCTCTGCTGTTTTCAGCCAATGGTATCAAATGAAAAGAATGTTTTAAATCCATTTTTGTAAATATTTTTGCTTCTGATATCCTTCCTAATATAGCTTCTATAGTTAATGGTGATTCATATTCTGGTATGGTGTGTTTATTTAAAAATCTTGCATCTAAACATAATCTTAGATCTCCAGAAGATTTTACAACAGGTATTATGGAGTTTATATATGGTGTTGTACTATATTCTATTATTTTATCTTTTAATAATTTGTCTATTGCTTCTCTAACTTGGTTTTTATGTTTGTATGGTATAGGATAACTGTGAGCTTTAAATGTTTCAATGTTCTTAACCTTCAATTCATGTACATAATTTTTGGCTATCCTAGGTTCATCAGTAAATAAATCAAAATATTTTTCCATTAATCTTTTCAATGCATTCTGTTTCTCTTTCTCACAATCCAGTATGATGCTACTCCAGTTATTCATTCTTGAATTAATTTCATTTTCTGTTCTTGCTTTATTCACCATTTCACCAATTATCTCATTATTTTTTGAAATATTTTGTAATTCTACATTTTCTTGTAAATAATTTATAAACTTATCTTTTCCTTCTCTTTCTTCATAATCAAATTTAATTATTTTTCCATTTATATTAATTATTTTTCTTTCATAGTCTATTTTTACTTTATTTTTCTCAAGCTCATCAGCACCTATCAATACATCAAATTCCATATTTGGTATTACTACTAATTGTACTATTATGTTTTCTTCCTCCATGTTTAGATTTAATACCATTGTTTTATTGATTTCAATCAGTTTTTTGTTATTTACACCTATTAAGTTTATCTTTGGTATTGAAATTATTAAATTTTGTAAATTAAGTGATTCTACTGTTTTATTATTTATTAATGATATTTCTGATCCAGTATCAATTATTACTTTAATTAAATTGTTATTTATTTTTGCATTGAGAATGATTAATTTACTATTTTCTTTTTCCTTTTCCAGGTAATCCTCTGGAACAAGAAAAGAGCTTGGATGTACAAATATAAAAGGATTACTATTTTTTACATCCTTTACTGAAAATGTGGAGCAGATGTACTATCCACATCGTTCCTTCTGATATCATCTTCCACCTGGATTGCATGGTTATCAAGATTATTGTTTTCTGTCTCATAATTTCTTTCAGAACTTCTACTTCTTTGGAAGTTTACTCTCCTGTTGTTGTTTCTATTATTAATATTATTGTCATTATTATTATTAGATCTATTTCTTCTTATGTCTGTATCAGAATTTCTTCTTTGTAATTGGTTATTACTTTCCCCATTATTTCCTTGGTTATGATTTTGATTTCTATAGTTGTTATTGTTATTATTATTTCTATGATCTCTATAGTAATTTGGATAATTATTAAGATTATTTCTTATGTTATTATTATTTTGTCGATTGTTATGATCTTGATGGTTTCTTCTATCATTGTTATTTTGTTGGTATCTATTTCTTTCTCTTCCATAAGTGTTTTCCCCATAGCTATGGTTTCTTTGTTCCTGATTATGATGTGCTGTTTCTTGTCTATTTCCCATATTTCTTTCCACTCTCATTATGTAATTGGTAAGTTGTTCAAAGGTTTTTATATTTTGTATTGCAATTGTCTCTGCTATCTGTGGTTTGAAATGTCTGGATAAATACATAACAATTTCTTCTTCTCTTATTGCCGGATCTAGGAACTGTGCTTGTGTGTAAATTTTTAGAGCATAATTATACATATTTCCTTTTTTGGTTTCATCATACTTTCCATAGTATAGTTTTTCCCTTACATATCCTTGGTTTGTTTCACCCCAATAATGTTTAAGGAAGGATTCTTCAAAGTCCTGGAAGGTGTTAAAGTGAGATTCTTTACTCGTGAACCAGATCTGAGCCTGATCTGTCAAATATCCTCTTATGACCTCTCTTATATCTTCAAAATTGTTCCAGTTCCTTATTTTGTTTCTTATTACCGTTATGAATGTTTTTGGGTGTATTTTCTTTATGTTACCATTAAACTTTAAGTTATCATCAATATGTAATGTTGTGTTAAATGTAGGTTGTAGTATAGCCATATTATTATTTTTAATTTCATCTACTTTCTTATTACACTTTCCAATTTCTTCTTTGGTTACTTGTATTTCTCTTTCCATTTCTCTCCTAAGTTTAAAATGTTCATCTTCCATGACATTTCTGTTGGATGTAATTTCTTCTTCTATCTTCTTTTCCAATGAATCTATGTTCTTTGAATTGCTCATGATTTTTCTTTCTTGTTCTTTTAGTTTACCATTAGTTTTTCTATAGATTTCTTCTGATATGGATGTTTTTGTTACTTCAATTCCTTTTTTAACCTCTTCAGTTATCTTGTTCTGGATATTTTCTATCTTATCCTCTTGTTCTTTTTGTCTTTCTTCTAACTCTGTCTGTTTCCTCCGTACATCAGAAATATCTTTTCCCAACGTTTTTTTTTATTTCATTTATTTGCTGTTTCATTTCTTCCTTTGTAATTTGATTAAGTTGTTCCATATCCTTTTTTATTTGTTTCTGTGTATTTTCGATTTTGTTTTCTAAACTTTTATTTAATTCTTTGTTTTGATATTTAATCTCTTCTTGTAGTTCCTTCTTTTGACTGTCCATCTTATCCTGTAATTCTTTATTTTGTCTTTTTATTTCATCTATCTTTTCCAATTTTGTGTTCATTTTCTGAAACATTTCCTTATTTTCATATTTTTGACTATTCATCTGTTCAAGTAAATGTTTCATCATATCCATTAATTGTTCATTATTGTCTTTTGTTTCTTTATGTTTTTCTACACTATCATATCTCTTGCAGACAAAACCACCTCTTTCCATGGTTTGTTGTGCTTGTGTAGTGGTTGACTGTTCTTCTGTTTGAAATATGTATTCTTCAGGATTTATTCCCTCTTCTTCTAGTACTTCTTGAAGTCTTGCTATTAATGTTTCTCTAGATCCTTCAGTATTTAGATTTCTGATTTCTAACTCATTTTTAAGTTCTGATAAGCTTAGTTCTTTTAATGTCTTTCTTGATTCCATTTTGATTATTTATTGTTTAAGTATTTAGTATAATAATTTATTTCATTAAATATTTGATTGTTATTATAAGAAAATTGTACTTGTTAAAATAAAATGCAAAATGTATGTTAATCTTAATAAAATATCTTATTATGTTGTCTTTTAATAAAAAAAAAACCTTCTTATTGTTTAATATTAAATTGTCTACTATTTTTCAACAGAAATTGTTAAATTAAATACCTAATTTTCCAACAGAAACGAGCCCTATAGTTGGGACGCCATTTGTAAGGAATATTATGATTTGAGAGAAAGTTTATTGATTTGATTGATTTATTTATTAATGAATTTGACTGATTAATATTTGATATTATTATTAGCAACAAGATCTTTTCCTCTGGGGTGTTTGGTTACGCCAGTTTCCAGTTGGATTATTAGGTATGTGAATGAAAAATTTGATTCAATTATAATTATAAATTTATTACAAAATAGTTAAATTAAAACAGTAATATTGAAGTTTAATAAGGAAAAAGAAAGGCCTTTAAGTAATTATAAAAGAACTTACTTGATGTGAATTAAGTTAAATTAACCAATGTTGTTTATGTAATGGCAAATAAGATTATCAAATACACTAATTATTAAATATCAAGTAAATTCCTTTGTTTTTTTAAATTATAAAATTCAACTAACTACTACAAAAATTTTTAAAAGTTTACAATTTTATCTGATCTTGAAATAAAGTCCTGCTTCCTGATTGGTGGAAAAATCTGTAGTTGATCTATGAAAAACGGAGACGAACGAAGCGATACTTGGAACCTCCGACCTTGGCAAAATGTCGCCTTATTAGACGTTTGGACTCTCGTGTAATATTATTGTGTTTTGTTTGTTCCTCAAATTTGATACAGTTTAGTGTTTGTTGGATTACTGTTCGTTTTATTGTATTAATAATGGTAAGTACACTTATATTCTTCTTTTTTATCGAACTAAAACGTTTTAATTTCACTTTTGGATTCAATCTTAGTAATGTCACTTTTTTGTCACTTTATTTTACTTTTTGATTGTTTTACTTTATTCTTAACGTCACTATTTAACACTTTATTATGATAACTACTTTAAAAACTGTTTGTTCAAATTGACTGTTCACACTCAAATCTTCACTGTTTGACTTCCAATAATAAACTCCCCCTTAACGACCTCTGTTCAGTCTTTTATAGGTTTCAAACTTCTAGAAGATTCGTTTTTTGTTCTAGAGATTCGTCATTTCTGGGAAAAATATGTGTATCTCTTTCTTTCATATATATGACTAGACATACTCACTTCGTCCACTGTCCGATCATTCGAGAATAAAATATTGTACAAATATATCTGTCTCCTTTTTACACATTATCTGTCCTTTTTTTACACATTATATAATCAATTTTCGCGAAGTTTCTACTAAGTACTAGATATAATATCGATACGTTATATAATAAAATAATTTCCAACTTAAAATTTTCTTACAAATACACAAAATATACAATAAAATAATACAATATGATTAAAATTATTGGATTTAGTTAAATTAAACAACTTCTGTTGATATTTTAATCATTATACTATTGTCAAATATTTAAACATTACAATATATACATATACATATATATATATATATATATATATGTGTATATAATTTTAATAGAAATATTTGCCAACTATTTGTGCAATCGGAATGTTTTTGGGGATGTGGCAATAAAACCAAAATTTTAACCACAGAAATCAATTATAAAAATCGGATATTTTTAGAAACAGCTTATATTGCTCAAGAAGATCGATGTATTAATAAAAAAACTGATTTAAATAATTTAAGTGTAATATATGCATATCTTTTGGATTTGGAGAAACAAAATTTAAAAAATTAAAAAAACGAATTACTATGTAGAATTTAGAACAATTGAATTTATATATATATATTAAACAAATCAGTCAAAATTTTTAAATCATATTGTTTTTTGAGTTTTTATTTTTATAATAAACATGTCGAATTTATTACAGTTTTTTACAAAATTTTACCTATAATCTCACCTAGATATGTAAGTATTATTTATTTTATTACTTGCTATATGATTTCTTTACAATTATAAAACATTTTTAGACCTTGAAAATGAGCCCATAGAGGTTCGAAAGCTCGGTAAATATATTCTAAAAGAGTACACATTGGTTTTATTGCCACATCCCCAAAAACATTTCAAATAAGTATTATTTATTTTATTACTTGCTATATAATTTCTTTACAATTATAAAACATTTTTAGACCTTGAAAATGAGCCCATAGAGGTTCGATAGCTCGGTAAATATATTCTAAAAAGAGTACACATTGGTTTTATTGCCACATCCCCAAAAACATTGCCGTTTACCCCAAAAATTCTGGTTTAATATATATATATATAAATATATATACATATAAATATATATATGAAACCAGTAATATTGGGGTATGCACCAATTAATAAAAGTAAACTCTTTATACTTTTTTCCAAGCTTTCGGAAAATTTATTTCCATTTTCAAGGAATGTATTCGAGGTTATAAAATTTGTTCTTTACAATGGTAAATATAAATATAATTAAAACTATTATTTCGAAAAAAAATTTTTTAGAAAAATGTGTCAGAATAACATTAGTAAAATTGTTTGTAAAACAATAGCTATTTATTTTTGAAAATGCCAAAGGGTGCTTAATTTTTTAATTAATTTAAATTGAAAGAAGAAAAATAAATTAAAAGAAGAATTTCTTAGGTTGAATTTGAAGTTTACAATATTACTCATACATCCTTTTCATAAACACTGTCAAAATAAATGTCAATGTCAGAAAATAATCAAAATAAATTTTCAAAAAAATATTATTAAACAGTAATTTAGTAAGATGATATGTAAGTTGTTCTTTTATGTTTTTATCCTTAGATAGTAAATAAAAATAAACATCACTGAGATTTTTATGATCATTCTTTTTATTAATGATTTTTTCTGCTTGAGAAATAAAAGACATTTCTAAGAAAAGTCTTTTTTTCAAAATAGGTTGTATATCTAAAACACTAACAGATAAAAAATCCATTACATGATCATTTTCAACGACGTGCTTGGCCAATTCACATCTTTCAGGGTGTAATCTACAATCACTTTTATGTAAAGATAATCGATTTTTTAATTTTTGACTCGTATGGCCTATATACTTTTTTTCGCAATTTTTACATGGAATGGAGTAAATTAAATTAGATAATTCAAGGATCGGAGTTTTATCTTTCACTTTTGTAAATGTTGATCTAATTGTAAAACATGTTTTGTTTGCAATTTTGATATTTGTTAATGGCTTAAAAATTCTTTTTAATTTTGGTGTTATTTCTTTTATATATGGTAAAGACACATAATAATTTATCATTTCAGTGTTATTATTTAATTGTAAATGTAATTCATTATTTACTTGAGGAATCAATTTATCGTTAAGTGAAGAAGTATTATATAATATATTTTTAATTAATTTATTGGGGTAACCATTATTCAAAAATAATTGCTGAAGTATCTTAAAATTATCTTTATGAAATTTTGGATCTGAAATCATCGTTATACGATTTTTCATTTGGTTAATTAAGTTAATTTTCATTGAATATTTATGATATGGCCAATAGTTCATTATTCTTCCTGAATTTGTTGGTTTTTAATACCAATTAATCGAAATAGTGTTGTCAACATTTCTTATAAACTTAGTGTCCAAAAATGGTATACTTTGTTGTTCATCTTCTTTTTCGATGGTAAATTGTATGTGTGGATCATAACTATTAAATATAAAAAGAATTTCATCTAAGCTATCTTTTGGTAACGCCAAAACAATGTCATCTACATATTTTTTAATAAATATTAATTTAAAAGGCAAAACTGGTATAACGGTATCTAATAAGTTATCCATAACATAACATGCTATAATTGGAGAAATAGCAGCAGTGTATATGCTCATCTCATTTTACAAACAATGATTTTGTGACACACACAACTCGGAAATTATTAAAACCTAATACGTTACCAAGTCAAAATCTTCCTGTAACAGTTCATCCATCAAGTCAACCTACCTCATCTAGAGATGGTAATAAAGAAAATAATCCTCCAGTGCCTAAATTTGGGTGAGTTTAAATCACAACTTTAAATTTTAAGTACATCACAATGTTACCCATGATATCTTTTTAGTGATACCTCAACTTGTGCCCCTTATTTAAAAGCGTTTATAAAAAAATCAACTGCCTCCCCTTTATCAACCTCTTCTTCGAATTCAATAAATAGCAAGAGGAAAACCAGTGAAGAGTGTTCTTCTGCAACATCTTCTGTGAGGAGAAGAATTTCTACTTTTCATACATATAGGTAACATATAATTGTTTTGATTGAAGTTATATTGTATTTTAGTGTTATATTTTTTAGTAAACCATTGTCAGTGGTTGATAATTCAGAATTGAGAAGAAAAAACGCTTTATTGGAAAATCAGTTAAGGTTCTATAAAAATAAGGTTTATATTCCTAAAAGAGCAAGCAACAGAAGAAAACAAAAAATAAAATCACTTAAAGGAATTATTCAAGATTTAAAAAAAAGTTTCTTTATCAACAGAAGCAGCTCTTGCTTTGGATGCATCTACTACAGGCATTCCTTCCATTTTAATCAAAAGAATAATGCACAATAAAAGAACTGGAAAGGTTACTAGGGAAACATTTCCAAAAGAGTTACGAAGTTTTGCCATGACCTTACAGTTTTATAGTAGCAGAGCATATAATTATGTTCGAGAAACATTTAATTTAGCTCTTCCATCTCCAAGTACAATTAGTTCTTGGCTGTCTAAAATTGAATGTACTCCTGGCTTCACTAAACCAAGTTTAAATTCTTTAAAAAATTGGACAGACAGTTAGAAAAATGGACACCAATTATTAGCGGCAATCCTCTTGGACGAGATGTCTATTAAAAAAGAATTGACCAGTGAACGAAACAGTCAAAAGATTTGGGGTTATACTGATATTGGAGCTGATGTAGAAATTAGTAATGAACAAGAGCTAGCTACAGAAGTTCTAGTATTGACGGTAGTTGGCGTAAATAGTGATTTTAAAGTTCCTATTGCTTAATTTTTTATTAATAGGTTAACTGGACAGTGTAAAATGCACCCTCAAGGGCGCCAGTTTGTAAACTACCCCTTACGGGTGTCAGTTTATAAAAGACAATATCTCTCCCAGAGAAGAGTTCCCGGCTAAGAGACACTCTCTACAGGGGGTGGATCGACTCCATGTTAGTGCCTATAGTAGAAGGAAAAGGAAATATACAAGAAAAGAGGGCGCCACTATCTTTTTATACGCTTGCGATTAAATAACAGACTATATCAAAACTAAGGTGAGAAAGATAGAAACACCTTGTAATTAATTTACTGAAACTAAAGAAACAGAGAAACTACATTAACAGAAACCGAACACGTTATGCCCTTAAGACTTGCAGTCTAAGGTACACAAATAAAACGGTTGTTTAAAAATATTGATATTTATTGAAACTGTAATTACTTTTGTTGAACGGTAGGAATCATAAAAAAGGACTTAACTTTGTTTGTTGCGCTTATCCAGATGGTTGACTTCAGCCTGGGGGTCTTGCAGATGATTGGTGATGTAGTTCGGTCTATGGAATGGGTTCTAACATCAGGGATGGCTTCGGTTTCAGTTCGGCTTGACTACGGTGATGTGGGATGGCTCTAACACAGCATAGGTTCTAGCATCATGGATTGTATTTGATTTATCTCCAGTTTGAAATTTTTATTTAAGCTCTAGCTTAGAGTTTTATTTAAGCTCCAACTTAGATTTTTATTTGGGCTCCAACTTAGAGGGTTGCGTCTTAACTAAAAGTGAAGAAAGGTATGAGACAGGATTAAAAAGGTAGGGCGTTGGCACTGGGTAGACTTAAGATGGACAGTAAGTTACTGTTTTAATAAATAAATAAATTATCTTGTCTTCAAGTCTCCCGGTACAACGTCCATGAGTTTTAAAACAAATGAAATGAAAAAATATTCAAATTTATTTATGCACAGGCCGGTGAAGCCGGTCCTGTTCTTAATAATGCAAAAAATTAGCATTTAACTAATGTGTTTCTGAATAAAAACATGTATAATTAGTTGTAATAGACTAACAAGAGGTTTAACACTACTTTTAATTACTAGAGTTTTGAAACAATCATACATTTGTCTCTAAATGGATTTATTCTGTTAAAAAAGTGTATTGATTCTGTTAAAAGGTGTTTTTAAAGTGTTTTTGTGTCTCTATAATGTTTTTATTTAATTGTATAACTAAAACTAACGACTGAAGCCACGTGCTAAAGCTTGTGAGCTTGGAATTTAGCAAAAAAATGTGTTTTTTGTGTACAGAAAAGATTGCCTATCAATTTAGTGGGTATTTTATCTAAAAATAACATTCTTACCTGGGGTGTGGATTATAAAAAGAATTTGTCCTTGAGACAGGTTGCTACATTACATGAATTTTTAAACGATAGAAATTGTGAAATTATTATACAAAGTACTCCTTTGTGCCAAGTAAATCGTATTAATGAACAGTGAGGCATAATAATTAAAATTTGTACTTACAACGTCAACCAATGTCGAACAAATATGGCCACAGAGCACATGGGCGCTTATGAGGCGTCAAAACGTTGTCTTTTCAACTAGGCGAGTGCAGCAAAAAGGGGCGAAACAAGAATATTCAGCGTATTTATTAACTTTTTTGACAGGGCGGGGGTTGTGCTGTCACAAGGGTACCAATCCATAATTTGACTCGCTAGTCGAGTTTTGGTGTATTGTGCGCAAATATGAGTCGGTAAAAAAGGTTTCTATAATATGTAGTTAACTGTAATATATAAGGGTGCATTGGGAGTGGCTATTGGTACGGTGATTGGTATTATATAGTAATGGGTACGTAACAGGCGACAAGCATGTTACACCCCCTCTCCTCCGGAAAAAAAATGGTTCGAAGAATCATTTTTTCTGAGTAAAGAAGTGTGGAAGAAATGGCAGCAAAAGAAAAAGATAATGGTCTGATAACTAAAAGAAAGGTGTTGTCTTTATCTATGTATTTAGGGTATTAAAAGGTAAGGTTTGTGACGTTTGTGCTCATGAGTCAGCGTAAAAACATAACGATAGGTTTCGATGGGATGCTGGAACCATAAATACTCCAAGCGAGTAGTTCCAGGCAGTTTCGAAACGGATAAAGCGCACACTGAGATCGACAACAACAACAGTACTAAAAACGAAAATTTCTCAGCGCAAGCCAACGACAGAATAAGAGGGTGTTTCACAGCGACACTGGAATTGTAAATTTGCAGAACGCAGTAATTCCCGAGAGTGTGAAACGAAATGTCTCTGAGAAGAGGCATTAATTTGAAACACGATAAGTGCTGCCAGCCTGAATTTGACAAAGAATGTCCGGCCCAAATGTCTCCCAGTGGAAAGCAAAAAATTTGTCACAAGACATCACCAAAGGTGAATCACCATTCACCGGTCAACAGTTGTTTGGCGAAGCGACAACATTTACAGTGTTCCACACGGAACATACGACAACCTCATGATGGCAAAAACAAAAGTCACAGTGCGGCAACGCAAGAGGTAAGGTCAGGTAAAAACAATACATAGATAGGCTTAAATTTGCAACGGTAAAAGATAACGGTTAAAAAAATTAAATGTAGGTAATATGTTAGTTAAGGCTTGTAAGTACGGAAGTAAGATAGTTAGATATACGGTAAGAAGATAAGAAGTAAAACTAACACTATACCCATGACCCTGTTAAGGAATACGGTACGTCAGCACAGAACTTTATGAAAGTTTGGCCAACCTGAAAGATTAAGGCGAAAAAAGTTGAATTATTAAAGATACGGTAAGAAAGGAAAAGATAGTTTTAGGAAAGAGAAATATAAAGGTATTAGATAAGGGAAGTGCGAATAAGAAGAAAAAAGGACTAAGCAGTCGTTTTTTTTTTTTCGGACCAATTATGTTTATATACTGGGCGCAAGCCGCCACCCAGCAGAGGCCAACCCGATCCAATTGGGGCCTGACGCCTTTCGTGACACGTCAATCGTTGACTCTAAGTTAACAAAATACCATGTTTTTTGTTTGAGAAACGGTAAGAAAACTCGGTGGGGGGATATATAAAACAAAAAATGGGGACCAAAAATTGAAGGGACAGTAAAATACATTTTTAGCAATGTAGAGCTTCACGGTTGTGTTATTAAATTATCCGGTATTCTAATGTGGTTCAACAGAATGAAATTTATGCGGGATAAGAAAAGGAGCCGTTTTGTCCGGAGAACGGTATAAACTCCATGTAGCTTGGTCTACTTCCTTTTCTACACGGGGGAAAGTCAATGGGGGAGCCAAGTTGTATATGGTATGATTATGTAAACGGTTATATATTGTAGCGTGGCAAAATAAGGGTACAAAAAAATGAAAAATAAAAAAGTAATAAAAAAATAAGAGCAAAAAATTAAAAGTTATATTGAACAAACAAGAATATGTGGACGAAGACTAATGCAATACTGGTCAAATTGTAAAGGAGTACTCGAACTGATTATTCTGGGAGGTTGCCTGTTAGCGTCCACAGTAGCCATAGGTCATCGCACAGAAGTCACAAATGAGGGGTTCCTACACAATATGTCCAGTACAGTGAAGCGTGTTTAAAGTGATGACTAACAAAAGACTAAAACTCAAAGGCAATAGAGACTCTAGACACTTCCTGAAATGCGGCTCGATACAGTTCTACACTGTCCAAAGCATAAGAATGTATCACTTGGGTTCCACGCAATAGTTTACTTGACTTCAAATAATTGGCCTGCATTTTGAAACAACAACACACAAACTAAAAGTACTCCAAATACCCAAAAGGCAAACACAAAAGATAAGGTATCTGAGCACAAAACGACAATAACCAATACTAACAAAAGCAGGGAGGTATCCAAAATCTACATAAACTCTAAATTCCAAAAATAGACACCCAAGATCCAAATTACTAATACCAAATGCACACAAAGACAACTAGTAGGGAACCAAATCTCAAATGAGTCCAAATCTCTATAACCTCTGCTACATCTTTCTAAAAACTATGGGTATTGACTGGAGATGAAAAGCTTCCATTAGCATTTTCCCTAACAAGAAGATCTGTTAAAATTCTACGCTTTTGTTCAACGGTATCAGGGACAGGAAAGTTTCTTATTTTGATTTCATAAGAAAGCTCAAATGATTTTAAATGATTAGCCTGCATTTTGAAAATAATACTTAAACTCAAAATACTCACAATACTCAAAAGATAAGGACGAAAGATAGTGTATCTGAGTACAATGACAACAATAATCAACAACAACAAAAACAGGCAAGTATCCAAACTCCAAATGAACTCTAAAATCTAATAATAGAAACCTAAAATCCAAAATAATGATTCCAACTAAGCATAGAGATAACTAACAGATAGCTAAATCTTAAATGGGCCTAAAAGTCAATGAACAGGTACTCAAAACTAAATAAAACAGGATAAGGATCAAAAATCAAAAAGCAAAGATCAGCATGACAGGTATCTGAAATAACAGTAATAATCTAAACCGACAACAGTATTAATCAAAGTCTTAAAAGTGTACAAAAATAAAAAAATAGAAATGCAATACTCAAATAAACATACAAGTCAAATATCAGAACTCCAAAACCAAGACAACACAGGTATCGAACAACAAAATGTATGTGTAATACTGTATTAGCATGTATAAGACTCAAAAATAAAATAGTAAACTAATACTCAAAAGTGTTTCAAAATTACTTCTTAAATTGTCAATAATTGTTATTTAAAAATTCAAACATGTAATTGTTTCAACTCAGAAATATTTTCAAATTTAAAAAAAATGTACTAAATGTTAATAGATAATTAAGGCTAAGTAACTATATTTCTTTAGGCAGTAAAAAGATTCATTTCAATAGAGCTTTACTTGACAATACTCAAAAAGTGTTCGAAAAAAATTATCACTCAGCAAACCAAAAAATTATATGGACGTTATCAAAAATCTATAGCAAAAATTAGTAAATCAAAAACTGATAGAACAAAATTTGTATACCTTTCCAGTCCAACTATATAGACTACTAACAAGGGCGCCAGTTTGTAAAATGCACCCTCAAGGGCGCCAGTTTGTAAACTACCCCTTACGGGTGTCAGTTTATAAAAGACAATATCTCTCCCAGAGAAGAGTTCCCGGCTAAGAGACACTCTCTACAGGGGGTGGATCGACTCCATGTTAGTGCCTATAGTAGAAGGAAAAGGAAATATACAAGAAAAGAGGGCGCCACTATCTTTTTATACGCTTGCGATTAAATAACAGACTATATCAAAACTAAGGTGAGAAAGATAGAAACACCTTGTAATTAATTTACTGAAACTAAAGAAACAGAGAAACTACATTAACAGAAACCGAACACGTTACGCCCTTAAGACTTGCAGTCTAAGGTACACAAATAAAACGGTTGTTTAAAAATATTGATATTTATTGAAACTGTAATTACTTTTGTTGAACGGTAGGAATCATAAAAAAGGACTTAACTTTGTTTGTTGCGCTTATCCAGATGGTTGACTTCAGCCTGGAGGTCTTGCAGATGATTGGTGATGTAGTTCGGTCTATGGAATGGGTTCTAACATCAGGGATGGCTTCGGTTTCAGTTCGGCTTGACTACGGTGATGTGGGATGGCTCTAACACAGCATAGGTTCTAGCATCATGGATTGTATTTGATTTATCTCCAGTTTGAAATTTTTATTTAAGCTCTAGCTTAGAGTTTTATTTAAGCTCCAACTTAGATTTTTATTTGGGCTCCAACTTAGAGGGTTGCGTCTTAACTAAAAGTGAAGAAAGGTATGAGACAGGATTAAAAAGGTAGGGCGTTGGCACTGGGTAGACTTAAGATGGACAGTAAGTTACTGTTTTAATAAATAAATAAATTATCTTGTCTTCAAGTCTCCCGGTACAACGTCCATGAGTTTTAAAACAAATGAAATGAAAAAATATTCAAATTTATTTATGCACAGGCCGGTGAAGCCGGTCCTGTTCTTAATAATGCAAAAAATTAGCATTTAACTAATGTGTTTCTGAATAAAAACATGTATAATTAGTTGTAATAGACTAACAAGAGGTTTAACACTACTTTTAATTACTAGAGTTTTGAAACAATCATACATTTGTCTCTAAATGGATTTATTCTGTTAAAAAAGTGTATTGATTCTGTTAAAAGGTGTTTTTAAAGTGTTTTTGTGTCTCTATAATGTTTTTATTTAATTGTATAACTAAAACTAACGACTGAAGCCACGTGCTAAAGCTTGTGAGCTTGGAATTTAGCAAAAAAATGTGTTTTTTGTGTACAGAAAAGATTGCCTATCAATTTAGTGGGTATTTTATCTAAAAATAACATTCTTACCTGGGGTGTGGATTATAAAAAGAATTTGTCCTTGAGACAGGTTGCTACATTACATGAATTTTTAAACGATAGAAATTGTGAAATTATTATACAAAGTACTCCTTTGTGCCAAGTAAATCGTATTAATGAACAGTGAGGCATAATAATTAAAATTTGTACTTACAACGTCAACCAATGTCGAACAAATATGGCCACAGAGCACATGGGCGCTTATGAGGCGTCAAAACGTTGTCTTTTCAACTAGGCGAGTGCAGCAAAAAGGGGCGAAACAAGAATATTCAGCGTATTTATTAACTTTTTTTGACAGGGCGGGGGTTGTGCTGTCACAAGGGTACCAATCCATAATTTGACTCGCTAGTCGAGTTTTGGTGTATTGTGCGCAAATATGAGTCGGTAAAAAAGGTTTCTATAATATGTAGTTAACTGTAATATATAAGGGTGCATTGGGAGTGGCTATTGGTACGGTGATTGGTATTATATAGTAATGGGTACGTAACAGGCGACAAGCATGTTACAACAGGAAGCAAATATTGTTTTAGAAGCACTTCAACAGTTAAAATCTACAAACTGTCGAATATTAGCAGTTACATGTGATGGACCTCAAGTTAATTTTGCCATGATGAAAGCACTGGGATGTAAGGTCCATAATCCATATCACATTAAGTGTTGTTTTAAGAATCCAGCTAGCAATGAAAAAGTATATGCCATTTTTGACATATGTCATATGCTAAAATTAATAAGAAATAATTGGGCTAAATCTGGAGTCCTTTTAGACCCTCTTGGGAGGGAAATTAAATGGAGTTTTATTGATAAGTTATGGAAGCTTCAAGAAAATGAGGGTTTGCATTTAGTCAATAAATTGAGAGGGAAACATCTTCAATGGGAAAGCCTTAAAATGAAAGTAAGTATGATAAAAAATACCAATAAAACACCAAGTCAAACCACAACAAATTAAATGGTGAAAATTAACAAATTTGCGACTAGTTTCGGTCTTAGACCATCATCAGGCTACAAATAAAAGATACAATAAGGTAAGGACAAGAACTATAACAATAATAAATAAATATTAAATATAAAGTTGGACAACATATACTTAGTAAGAGTAATATAAGAACTCACCGTCTAACTTTGCTAATCACATTTTATTAGAAAAGCATTCAAGTGATACATTCGACATCAAACTTTTACATACTTGTAACAAGGGTAATAGGTTGAATTTGTTAGAATTTTTGGAGATTAGATCTTCTTTGTTAAATGACTCAGTCAATTGTCTTAATGAACAAATACAACCTATTGAGAACTACATTTTCTTAAATTTACCTTTTGATGTTATTAAGTGACTTGTTTTGATGCCTTCTTCTTCTTTTTCTTGTTTGTCTGAATGTTGTTGTTACTCAGCTCTTTACTCGCTAATTAGTTTGGTTGTATACTTCGACTAGGTACTTCATGTTGTAGTGCTCAAAGAATTAGTCTGTTATTTTAAAGATGATTTTTAACTTTTTTAACTTTATTCTTCACAGTTTATTTCCTCTATTTCTTGTTTGTTTCCTTTTCTTCTTTCGATGACAATGTTATAATCCCTTTGTTTTTTCACGTCCTTCCTTTGACCTTTTAGTTGTTTTTAAAAAATAAAATCCTGTCTTGTCCCTCTATTTTTCCCCTATATGTCTTTTTTAACTATAAATTTGTTTGTATTATTTTACCCCGCAAATTTTTATATTTTTTATATTTTTGATATTTTATACAACCAATATATTTTACTGAGTGTATCTACTTTTGCATGATAGGTAAGCTTTTCTTTTTCTTTTCTTTACTACTTTTATGCCTTACTCATTTTACTAAGTATATGTTCTCCAACTTTATATTTAATATTTATTTATTATTGTTATAGTTCTTGTCCTTACCTTATTGTATCTTTTATTTGTAGCCTGATGATGGTCTAAGACCGAAACTAGTCGCAAATTTGATAATTTTCACCATTAAATTTGTTGTGATTTGACTTGGTGTTTTATTGATAATTTATATCAGCCACATTTGAGTTATGGATCATTCCTTCGATGATAAAAAATAGTTTTGCTGAATTAAATATTTTTTTTTATATTGCTAGTAGAACTTGAAGTTGGGGTAGGGATATGTAGGCCATTTTTCTATATTTTCACCTGTTTGGGTACAGCCTCCTAAATAGAAAAAAATGTGAATTTCAAGTACCTATACATCCTTAACTATTAATAAGTAATTAATTAAACTATTTTTTTTTTAATTATTTTAGGTCAACATTGCTGCTCAAACCCTAAGCAACAGTGTTGCAGATTCTTTGGAATTTTTAGGCGAGACATTGTTGTTGGACGATTTTCAGAACATTAAAGCAACTGTAGAATTTATTAGGTTAATAGGCCAGCTCTTTGATCTATTAAATTCTAGAAATCCTTATGCCAAAGGGATGAAAACACCAATGAAAAGAGAAAATAAGGATTGGCAGCCTTTTTTAGAAAAGGCCATCAACTACTTAAGAAATACTAAAACAAAAGATAATAAACCACTTTGGCTGACTAACAGGCGAACACGAATTATTGGTTTTGTAGGTTCAGCAACATCTTTGGAAAGTATTTATTTAAATGAAGTCGAGAAAAATGAATCCTTGAAATATTTACTTACATATAAATTCAGTCAGGATCATTTAGAATTATTTTTTTGCAGTGTGAGGTAAATATGTGTGGTTTTAGGATATTATAATAAATAGCTAATAAACAGAAAAAAATTCATTGGTTTTGAATAATGTTAAAAAAATTACATAACATGTTTTTTTTAGATCAAGAAATGGGTGGATTAACAATCCAAATTGCCAACAATTTGTGCATACCTATAGGAGGCTTTTAATGCATCATAATATTAAATGCAATACTGGCAACTGCATTTCACAAGACCAAACAACCACTCTAGTTGTGAGTAGTGATTGTGAAACTATAACTTTAAATGATGTGCATATAAAACGAAAACAAACAGAAGAGTTATTCATTCAAAAATTCAAAGAGGAATTGGAACTTTTTCTTCCCACAAATTTAAATGAATATAGTGAAAATGCAGTTGCCTACATATCTGTTTTTGTGGTAAAGACTGTCATAAAACAATTAAAATGTACCTTTTGCGTCAATAGTCTTATTTTAACAGATCATGATGACCTAGACTCGTCAATGAATTTCATTAAATTTAAAAATAAGGGACGCTTGATTCTTCCTTCAAGAAGTGTGCGCTATGTGTGCAGTAAAATTTAAAAAAAAATCCAGACTATTATAAAAATGTCTGATCACTTACTGTCGCCAAAAGACTATTTTTCAAAAATATTATTGACTGAAGTTAATGTGTTTTGTGAAAATCCAAATATTTTCATAAATATTGAAAATGACCACAATATTTCTTTTGAAGATATATCACACAAGAGGATGTTGGTAGAAAAAATAATAAAAGTTTATTCCTACATAAGGCTACACAGTATTACAAAGAATTTTAATTTTAAAGTCAAATGAACAAGTATGGGACAAGTTTTGAATAAACTTGTACTTTTTAAAAACCAATAAATATTAAAAAAACAATTTACGTGTCTGTTTTCTTTTCGAATTTTTCAGATCTACCTACCTGGGTAACAAAAATATTTTTCTACGGCTGCTATGGAATGTGGTGCTTTTGACATATTTAACAGAACTACAAAGTAACGTATTGCTATCAACTGTGGGAAAAAATCTACCTCACACCACGTACATTTAAATGGGAATTCAGCCGTGAGGTAGATTTTTTCCCACAGTTGATAGCTGCTGTTACGAAAAAATGAAACACCAGGAATATCAATACAAAATTGCAGTAATGTAACAATTAATTACAATATTATTTAAATTAGTTTTTTTTTGTATTAAGTGTGTGCCGTTTATTTTATAACCAATAATAATAATAATAATAAAATGTTATGAATTCACTTCTTTATTTTTATTATTAATGTGCAGCCGTAGAAAAAGTATAGTGTCCAACACGGTGGAAAACCTTGTTGCACAATATACTATTTTTCACTATTAGCTCTAGAACCTAACATTATTGACTCATTTTGAGGTAGAAAAATGGTCCATTATTAAACAAGGTTTTCAGTGTATTGACAAGTAGATTGCATTTTAAAATCTCTATTTTAAGTAAAATGCTGGTAGTGAAAAAAATATGAGCCACGGTGGAAAAGTGTATTAATGTCTCGGATCCATTAAAAACCTCGAGGCTTCGCTTCTCGACAATAATAACTCATTTTTCTACCTTGGCCCGTAATTAATATTTTTTTTATTCCACTTTAATAATGTTTTTTTAGAAAGCCACTTTTACATTAAAAAATAAATTAGAATCATTATAAATATTGTTGACAAGTTATCATTCTGAAAAAGACTGGTATTTTATTGAATTTATTAGACTTGCAATAAAATTTACAAATGCGTTAAAAAACTAGTTAAATTTTTCTAAAAAAAACTAAGGCCGGACCTTAACACATGACCTATCATGGCGACGAACATCTATCGGTCAAAACTTGACACAGAACCTGAGTCCCCCTATTCTTATGTTTGTGGCCAAGAGTGACCTGGCATTAATATGCCCACACTTTAAATTACTATTCATATCCAATAAAACCTCCAATAAAATTAGTACAATAAACAAATATAAAAAGTAAGTGTGAACAATTTTTAACAACACTAAGTATCTTAAAAAAAGAACAACTAAAACTGGACAACACACACAAAATACAAAATACTTGATAGCACTTTTATTTATTTGTTTTAGAGCCCAAACGAGTTTTTGTTGCTCTCAAGGCTGAATCTTGTTTAACAATGTTTTTTGGGGTGACTTCCCTAGAAGACTTGTTTTTTGCTTTGCTTTGGTTTTCTTTAGCAAATTCGGTGTCAAATTCTATTTGATCCTTAGATTTTGTGACAGATTCTTTTTTATCCTTTAAAGGACCAGGTGTTGGTGGTGCACTACTAGGTTTTGTAATTTCAACTGCTTTTAATTTTACTAAGTCATCAACAGTGTAAGGAATATGGTTTATGTATAGCTTAGTCCCACGAATATAACACCTATTTGTAGTATTTTCCCGTTCTTTATTCAGATGTTCTAGTAACGTTTTCCTTTCTTCCTGTTGATATTTAGTAAAGTCTGGCGATATTGAAATATTGGTTCATTTTAACAATTTCCCCTGTTTCGAAAGTAGAAGCTTAGTATCTGCAAAATAAAATTCGAGTTTGAGGGGACTGTTTACTGATTGCCCTAGGTAGTAAAAGTTATTGACATCATTTGTAGAAATTTGAACATGCAATAACTTATTAATTTCTTCACACAAAATCTTTTTATTGATTTCTAATCTCGGAATATTTAATCCAAAAATTATTAAATTCTTTTTCTTTACTTCACGTTCTAATGCTTCAATTCTGTTATTCAAAATGTTATTTTCTTCTTCGACCTTTTTTATTTTAACTTTAAGTTCCTCTAGTTTTAACAAATTTCTAGCTTCACTGGCTTTAATACAATTTTTTAACTCTTGTCTAGAATATAATATTTCTTGATACAAAATTTCTAATGTGATATGAGGAGTTTCTTCGTTCAAACTCATAATTATATCGTGTATGGTCACCTTTAGTAACTAATTGTTCTTCAGAAAAAACTACTTGAAAAGTATTTATTTAAAACGGGTATTAATTTGTAGGTTATACTTATGTTTTACTTTAATATTGTTTCAGAATATATTATTAAATTTTTGTTATTAGTTATTAGAGCGTCTATATGCTTTAGGAATAGTAATATGCATTTGTTAAAATTTTTGTCCGCTACATACCAATTATTTGCACATATTTACTGGGAGCACAAAATATTAAACGTTTTATGTTAAGACAACCACAAACTGAGTGTCCCTTTTATTTCTCTTTATTACATACAATAATATTATAACCAACATACATATCGTTTTAAAACATTTACAATTAAAACATAACATCATGGGAACTGAACCAAAACAAGGTTAACCATATTCTACCAATGTTCGCTTTCATCCCCTATTCATTCGGCGAGGCGAGAAGCTCCATCCACTACCAGCGTTGCCGGATCAACTTTAAGTCCTGAACATTTTCCCACACCTTGAAAGATACTTTCAAAATACTTAATAGTTCTAAATACAATAACAAAAAAATAATATGTTAATAGTACAATATTCACTTTTTATTGTCCATTAATAGTTTTTACCGTCACGACACGAACATTGCCATCTGGCCCACTAAACTTTTCCTCTGCCCAGGTTCCATTGCAAGGTGGAACATTGTCTGTCCAATCTCCAACTACTTTCGTTGATGGGTCCATTTAGTCCTCGTTTGTAGTTCTGACAAGTATTCGGATGACCAACGAGTCCAAAAATGCCTGTATAGCATCTGTAAATGCTGCCAACGGGATAGTCTATTGGTGGGAATATCTCGTACGTCTGGATCTGGTAGCGATGTTAACCTTGTAACAGTACCTGTTAACATTTTAAGCACCTGGTATCCTAAATATTAAATTCAATTAGTACCGCTAACTCCATCTTTCCTAAAAAATTTTTAATTATAAAATAATGAATACGGTCTCTATAATTATAATTGGAAGTTCAAAGTAGCTACGCTACGAAGTGTACTAATGAGTTGGCATTATCGAGTTCAAGAGGTTTAAATAATTATTCCCGGTCTCATTTCTTCTATTGGTTTACTGTCATATACAGAAAGTTGGAATATAATACAGTAAACAAGAAGCAACTCTTTAGACAGTGCCGTAGCGACCCCAAGGTGCGGCGAAGGATCGTCCACACATGTTTTACAAGGGTCATCGACAACGACCATATGTCAGTTACATTATGTCTTCAGATCGGAAATTAGACCGTCCAAATATCGGATGGACGAATGATCGAATTGACTAAATTTATTGTACTAACTCTTACTTCCATTACGTCCATCTTATTAAGAATAATAAAAAACTCTTCGTTTCAACGTAACTTCCAAGTTTATTTTAAAAAATATGTTTTAATTCACAATGACGGCCGTTGCGCTAAGAAGCATCGTCAGATTGACAGTTAAGTTACATTTTGTTTGTTTGTAGCTAGGTACCTGATGTTTAGGTAGTATTAAAGCTAGACCAAGTATGGAAGTAATAAGACATAACAATATTAAAACCTAGATGTTAATATAAAAATCACAACTATACCCCGTATAACCATTAATGTAGCGACATTTTTTTATTTAACACATACCCCGTAGGTATAACCGTTTTCGTATTAAGAATGATCATAATTTTAATCCGATGTTTCGACGATCTAATTCGCGACAAACCCTGTATATATCCCGTATTTAACTCAGAAGTACCTTTGACCCGTACCATATCATCAAATTGATATTTCTAACAATGCCAAGCAACTTATAAATATTAAAAATATCAATTCCTAAGTGTTATGGTACAGGTCAAAGGTCCTTTTGAGTTAGATATGGGATATGTCTGCGTATACAGGGTATGTCACTAATTAGACCGCAAAATATTGGATTAAAATTGTAAATCGTTGTAGATGTGAAAAATGCCTGACTTTAGTTTTTTCTGTTTATATACGGGGTATGGCAGAGTATGTCGGGATACCAAACAACTAAGAATTTTTGTATTAAAAATATCAATTTGATCAAATGGTACGGGTCAAAGGTCATTTTTAGTTAGATATTCTATACGAGGAATGTCTGCATATACATAATAACAAGGAACACCATCGAGAAGCAGGTATGCATCCTCGAACGTATACCGACCCTTCAATGCTATTTTTAGCCTAGTTTTTTGGCCGCGGATAACAACACAAAGGGGTCCCAAAAAAGGGACAAATTAGGGAGATAAGAAACGAAAAGTTTCTTTGCTAGTTATTCGGCTGTGTAACATAAACTTCTTTTAAATTTTTATAACTCTACTACAATATATTTAAACTGGAACTTCGAACTGTAGCGCAGCAACTGCATCTATAATGTAGCGGCGGAACTGTTACTTGCTCCTATAATCATACGAACAAATTTAAAATGAGTTATTCAAATCCACCTAATAATTCCATATCTCAACCTAATAATACCCAAAAAGCATCTTATTCTAATGCTCTCATTGTTATATATGATTAATGTGTTAGCTTACGAGGACATTCGGTATATATGTATATTAATTGTTGAACCGGTTATTAAACTTTTTTATTTGTGTCGGTTGTTGCTGTTTGTCTTTCTTTGCGGAATACGAATTTAAGTTGTTTTGTAAAAGTTTTCAGTTTAAAAATAAAGTCAATGGGGATTAACTTGTTTATATTTATTTCATGTTATTAATACCCTAAGAGTATGACACAGAAAACTCAGCACCTTCAAGTCCATCTAAAGAGAAAGGAATTATACTGTCGGTCATAGAAGGTGTTCAAATGTTTGAATACATCAAAGCAGTAGGTTCGCTTATTCAACCTTGAAATGTTTTATGGGCATCTAAAATAGTTAACAATGGAATTTGCATATACCTATCGTCAAAAAATTTAGTAGACAACTTTATTTCTTCATAAAAAACAATCAATGTAAATGGAACTAATTAATTACACCTGCTCAAACACTAATAGTTTCCAATGTGTGCCCTACGATACCAAATGCTTTAATTGAAGAACATTTAAAACAAATGGGTATATCTGCAGTATCTAGAATGACTATTCTCAGAATAGGAATGCAAGACCCGGAATACAACCATGTTCTAAGTTTTCGACGACAAATGTATATAGCACCCACAGATGATGCATCATTTCCCGATTCCTTCCTTATTTCACATGAAAACGCCTCCTACCGACTTTTTACCTCCATAGATGGTTTAAACTGTTCGAAATGTAAACGAACGGGTCACGAAGAAACAAACTGCCCACTAGTGCCATTATAATCTATCATCACGCAAACCAGTTCTACAGAAAATGAACCACAAACTTTAAAATGCATTACTCCTACTACCATCCCCAAAAACGTACCAACTGCTTCGCAAATAAAATCCTCATGTGTCCAGCCAATTCAAATAATCTCTGATGTCGAAGTTAATCAAAAAGACGATGCTATCACTCCAACAACTGATTTAGCTCATAAAAAAGGATCAAGCAATAAAAAGGCCACTTTCTAATTCACCCGAAATTGAAGAGCTTCCCCAAGATTCATTTGTCATACCAAATTCTCAACCCAAAATGCCAAAAAAGAAAGTTAAAGCGACACTACCAAACGACATAATAACTACTTTGAACCACCTCTCTCACTTAACTTCTATGAAATCTGTACTTTCTGGAAAATACCATAAACTCAAAACACCCTGAAGTAATATTTAATATGTGGGGTAGTCTGGAATAAACAATTTTTACAGTAAAGACATTATAACTATATTTTCTATTAATTAATCTGAGTATAATACTTAATTACTATAAATAAATTAAATAATGCTGTTTCAGCAACATAGTGAACTTGATCGTGAATATCATATATTGAACCCGTCGTCCGAGCATTGCTGTGTATTTATGGTTTTTGTTTATTCAACCTTAGTTGAAGACACGATGCGACATTGAACGTGCCATACTATAAACAAACTACGGTGGTCTAGGCCATCGATATTTCTAATAAACAATTTAATTAAGTATACAAAATATACACGGTGTTCACACCACAACAGGGTCATACGAATGAAACAACGGAAATTGAAGAGGTCTTAAATTTCATTTACCCAGAATAATCCAGAATGAGAATCTTAAAGGGAAAATCACTAGACTTAAGAAAAAAATGCGCTTAAAGAGCATGTCATCCACTGATGAAACGGATACTGAACCCCAGTCTCAAACGGAATTCAAGAATGAATAATAGCTTTATTTTACAGTGGAACCTTAATGGCTACTATACTACTACTACTGACTACTATATTAAAATTACTTTTGAATAGATACTTGCCCTTAGTACTTTGCTTGCAAGAAACCCACTTAAAACATAAAAATTTAGCAGTAAGAGGATATAATACATTCCTGAGGAATAGAGAATCGGATATGCAATTGGAGGAGTTGCGATTTTTATTAGAACAGATATAGAGTCAAAGGAGGTTCCATTGAAAACAAACCTTGAAGCTATCTGTATCTCTATTTTACATCATACGAAAATTAACATCTGCAATGTCTACATACCTCATCCAAATGACGCAAATATATTGGAATTAAATAATCTTATAAACCAAATACCAACTCCAAAAATAATTTTGGGAGACCTGAACTGCCACAACGTCATTTGGGGAAGCCAAAAAACAGACAAATTTGGAAATATATTAGGAAACATAATAGATAACTAATTTAGTCTTAATGAATTCTGGAAAACCCACTCGATTTAACTCGTATAATGGCACATGGTCTGTTATAGATATTTCCTTATGTAGTACTTCACTTGCTCCAATATTGAATTTGGATACTCTTCACTATCCATACAACAGCGATCATCTTCCTATTATAATTAATAATTCTAACAACGGCTCCAATACATCAAACTTGAAAAATGAATACAGCTAACTGGGAACTTTACCGATCTAATATAGAAAAACAACTCATTAACTTTACCATTGGCAACGATATAGACTCTAATATAAAATCATTAAACAACATAATTATAAATGTGGCAAACGATGCTATAGGAAAAACGAAACTTTGTAAAAGAAAACCCGTTCCATGGTGGAATAATAAAATTGATCAAGCACTTAAGACAAGCAAACATGCATTTAATGTCCTCAAAAAAAAAAACTAACGACAATCTTTTAAAATTTAAAACGCTGAGAGCAAAATCCAGATATCTCATTAAAAAATATAAAAATCAGAGTTGAAAAGAATACATATCCTTAATAAACTCATCTACTCCCCTAGATGCAGTGTGGAATAAAATACGAAAATTAAAAGGAACTAATTATTTAAATGGTATAGATACACTAACATACAATAACGAAATCAACTCTGACAAAACGAAAATAGCTGAAATATGAGCCAACAGTTATGAAATTAATTCAAGCGACACAAATCACACACAAGAATTTCTAAATCTGAAAAGTTTAACAGAATTAACGAACATAAAAATCAAGAACAAAAACTGTCCTCTCAATAATCCCATAAGCTTTCAAGAATTAGAAGCCGGTATAGACCTAAAAGACTCAGCACCGGGACCTGATGATATCCCTCCATCCTTCCTAAAGAATCTCCCGTTTAAGGCGAAAACCATCCTTTTGGATCTCTTTAGTAATATTATATTCCTTCAGCATACATTCCCATCCGACTGGTCCTTAGCAACTGTTGAGATTAGTGCTCAAAAGAAAATCAGTAACTGAATTACAACATACAGTTTTATTTCATTTTTGATAACTGTGACATTTTATAATACTTTTCAAAAACAACGAAAACAAAACAAATTAATAATACAAAAGGTTACTACTTACAATACCCTCCCTTATTAATTTAAAATAAAAACTTCAGAACATTACCCAAAATGCAGAAACCAGTCGCTTAAGTAAAGCCCACTCTTGTCAGCAGATCTCGCAAGCGACTAGCGACCAAAAATTTGGTTAGAAAATCGGCTAGTTGATCCTTTGTAGAAACATAAGTAGTTGTCAAAGTAGTTGAGTGGTATTCTGGATTATGCGTCAGCTTTAGTGCACTCGAGCTTCTCACTGTTGGCCTATCTTGTTGAAGTATACTTAATTAACTAATGGTATTATAACCAAGGTTGACAGGTAAATCAGTTAATCGCATCAATCACTGTTCAGTTTGGATGGTATATATATCTCTCTTGGTTCATCTCCATTTTGGATTGGTTTTTTTTTTGCTTTTGACTTTGGACTTGGAGCAGGTGCTTCTTTGAAACTCGAATTTTATTTCGGATTTTTGGACCAAAATAAAAGTAAATTACCTATACCAGAAAAGGGAATATGCTTTTATATCTTGTGTAGTAAATCATCTATGAGTTTAGTAAACTTCTTTCCTGGATTAAAATATTTATTTCCACGACCCTCTCTCCGACGTTTAGCTATATACTTTATAAGCCACCCTGAGCTAGCACAGATAAAATTCTTAACATATATAGGATTACCAGATGTAAACAAAGTTTGGTAATAAATACTCCACATTAAAATGTGGACGTGAGTAGAAAACAGAAAATTGCTCAGCTCAAACGAGTAATTAGAAAAAAATATTTATTTTTAAAATTAGGCAGATCGGAAGAAAATGAATCTCTAAATAAATTATTTAAGCCTATATCAGAACCACTACAACAAATTATAAAACAGCAACGACACTTAATTGTAGATAAGGAACCATCACCATCGCCTCGAATACAACCACTAATTGCGTTAAAGAAACAAGAAACCCAATCAGAACAACCACTTAAAAATGAAGTAGAAGATTTTCCTTCTTTTCTACTACTACAGGAGATTGCTACCTCTGCTAATTCGACAGAAGTTGATGTTAATAATGATGAAGTATTTCTTAACAAGACAATTGATGACTCCTTAGCGCTTGATAGCAACATTCCTTTGAAGCGATGAAAGAATATTTAGATCAATACCCACCGATGTCTCATCCATATCTTATTAATTATTGGGAAAATATTGATAAACAATATGGTCCTCATTATGATTCCGAAACATCTAAATGGTCGTTGGGTGGAAAACCTATTGACTTTAATCCTCGAAACGGTTTTATTATGACACAAGGACAGCAATTTAGGGGTACTCCTGGATTGTATGAACTCTTAATTTACGTTGATCCCGAAAATTACAAT
Organism: Ophraella communa; assembly: GCA_035357415.1. Classification (NCBI taxonomy): domain Eukaryota; kingdom Metazoa; phylum Arthropoda; class Insecta; order Coleoptera; family Chrysomelidae; genus Ophraella; species Ophraella communa. The sequence continues at coordinate 107,784 of JAYKXQ010000039.1, forward strand.
AAAGAGGATCAGGAAAATTATAGAAAACTACTAGATTTAACAGAAGCACATAAATATAGCCGAGGATATCTTAATCCATCAGCAATGTCAAAGTACCAACATAATAAGACCTATGTTTCGACGTAATACCACCGGTAGTGGCATGCGATTAACCTACAATAATAAACCAATCGAATACGTTTATTGGGATGATCCAAACGAATTGTGTCCTCGTCTTAAGTTGTTAATGGCTAGCAAAGATTCTGGAAACACTTCACACGATAACGAAATAGTCGCCATCATAAATGAACTTCGGGAGGCTCATATTATATATTAGTTAACAGCATATATTATTTCCACATATTCCTGAAATGTCTCTCGACAAGTTTGGACATAAATCATTGGGGCACACCAAAAATACATTAGTTGGAATTGTTCATTGAAAAAAGTTAACTAATTTATTTGATGATAATATTAAAGCGATAAAATCCGAAATATCTTCACTTGTAAATAAAGTTGATAAAATTAATGCGAATTTGAAAACGGACATTATTTCGAAAACGGATAAAACATCTGAAATTAATCGAATCATATCTATTAATCCACCCACAGGAGCTAAACATTTAGCTACCAAGAAATACGTTGATTACGTCATCGTGGTCACTAAATCATTTTTAAAAGCTGATTTAAAGAACACCCAAACTGAGTTGGAGAATTTTATCAACAATAAAATAGCAACCATGGATACCATTAAGCAAAAAATAAAATAATGTCTAGAGAAAAAATTCAACTCGTTAATGAACATAAATAATCTCGAAAAAATTACTCACGTCGTAGAACGATTATCAAAGGATTAAATGATTTGTGGCAAATAGACTTGGCGGAAATGCGCCCTTATGCGCGCGAGAATAAAGGATTTAAGTTTATAATGGTGGTTATAGATAGTTTTTAAAGTATATGTGGACACGATCGTTAAAAACTAAAACGGGGGATGAAATAGTTGATAGAAATTTAAAAAAAAATCCTACACCTCCAAATAAATGACAAACCGATCAGGGAAAGGAATTTTTTAATGTAAAATTTCAAAATTTAATGAAAAAATATGATATTAATCATTAACACGTTTACTGTAAAGAAAGCTGCTATTGCCGAAAGAGCTGTAAGAACTTTAAAATCAAAATTATATAAATATTTTAGTTTGCATGGTAGTTATAAATGGATAGATGTTTTACTTGAAATTACGCGAGAATATAATAACACGAGACATCAAACGATTGGATACAAACTTTCGGAAGTGAATGAATCCAATAAGAAAAGTACTTTAAATCGAGCATTTAGTCATTTAAAAATTGCCGGACCCAGAAAATTTGGTGATGTTGTTCGTTTATCAAAAGTGAAGCATCTGTTTAAAATAACCAATCCTGTTACGTATATACTGGAAAATATGGAGAGTAATCCAATCAGAGGTGCATTTTACGAAGAAGAATTGCAGAAAACAGTAAATCCTGACATCTATTTGTTGGAAGAAGTATTAAAACGAAAAGGAAACAAAATGTAGGGGACACCAGGGAGGCTTGAGACAAGGGAGGAATAAGACACTACATTTATTTCCTGAAATCGGTTTTTGCAGAGCCATCTAGTGGTTACTAGTTCATAGCTTTAGTCAAATCTCTTATCCCTTTGCCAGCGAACCGCCGTCAGTTATTAGTAAAACGTTGTTATTAGTGCACGTGCAAAATTGCTGCCAAAACTAAAATTTTATTTTGTGATTTTGTTGTAGTTTGGAGCAAGTTAAAGTGAAAATTGAAGTTCATTCCTTAAGCGTAGTGACCACAAGTATGTTTTGAATTAGTTATACAGTTATTCAGTGAATTAGATTTTTAACAACAATTTTAGTTTACATTATTTTATAACACGCTACATAGGGAGACTTGAGACAGTTGTTTTGGGGAGCCATGAGACGTCTCAACCCTCCCTATCTAATATTTTCAAATAATTAAAAATGCTAAACTGATTAAAAAATGATTTGATAATATTGTTGTAGATACAATGTGCCGCATTTCTGGATTAAAAAGACGAAACGAGTAGTTCCTTCGCCTGATGTTATGAAAACAGCTGTGGAAGAAGTTCATGGGGGAGTGAAATTATGCACAACTGCAAAGAAATATGATATAGACAAGGAAACCCTTAACAGATATGAAAAAAAAGAACCTGCTCCTGCAGTTAACATTGCTTATTCACCTGATTTCAAAACTGTATTAGTATTTACCCATAAAGAAGAGGCTCTCCTGTAGGATTATCTAGTCCGTGCTTCGCAAATGCATCATGGTTTAACAGTCACATGTGCACGTGAACTGGCCTTTCAATTTTCTAAGGCCAACCATAAAAACTATCAAAAGAAATGGGATGAAACATCCATTGCTGGCTACGATGGTATCGCGGCTGTAGACATCGTCATCCAGAGTTATCGCTGAGGTCAGAGTAAACCAGTTTATCACGATGTACATAAAGCACACTGGTTGTTCCATGGAAAATAAAATATTGCTACTAATGGATAACCACCAGAACCATATTTTCGTCGATTCTCTAAGGAAAGCAAAAGCAAATGGGATTGTGATGCTCACGTTTCCGCCACACTGCAGCCATAAAAGCCCAGTTTACTTCCCTTTCACACCAAAGAATATTGTATCCGGTTTTTCATCGACCGGCATTTGTCCTTTAAATCGTGACGTGTTTACTGAAATTGACTTTATGTCTGGTGCAGTGACCGATCGACCACTGGAAACTACAAGTACTATAACCCTAGAAGATGAAGCACCTATATCAAAGATCGGCATACAAGAGGAAATTTTAAAGCCTGAAAACAATCTAGAATGTAAAGCCTCAACGTTAAAAGCCCACATACAAGAAAATAATTCAAACACTACACATAATTTTGTTAGCTCTTGAAATTTTGCGACCACTTCCGAAAGCAGGTCCACGATTACAAGGCGAAAACGTGGTTCCTCAAGAATTCCTACCAACACGCCAGAAAAAGACGATATAGAGGCTGAAGCATGTGCCGGAAAGATTAAAACAAATTGTTCCGTTGAAGCATGGCAACCTTCAATGACAAAAGAAAAAGTCTGTACAGAAACCTGCAACTTCGCCTCACTCTTCTTCTAGTGATGAAGAGGAACTAATCTAGTCGGGCGGAAGTAGCGAAGATATTTCAGATGTTGATAGCTACGAAAGAGAAATGCTTTAAAATAAAGCTCTTGAGGATGTCAAGACAGTCCAAGTGGAAGACTTCGTTTTAGTCAAGCTTGTCACAAAAACTTCAATTGTCATTATGTGGGTCAAGTAACAACAAAGCAAGATGATGAATACGAAATAAAGTTTTTTTGTCATCACGGAAACACCTAGAAATTTGTTTATCCATCAATTAAAGATTTATCTTTAATTCAAGAACAAGACATTATTTTGAAATTACCGTTTCCAAAAAATGTAGGTGGAACAGAAAGAGCCAAATCTACACTGACATTTGGTTTGGACATCCGTTATTATCAAAATGTTCGTTGATTTTCTTTGTTTTTTTTTCAATAATTAATAAGCATTTTCCGAAAGTTTACAACGTCTCAATACTCACTATAACCTGTTTCAACGCTCCCTAACCTAGCCTTCCTGGTCAAATGGCTCGGTTTTGTGAAAAAACACAACAGTTGGATTGATAAAAATACTATCGTATGACCTTTACGAGAAAACAATCCACAACAAGTCGAGACTTGTATTGAAAAGGAAGTCAGTCAAATAATCGAAGTCCACGAAAATCTTCTAATAAATAAGTTCTATTTGTTGGAGAATTTATCATTTTGTGAAATGTATAGGAATATTATAGAACTTACACGTGAATTTTTAAAAAGAATGATACTTTAAATCCCATAAATATTTTGACTAAGATTTGAGATTTGTGTGATAATAATAATTTACTTAGTAATGCACTTAAAGAATACATTTTTTGAAATTGATTGTGTTAACCTCTACTTTTTGGAAGTTCATCTTACTAAGAACAATAAATAACTGCACAGTTAAACTAAACTTCCACTATTTATTTGAAAAATTCGCTTTAAAATCAATTACAGCTGTTTCGCTATAACTAGCATCGTCAGATTGACATATTGAAATTACATGTTGTTTGTTTGTAACTAGGTGCTTGATGTTGATAAGGAGTTAAGGCTAGACCAAGTAAGGAAGTAATAAGACATAACAATATTAAAGCCTAGATGTTATTAGCCCTAAGGGATTATCCTGGATGTATTTCCCTCTAAGATCAGTATAACTGTGCAATGATATAGAAAAACCAGGAAAAAACTATATCATGCTGATCTTTACAATAACTTAATATATTTATGTTATAAAAATGTCTTATCTATGTATAAAATGAAGACTCAATCAAAGTAAACAGTTTAATAGTGGAGAACTTTCAAGATTTATTTGTTCATTAACTACTTTAAACTGTTGATCTGCTAGATGTCTTTTAATTTCAAGTTCTTCTAGAAAATCTAAATTTTGTTGATAACAAATGTGTAGTATATGAATGTCATTGGTGTGTATAAGTGAGTTTGGATGTTCCAGTAGGTGTTTTGCATAGTTCGACTTATCTGGTTGTTGTAATCTATATGCTCTTAAGTGTTCATTAAATCTTACTTCAAAATTTCTTTGTGTTTGACCTATATATACTGCATTACATTTTGGACAATTAATTTTGTAAACACCAGATTTTTTTAATTTTGTTAGTTTTGTTTTTACATTTAACAATTTTGTTCCAATACTATTTTGTGTTTTAAATGATATTAATGCTGATGTTGCCGAAGATATTATTTTTGAAATTGCATTGGAAATATTTCCACAATATGTAATACTTTTATAGCTACATCTAATGGCTATCCAATACATTTGATAAATTAATTAATTAATAAGAAAGAACAAAAAATGTCACTAGAACTAATATTTCCAAAACAAACTAAAGAAATTAAAAGCTATAAAAGTATTACATATTGTGGAAATATTTCCAATAGTGGAAGTTTAGTTTAACTGTGCAGTTATTTATTGTTCTTAATACATTTTTTATTATAAATCAAATGTTGTTAATGATTTGTATCAATAAATTATTGTGGTTATAAAATAAAATTTTCAAAATAAGAATAAAATGTTTTTTATTTCATTTTCATACCTTAAAATTACAATTTTTTTCTTTTTTTCTTTCTGAATCAGTTCAAGTAATTAAATTTAAAAACAAAATACCTAATATATACTAAATAATACTATAGTGGCCCTATGGGAGTGTATCATCACAATTAGGTAAAAGAAATCTTTTATCATCAAAAGCACTTAACGCGATTTTTCTCTGCTCAACGCTAAAAACTTAACGATAAACGATAAAATATTACATTGTTTTTCATATTTTGGTTTTAAACTTTTCAAACATTTAACATAATCTTCAAAAGTAATTTTGTTTTTCACGTATTTTTTACCCCTTTTAAATTTTTAGTCAGTTTAGATTTATTCCGTTTCGCTATAGAAATAACATCGTCAGATTGACATATTGAAGTTACATTTTGTTTGTTTGATGTTGATTAGGTAGTATTAAGGCTAGACCAAGTATGGAAGTAATAAGACATAACAATATTAAAGCCTATATTTTATTAGTCCTAAGGGATTATCCTGGATGTGTTTCCCTCTAAGATCTAAGATATATAACTTAATATATTTGTGTTACAATTACGTCTTATCTATCTATAAAATGAAGACTCAATCAAAGTAAACAGTTTAATAGTGGTGAACTTCCAAGATTTATTTGTTCAATAACTACTTTATATTGTTGGTCTGCTAGATATCTTTTTATTTCAAGTTCTTCGTGGAAATCTAAATTTTGTTTTTTATCACAAGTGTGTAGTATTTGAATGTCATTGGTGTGTATGAGTGAATGTGGATGTTCCAGAACGTGTTTTGCATAGTTTGACTTATCTGGTTGTTATAATCTATATGCTGTTAAGTGTTCATTGAATCTTATTTCAAAATTTCTTTGTGTTTGACCTACATATACAGCATTACATTTTGGACAATTGATTTTATAAACACCAGATTTTTTTTAATTTAGGTAATTTTGTTTTTACATTTAACAATTTTGTACCAACATTATTGTGTGATTTAAATTAAATTAATGCAGATGTTGCCATCATTCTACGGTTAACCTCCGAACGTGAGCGTTGTGTTTTTAGTTCTCTGCTTATTAACCATAATTAAAAGTGACTAGTTTTTGTGAAACATATCTGGTATGTGAACCTATACATTAATTAATTTTTAAAGACAAAAATATCTATAGGCTAGTCATTTGGTCAAATTTCACACATATTTTGTTATACAAAATGCTCAAAAAATGACCAGTACTACTTAACTTTCGACTTTCACTCAACAATCTTCTCTTAGTTTTGCTGATTTTATTAAAGCAAATACAAAAACATTAACTCCAACTTATCCAAACAGAAATCAAGCGATTATTATAAATACACTTCCAAATACTATCCTATTTGACTATATTAAAGCAATTGGTGAAATTGTAACTCCAAAGAAAATAAGTCACGTCTCACGTATATCCAACCATCGAATATGCATATTTTTAACTTCCACGTCTGTCGTCGACGATCTACTGAAGAATCATCCAACAGTCAAGATAAAAGATGAAATCTCTCCAATCCGAAGACTATTAAGTCCATCAAAACGAGTACTAATTTCCAACGTCTGTCCATCCATTCCGAACCATCTCATCGAACAGGCCTTATAAAATGAACTCGGACTACAACTTATGTCACCTATAACTCCCGTTCGCACTAGAGCACACTGAGGGAAAAGATGTCTTATGGTTAACTAATTAATTTATTTGTTGGTAGTATTTTTAATATAAAGAAGGCTTATTTATAATGACCATTCTTCGTTATTCATAAAGCTGTTTCGGTATTTCTTAAAAATATATCATATTTTAAAAATAAATTATGTAACAGTTAACAACTTTGTTTAATAAAATAGTCAGTATAAAATTTATGAAATTACTTTTTTGTTAAACACACAATATATTGATTATAAGAATGTGTTATACGTAGATCTAATAAATATTTGTTGTAGCTAACGTTATTTATAATTAGCAACTTTTTTCGAATATTAAACGAATGTATTTTTTCCAAAATATACTTTATTATATATTAAGAAACCTAATTTATTAATTACTAGAGACGCCCATGTATGACGGCATTCGCGCCATTTGTGTTCTGCATGTCGTTGCAAGTTTGTTTGAACGTTTAATTTTAAACACAACAACGTACCTTTGTACGCGAAATTCGCATAGTGTTGTCTCGTGTGTGAATGGGATCTTTGGACACCGAAATAAACCCTATTTTTTATTCTGTGCTGTGTGTAGTGCAAGTAAGCAATTTTATATAGGTATTTCTCTTTAAAACATTGCCGTTTACCCCAATATTTCTGGTATACTACCTATTAGTTGGTAAAGAACGCAAATTTATATGTATTATTTAATTCATTAATTAACTATATATTAATTAAGGCCATTATTTCCCCAAAATCATAAGCACCTAACCTTCAAAACGTGTAATTATTTTTTAACGGTATACCTATTTCATTTTTTGTACAGTGTGCCTTATTTTTAGCATATATTCATAAATTACTCATGTCAATCTTTATAAATATGTATATGTATTTAGCTTTTTTCTTTATCAATTAAAAAAATTATTTTTTCTATAGACATGCCCTATTGAGAAGTTTCACCTTTTAATTTCCAATAAATTCTTGTAAATTTACCATTAAATCTCTAAATAATTATATTCCAGCTTTTGTTTAAAGGGTAATGCTTAATTACCTTTTTAGAAATAAAAAAAATAATACCTACCTATTCATAAAAAATTAGGTACCTACTTTTTAAAATAGGTATTGGTAAAAATACCTAGAGTTTTTCAAACATCAAACTAAACACATGTTATGTATGTATTCTTATAATCTATTATTTGGAAGAAATAATGGTCAACATGTTGCTATATCGATCCAGTTTTGCTATTCATAATGTTAGTTTGGCTTTAATTGTTTATAACATATATTATGTACCTATGTACATTTTTAGGAAAATAATGAATAGGCCTGAAGAGGACATAGATATTTAAACACTGCTGGTTTCTTGGAACCTGCATGAGTTAGTTCCAGTATTTTTAGGTAAGTTTCTTTTTATAATGAAAATAGAGGAAATTTTAAAAATAAGAGAATTAGATAGCTCTTTAGCCCTATTCATTCAATTTATAAGTTTTTATTTTGTAGACTAATTTCATTGTCACATGAACTTTGTTTTAGAACAAGAAATAAACACCCAGTTGCTTCCCACCCTTATTGAGAATTCTATATATTTACAAAATCTTGTTCCCAAAAATTGGCAAGCGATTAACATTAAAAAATAAAATAATTGAATATTTAGATTCAATAAGACCTGTTAATTTACAACTGGAATCAAGTGATCAGTAAGTTACATTTTATCTATTAGCTTGATAAAGCAATTTTTTCACTAGTTATATGACCCAACTTTATTGACTTATTTTGATTATTTTTAACAAAATTTTAAAATCTGCGTTTTATTCAATTATTAGTAAGTAAAGGACTGTAGTACTTAGTACACACTTTGAATAGAGTAGAGAAAAGGAGAGAAAACTTGTATTTTCAATGAGTGTGTATTAAAATTTAAAATTGATTAAGTGCTTTCAACCATAAAATAGGCTGATTAACACACTGATTAACAGGCCACATCAGGTTAGGACATCCACAACAATTTAAAAGTGATTCAAAAAATATAAATAAAATTAGAATTAAAAAAACTATGTCTAAATAATAAAATGAAATTGAAATGATCCTTCTTTGGGAGATATTTAGCTCTGAAGATAGCCTATGTTATGATTGAAAGGGCTTAGCTAATAAAATTTAATACGCACTTATTGAAAATACAAGTGTTCCTCTGTTTCTCCACTCAATTATTAGTGTTTTAAAAGACTAATGTTTTAAAAGTAGGTACATGCTTGGTGAACATTTTTTTATATGATCCATGGTAGTGTATTAATATCTTGGATGCAGTAAAGACCTTAAAATCTCACTTCTCAGCCTTTAATGAATCTCAATAATTATAATAACTCACACTTTTCTACCTTGGCACAAAACTATTACATATTTCAATTTTGATAAAAATTTTATTCCAATTCAAACATCTATGGCAACAAGTGTACCTAGTCTGAATTTAAAATTATTTTATATATATAAAATTAAAATAGAAAATAAAATTTTTAATTTTAGAAAATCACATGTTTTAATTATCAAATTGCAGATAAAATAAACAGTGTCAAAAACAATCCATAGCTTTAGCGGGCTTATCAGGTTTTGCTTTTTGGCAGCAATTTGTTTACTTCATATTTTTTAAGGGCCTATTTTATTTTTTTTTAGGTTACTTTACAATATAGAGCAGATATCAGTATCATCCTGTAGTGCAAGTGGCTCGGAAGTGCATGTTACAAATGAAATACTAGAGGAGAAATTGCCACTTCCACCTAATGGTACTGAATTGACACCACAGAATAAAAATGAGGAACACTTGCTAAATCAAATTGATCTTTTACCTTCTCAAGTAGAAGGAACAGCTCAACTAGGAACCAAATTTGAACTTAAACAATTTTTGGAATCAACAGTTTTTGGTAAAGCCCTCATCTGCTGGTATAATATAAAAGGCAGCTTTGATAGCACTAGGCAGAGCCATTTAGTAGATCTAATTGTTACCCATATAATCAATCAAAATATTAGGTGTGTTTATAATTATTGTTTATTAGATGTCATTTCATTTAGGAACATTATAAAAATAAAATATATATTATATAGTTCTCAAGTTCAAATTTTAACATTTTTGTAAATTCATGACATTTTTAAAATGAACAAAATTATAATTAAGTTTATTTGTAGGCACTTATCTCATAATGACTATAAGTTAATATCTACAAAGATTGTGGAACTGTTCCCTTCTGAAATTGTGGAGGCATATTATTTACCACCAACTAGTAAAAGGGACTCTATAAACAATAAACCAGGAGTGGCTAAAGGAAAATTAGTAGATACATTTAGGAATAAATTAACCTTCTTGAGGGGGCTGGTATTTTACCATCTAGAACTATAGTAAAATCCAGCAATGATGGTAAGTTTTTTCCTCTTTGAACCCAACTTTATATAAAGAGTGATCATTTAAAAAAATGTAATTATCAAATATTATTTTTTTCAGTTGTATATGACTGAAAAAAGTACAAATAATATGAACTTGCTTAAGGGTAAAATACATTTTTTTTATTTTTGGTAATACTTGAAGAAGATTTTATATAAAGACTTCTTTTAATACTGTACAAGTGTAGTATGTAAGTAATTTTTTTGATATTTTTAAAAACGAAGGTACTTTATTCTTGATCACAATGCATATTTTTTGATAACTCTCATGTTGCCTCCAAATGACCACACTATATAATTATATGCCTTTGCATAATTGTAAACTTTTTTCATAGTTCAATGCAATAAAACATCTTTTAAAAAGGCACGAGAATAGTGATCTAACGTTAACGAATAATCACATTGTTGAACATAATATTACAACTTATTCAGAAAAATGTTCAGAAGCACCTACTGTGGATATTGAGAACATTATTGTTCCCAAAACCATAAATGAAAATAATCAATCAGTTGTAGATTTTGTAATATCATTTTTAATAAGACTTTATAATAATTCAAATATAACACGAAAATGTGTTCAAGATATCGTCGACAAGACCTACGAGCTAATTTCAGATATTCAAAAAAATGCTATAAAAACAATTAATTCTAATATTCAGATAATTCAACCAGAAATATTAGAGGATTTAAAGAAAATTTTGTCAATAAATCCGTTACAAACTATGAAAACGGAATATCAACGATTTCAATATTTACAGAGATCATATAAATTTATTAAAGCAGATAAGTTTGAAATAGGCCGTGTTTTAGACGATAGACATAGAAATGGTTCAGTATTTTTAGACCATAGGTGGTATTTCGTTTATGTAGTTCCAATAAATAAATTACTAAGAGAATTTTTGCAAACTGATAATATTTTGCATGTAATTATGGAATTTATACATAAAGAATCTAAGAACTCTTATACAATTTTAAGTTTATTTAATGCAAGTTTATGGAAAGACACCAAAGCTAAATTTGAAAATAAAATAGTATTACCTATAATTATGTATTTCGATGAATTTGAGTGCGGTAATCCTTTGGGGACACAGACGGGATTACATAAACTTAGTGGTGTTTATTTTACTGTTGGAGGAATTCCACCTCAGTTTTCATCACGTCTTGAAAATATATTTTTATGGGGACTATTTTATTCTGCAGATAAACAAGTTTTTGGAAATGCTGCTATATTGCGTCCTTTTTATGAACAATTACAGGAGTTAGAAGAAAATGGTATTACTATTTTAATTAATGGTGAAAATAAAACAATATATTTTAGTCTATTTGCACTATTGGGTGATAATTTAGGTGTTAATTCCATTACGGGTATGTCTGAGAGTTTCAGATCTCAATATTTTTGTCGTTTTTGTTTTGCTACCAAAGAACAATTTTCAGTAATGTGTTTGAAAAATGAAACAATGTTTAGAAATTCTACCAATTATTTACAACACAAAAATTTAAAGTCTCATGGCATTCAAGAATATTGCATTCTAAATAATTTAAAATATTTTCATATTGCTGTTAATGTTTGTGCAGATATAATGCATGATTTACTGGAGGGAATATGCCGTTATGATATGGGATTTATTTTATACCAATTCGTTTATGTAAAAAAAAATTTTACATTAGACGATTTAAATCGCAGAATAAAATATTTCGACTTTCATCAGGGAATTGATATTGGAAATCGAATACCTCATCTAGTTATGTCACAAATACAAAAACGATATCTGACAATGTCTGCTGCAGAAATGTTATCTTTAGTTATTTATTTTCCTTTTTTAGTTCAAGATTTTATTGATGTTGAAGGTACTTTTTACTTGCTTTTGTATGAAATTGTATATTTCATTATGAAGGGTGAGATTAATGCATCTGAACTAATATACTTAAATCATTGCATAAAAGAGCACAACGCATTATTTATTAAGGTTTTTAAAGTGGATTTAAAGCCTAAATATCATTTTTTAACTCACTACGTAAGTGTTATAAAGAAAATGGGTCCTCTTAACGTGTTGTCTTGAATGCGGTATGAGGCATTTCACAAAGTAGGTAAGACAAATGCACATATTGTTACTTCAAGAGTGAATTTATTAGAAACTCTCTCAGTGAGGTACCAGCTTCGTGTATGTTATCGGCTTCAATTTAAAATCGGACTTAATGAAAAATTTGAACTTGGCAAAGCACGAGAGTTTTTCCAAAATAATCATACAGATTTTTCAATATTAAATGGTATTAAAGATGCAGTAGAAGTTAATTGGATTAAATTTAATGGTATCAATTTTAAAGTTGGGGTTGCTGTTCAATTGGATAGCAATAATGACTATCCGCTTTTTGGTCTTATTCAAAATATAATACGAGTATGTACAAAAGATGAAAAGATTTTGTTTTTGTGTAAATTGCTGAATGTGGTTTATTTCAATCCGGTACTTGAAGCCTTTGTTCTTAATTTGGATAGCAATGTATTTAAACATATTTTCTTTTTAAATTTAGGGAAAATACAGTCTTATAAAATCCATTTAGTTCCTGGAGGGCAGCATGTTATTAGTTTATTTAAAATTGATTAATATATAAAACTACATGCAGCACCAATACATTGACTTAAAAAATTACCTGTATTTCCAAAATTCATAATTTTTATATTTTAGTTTTAAACTACATATATGTAATACTCATTTTTTTAAAGATAAGAATAAAATCACTATGTAACTACAGGCTTTGTGGTCTCCTTTTCTTGAATGTTTTTTATTGTTAATCTAGTAATTAGTTGACATAAATAAAAGTTTTTTTACTTATTTATATCATTTTATTATCAACCTATTTTAATTTATCTACAGCGGTGCACACAAATAACATTTTACTTCTTAAAAACTAAATATGAAATAAAAATCTGTTCCACCATATATTTTATATAAAAAGTTTGGCAAGAGTTAGGTACCACCAAATAAGGTAAAAATGCTGTTATCTTTTGAACCTGTAATAATAATTTTATGTTTTAATTTATTTGGGAATCAAACCACAATTGTTTTTTATGTTTTTATTTTTAACGTTTCGGTAGCGTTCCAGCTACCATTCTAAATTTTTTTTTAATTTTTGTCACTGAAACTTCGAAAAAATTCGACAACTAGACAATTAGTGTCTAGTTATTAGAGTGTATTTCGAAGTGTCAGTGACAAAAATAAAATTCTTGACAACGGTAGCTGGGACGCTACCGAAACGTTAAAAATAAAAACATATAAAACGATTGTGGTTTAATTCCCAAATAAATTTAAAAAATATTAAAACCATTATTGTTATTTTTTAAATAATATTGCTTTATAATAAACAAGAATTAATTTATTATAAAATTAATAGAATTGACCATTAAATAATATAGATTCAATAATACATTTTAGAAACTAAATATTATACAATATTATTTTATACTCAATAAATTCACTTTTAATATAAAATAATTATTATTTCACAAAAGTTTCATTTATTAACAGTTAAGTATATATTTATTTCAATTATTAAGAAATATGAATTGATACTTTTTGTTTTTTTGTTAAATATCGAGAAATATTTATTTGGGAATAAATTAATTTATTAATAGTGTAAAGTAGGTACATATTTATTATACGTAAAGAAATATGAATTGATACCTCGCCACTCATTTATTAATAATTAAGAAATATTTATTTACAAATCTATAACAAACGATTTGATATTATTAAAAATATATAAGTTAGGCATTATCCAACATCGATATTTGTTAACATTTAATAAATTTTATTTAATGTACATAAACTGTTCTCTCAGTGCACCAAACGATGAATATTCGCACGTCCTAAGCTTTCGACGGTCGGTTTATATAACACCCAATAAAGAAAATTTCGAACTACAAACTTCAGTTGTAGTACACTTTGAGAATACCGCCTTCAGGATCTACATTACGTCAGACAAACTAGCATGCTCTGTTTGCAATCAATCTGGACACACTTCTGAAACTTGTCAAAATCCTCCTAGTACTCCCTGTCAATCCACACCCCCTGCTCTCTCTAGCATATCCACCCGAAATACCACTAACAATTCATCAACCACAAACTCTGCCTCAAAAAATCCAACTACAATAAATCCAATAACAATTAACATCCAAGGCACTACCACTCAATCCGAAAACTGCTCAATGGATACTTCCACCTGCTGCTTACCCCCCCTATCGCTTCCGTTCAAGAGGTCACACCCTACCACAGACTATAGCACAACCTCAACCCCCGACGTAACCAACAACTCTCCCCCAAAACTCTCCCACCACCACTCCCGACCCTCTAAAGAAAACCATGCTGGAACATGAAATCCCACAAAACAAACTTTAAAAAAAGAGACACCTCCAGCAATATTCCTAACCTATCCCAGATCATCCAAGAGATTAGTGATAATCATTCACTTTCAATCACTGACACTCAACTCACGGCCTTCTTTAACAACAGTTACGGAAACCACAACTTACGAGATGAAGTATATAAATTTACTAATGACCCTTCAGCACTGTACGATGACTTCAAAAAAATCTTTAAAAATTGTAACACCCGTCAACTTAAATAACGCATAACTTCCATCCTCAAAGAAATGAATAAGGCCTTCCCCACTGAATTTGATACTGAACAACTCAGCTGTACTGGCAGTTCTCTTGATAGAGATGGTTCACCACATACCAAACAACCTCACTCTCAAACCAACACCCCCAAATAATTATCTTTAATCTTATCCAATGGAGTTGCAACGGATTCTCTAACAAATACGAGAGAATCCAACTTCTTATACACCAATATCAACTTGATATTTTTTGTTTACAAGAAACCAATTTTACCATAAAACATCAACCAAAAATCAAAGATTTTGAAGGCTATCACTTCATACGCACCAACTGCATAAGACCTAGTGGCGGTGCCTCTATCTTCATATCGTCATCCTTTCACTCCTCACACCTTCCCCTAACTACTGTAGTGTAACTCGCTATCCTAGTGTCTGGCTAGCCACTATCGGTCGAGACCAGAAAAGAAGAAGAAAGGGATGACGAGTGACACGGAGGGAAATAGTTTCAATTTTATGGTTAATTTGATGATGATCAGGTTAGATTTTGTTAGTGTAAAAGTATTAAATAAAAATCATTATTATTCAACATTATTATTATTATTATTGAACTGAATCACCGAACAACCCTACAAACTCAGAAGTGGGATAATCCAAAAGTCAAAAATTAAAAGGATCGAGAAGATATTATAAGAAATAAACCTAAGCATGTCGAAAAACGAGGCCGAAGAGGAGATGGATCATCGTCTCCCACTAGAAGACGTAGTACAAGCTACTGTTAGGGCATTATTGGACTACGAAAATGCAAAACGGAATGAAAATGGAAGTGAAGCACCCATAAGCAAAATAAGCAACCATGAGGTATCGGCGTTGAGCCCAGAATTTTCAGGTACTAAGAAGACTCAAAATGTTAATGCATGGCTCGACAGAATCGAAAAAATCAAAGAAATTTATTGTATACCTGAAAATATCATACAGTTACTCACTATTGGCAAGTTAGTTGGCAAAGCAAGAGAGTTGTATTTAAGCAGGACAGATCTTGTCACAAAAGGTTGGTATGACTTCAAGGATAATATTAAGAAAATGTACTGTGGAAGCGTTGACCCCATTGCTCTCAGAAGAGCAATGGAAACCAGACGTTGGAAAAAATCCGAAACCTTCTTAGCATATTTTCACGATAAATTAGTATTGGGAAATAATGCGGGTGTGAACGACCATGATATGATTTTTTACATTATTGACGGACTTGACGACCGTCTACTTCAAAACCAGGTACGCATGATGCTCTCTACCATAAAGAGTACTGAAGATTTATATACACTGATGAATTGTGTAGTTAAAGAAGATCATCAAGGATCTTTAAGAACAACGAGCCAGAGAAGTGCCACGAGTAGCAGCTGTCCTGCACCAAATCAATCGACACATCAAGCAAGACAAATAGCTGTTGTAAAGTGCTTCAATTGTGGCCGTTCTGGGCATAAAGTGAGTGAGTGTCGCCATCCAAGGCGTGAGAGAGGTTCCTGTTTTCACTGTGGTAGCATGGGACACCAGGTCAAGAACTGCCCAACTCGAAACAAGATGCCAGACAGTACTACAAATGTAGTGCAACCATCACTTATGAGTGGACCCTTTACTGTAAGTGTTGAATTTTCTTTATACAATGAACAAGAGTTATGCAAATTGTGTATTTTAGTATTGTTAGATAGCGGATCACCTATTAGTCTAATAAAAAACAAATTTGTTCCAGATGACCTTATTATAACTGATAATAATAACCATTTAAGTTTTACTGGCATCAATGGGTCACCATTGAGTGTCATAGGTATTTTTCAAAAGGACGTAGTTGTTAATAAGATTTTGACTAACATTAAATTCTATGTAGTCCCAGATAACACCATGACCTACTCTGCCATATTAGGACGTGACTTTATTTTAAAACCAGACTTATTGATAACTTTTACTGACACTGTCACTATTACTCAAAATTGTCTTCAACCTCGCCCCTCAGAACAATTAGCAAATATAGATTTTATTCAACAAATTATGAATATTGATTATGTACAAGAACCATTTTCAGTTGTAAAGGACATGAACATAAATACTGACCTAACCTTTAGTGTAATTGAACAAATTCGCAATTATTTTAAAAACTATTATTCAAACAACTTTGGCAAGGGAAGTATTTCCCACAATTTTGAAATGGAAATTAAGTTAAAAAACGACACTCCTATAGTTTTTAGACCAAGAAGGTTGTCATTTAGTGAAAAACAAAAACTACAGGTCATTCTTGATGACCTCATCAGTCAAAATATCATTAGGCCCAGCACTTCCCCTTATGCTAGTGCTATTGTATTAGTTAAAAAGAAAAGTGGCGACTTACGCCTATGTGTTGATTATAGAGAATTAAATAAATTAACCGTAAAATGTAATTTCCCCACCCCAGTTATAGAGGATCATCTGGATCAATTAAAGGATAAAAAATATTTCACATCACTAGATTTAAAGAATGGTTTTCATCATGTAAAGATGGCTGAATCCTCAATTAAGTATACATCTTTCGTAACCCCTTTAGGCCAGTTTGAATATTTACGTATGCCATTTGGCTTGGCAGATGCACCTAGAGTTTTTGGTAAATTCACCAAAACTATTTTTAATGAAATGATTAAGGAAAATAAAATTTTGATTTACTTTGATGACATTTTAACAGCCACAGAAACATTAGCAGATCATTTTAGTATTTTTCGTGAAGTTTTACAGTTAGCTAACAAATATCAGTTACAATTTAGACTAGACAAATGCAAGTTCTTTTATAATGAAATTACATATTTAGGTTATTTGGTTAATCACGAGGGCATCAGACCTTCTATTCAAAACGTAGAGGCTGTCTTAAACTATCCAGTTCCTCGAAATACCAAGGAGGTACAACGTTTTGTCAGCCTTGCTAGTTATTTTAGGAAATGTATACCTAATTTTGCTTTAAAAGCAAAATCACTTTATGACTTGCTGAAAAAGAAGGCTACCTTTGTATTTGGAGAAAAGGAATATGAATCCTTTGAAACCCTTAAAGAAATTTTATCAAGTTACCCAGTTTTAAGTATTTATTTTCCTCACAATGAAACAGAGCTACATTGTGATGGTAGTAGTATGGGATTTGGAGCAATCCTACTACAAAAACAGAAAGATGGCCTTTTGAGACCAGTTTTCTATTATAGCCACCGCACATCTCCCACTGAATCCAAATACCATAGTTTCGAGTTAGAGACACTAGCTTGCATCTATGCAATTAAACGTTTCCATGTTTATTTATTTGGAATCCCCTTTAAAATAGTCACTGATTGCGACAGTTTCAGATTAACCCTCAACAAACACACAGTCAATCCCAGAATTTCAAGATGGGCCATGTTTCTCCAAGATTATGATTATAGTATTCAGCATAGGGCTGGTAACCGTATGCAGCATGTAGATGCTTTGAGTAGAGCACACAACATTGCTGTTCTAGAAGGCAATACACTCGAACAGACTCTTGCATCCACAGATAATAAAATAGTACAACTTAGAAACTCTTTAGAAGAAGCAGATCACCCATTCTTTGAACTCAGGAATGGTAGTATCTACCGCAAATTGGGTAATAAATTATTATTCTATGTACCTGAGGAAATGAAAAACAAAATTTTATTTACCTACCATAATAATATGGGTCATTTTAGTGTCGATAAGACATATGAAATTATTACTCGCACATATTGGTTCCCTAATATTAAATCAAAAATTAAAAAATTCATTAGTAACTGTTTAAAGTGTATTCAATATAATCCTAAATCCGGTAAGAGAGAAGGGTTTTTGCACAATATCCCTAAAGGAAATTTGCCATTTGAGACCCTGCACATAGACCATTATGGTCCCCTGCCGCTAGCTCAGGGTAAGAAGCATATTTTTGAAGTTATTGATGGATTCACCAAATTTGTTAGGTTATATTCTTGCAAAAGTACAGATACTCGGGAGGTAAATAAGCATCTATTAGATTACTTTCAGAATTATTCAGTCCCTAAACAAATTATTTCTGATCGTGGCTCTTGCTTCACATCAGAAGAATTTAAAAATTTTATGGTAACCCATGAAATCAAACACACTCTTATCGCTACAGGTTGTCCTAGAGCAAATGGACAAATAGAGAGAGTGAATCGAATGCTAACCCCAATGTTGGCCAAAATTACTGATGAAAAGGAAAGAAATTGGGTAAATATTTTACCCGACATTGAATACAGCATAAATAATACTGTAAACCGATCTACAGGCGAGACGCCCGCTAGATTATTATTTGGTAGAGACCAAAAAGGAAATATTCATGATAATTTTAGGAACTTATTAGAATTGCTTGATCATAATGAAAGAAATTTGGAAGGAATCAGGGCAGAAGCCGAAGATAAAATAGTACAAGAACAGCAGAAAAACAAAGAATATTATGACCAGACCCACAAATCAGCCACAACATATAAGGTGGGCCAACATGTGATGATAGCCAATTATGATACTACACCAGGTATTAACAAAAAATTTATACCTAAATATAAAGGTCCCTATGTCATCAAAAAGATATTGCCTAATGACCGTTACGTTATAACAGATATTATAGGATTTCAGAACTCGCAAATACCCTATGATGGTGTCATTGACAGTTCCCGAATTAAAGCTTATGAATCTACTTAAGCAATGGATTCAGCTATATTTACATTCAGTACATTTTCTGTTATTTATGCGCATTTTATTAAATAGCACTTATTATGTATCCATATTATTCCGCTCAAAATTTAAGTCGCATTGAAAAAGTTCAAAATAAATTTCTTAGATATTTGTATTTACGAAAGTATAAAAAATGGCCCGATTATAATACTGTTAGAACCACTTGCCTTAGACAAGAATTTAAAATATTAGCGTTAGAACAAAGAAGATACTTAAATGCGATTATGTTTTTATATAAAATTATCAATAACAAAATTAATTGTCCGGAAATTTTATCCTTGATACCATTTAATGTACCTGGACGATGTACTAGAACATTCCTTATGTTCAATTTACCAAAGGTTTTAATTACAACAAAAGCTCCGCTTATAATCATTCTAAAAATTGTAAATAATTATAATAATTTAACTAATATAGATTGGTGTTTACCAGCAACCAGGTTTCATAAGTTAATTTTAGATCAAGTTTTAATGCTCGCTTAACCACAGTGTGTGTGAATGTTTGGTGTTT
The DNA here is from genome assembly GCA_035357415.1 of Ophraella communa. Classification (NCBI taxonomy): domain Eukaryota; kingdom Metazoa; phylum Arthropoda; class Insecta; order Coleoptera; family Chrysomelidae; genus Ophraella; species Ophraella communa. Next base: position 127,908 of record JAYKXQ010000039.1, read on the forward strand.
GTCTCTCTATACATTCAACAACTTTCTAGTGATTATATATTTTACTTTTAATATCATCACTATTAGTTATTAATATTAATTTATAAATATAGATGTAATTCATTATTGTTAACCATGTAATAAGGCATCTAGCCTGTTTGGTTAAAAAATAAATAAATAAATAAATTATATTTTTTTTCTCTCATTATATTTCAATTATGTCCTTCATTATGACTTGCACCTATAACACCATTCATGCATTATGAAACAAGAATTATGTATTTTATGTTGTTATTCTAGTTTTATATTATGTACACACTTGACTACATTTATGTATTAAGTAGCAAGTATTATGTCTTATTATCAAAAACCATTATGTACTTTATGTCTTTATTATGTTTTACTATATTATGTACACACTTGACTAATTTATGTATTAAGTAGCAAGTATTATGTCTTATTATCAAAAACCATTATGTACTTTATATCTTTATTTTGCTTTTCTATATTATGTACACTTGACTACATTTATGTAATAAGTAGCAAGTATTATGTCTTATTATCAAAAACCATCATGTATCATATGTCTTTATTTTGTTTTATATTATGTATATACTTCACTACATTTATGTATTAAATAGGAAGGGGTGTTCTGGGAGAGAATCGAGACGATTCTCTTGTCAGGACGGCCGATTGTAGTGTAACTCGCTATCCTAGTGTCTGGCTGGCCACTATCGGTCGAGACCAGAAAAGAAGAAGAAAGGGATGACGAGTGACACGGAGGGAAATAGTTTCAGGACCAATTTTGCTAGAAAAAAAAACCCAAATCATTACGTAGATGGAGATGCATATAAATATGCAAGAAGCAAGCTGGCGAAATTTTAGTTCGCGTTGAGAAGCTAAAGCTAAAAAACTTAGTTCCAGTTCTATTATTGCTTGCTACTACTCCAGAAAGGAAGGTAAGAATTTTTTTTTTTTATTTCTTTTGTTTTTTTTTGTTTTTTTTTTTTAGATGGACCTTGCTAAATTAAATGCATTATCTCTTGCAGAAAGAAAAGAATTAGTGAAGTTAAATGAACTTCCAAAGGATACACCTCTAAAAATATTTTTGGTTAAAATCGTAAAAACCAAATTTGGGGAAGCGATCCTCCTTGAATTGGAAGATAAAGCTGTTTTTCTACCCCGGAGAGTAACAGAAGATTACCGACCCTACATTGAGGAGTTCAACAGCAATCGAGAATATTCAATTATATACAGGGGGCAGATAGATATTGGAAAGCCACACCCACTATCAACTTTTGAAATACAGAAGAATTAAGTGTAAGTTTTTTTTTTCAATTTATATATATATTTACCGCTCTCATGGGTTATGGGACCAAACACTGTGATTTTTGTCGAAAATATTTTTGTTTCTGCGATCAATCAATAAAAGTTCATTCCATACAAGATAAAACACCCTTGTCTTCATTAGAACTTTACTGTTTTGAAACTTTACCACCAACTGGTGATAAGTCTCCAGTTTCAAAAAAAAAAAATCAGAGTGATTACAAATTTCTTGAGCCACAATGAAGTCTGTTAACATTGTAATTGAACAATCTAACAATTTATTAATTTCCTTGAAAAAATTGAGAAAAATAATTTTTGATAAATTTACAATTAAAGACTCTGAGATTTGGCTAAAACGTATTCAAAAACAAATAAAATTGTGTAATGCATCGATTCGGGGAAAGAAATCAAATAAATTATCTGTGGGCACTTTAAGAAAATTAGAAAATTTCGTGGGACATTTAAAGCATTTTAGGAAATTAATTTTAAATAGACATGTGGGGTCAGGTTTAAATTCAAAATTACACAGCAGAGTTAGTTGGGTTAATGTTGAATCGAGTTTTAAAAGCAGGATTATGACGGGTGCCATAGTTAATTTACTCCATAAAGACTTGAACCGATTTTTGGAAGATTGTGTAGTTATTTTTCAAAATAAAATTAAAAAACTATTGACAGAGCACTCTGCATTGAAAGTAAATACTGTATTTTGTGGGGAATTTTTAAAAAAATCAAATCAAAATGAAATTTCGAACGTAAAGTACTTTGATACTAAAAATGAAATAATCGATAAATCCACAAATATACTAGAGTGGTTTAAAGATCACGTTATAGACAAATTATTACATGAATTATCGGAATTTTCAGAAAAAGAGTCGGGTATGGCATTATCTAAAATTATATCATTAGCAGTAAATATAAATAAATTTGAAATTGGGAACGGTTCGTCTTACATTGAACTTCCAGAACAAATCTTAAAGAAAAACTGTTGCATAAATATTAAAAATTGTGACCACTTTTGCTTTTACTGGTCGATTGTTAGTGCCCTTTATCCTGCACATAGACGTGTGAACAATACCCACTCCTATCCATTTTATCGTTCGGTTTTAAAAACAGTGGATTTAGATTGCCCAATGGAATTATCAAAAATAACCAAATTTGAAAAACTTAATAATATTTCTGTCAACGTTTACGCTTTGGAACTTATTGTGAGGGATTCAAAATCATTTTATACAGTAGTGCCAGCTAGATTGACAACAAATAAGTTAAATAAACATGTAAATTTACTTTTGATTCAAAACATATATTACCCTAAATTGAATGATTATGAAGCACCTCCAGAATTAAATAATTGTGATAATAAAGAAATTAAATTTCATTACTGTTGGATTAAAAATTTATCAAGACTAACTTCCACACAGTTAAACAAACATAATGGTACTAAATTCATTTGCGATAGATGCCTTAACTATTTTCAAACAAAAGATAAACTAACGGAACATGAAAAATTATGTAGTAAATTAAATAAATATAAAATGAGTTTACCGAAATACGACAATCTAGAATTTAAAAATTTTACATATCAACAAACGGCTCCGTTTGTTGTTTATGCTGATTTTGAGTGTTATTTGGAAAAAATTTCTAACCACCCTTGTCAAAATAAAACAAATAAATATCAGAAACATGTTCCATATAGTGCTGGTTACTATGTAAAGTGTTCCTATGACAATAGCCTTTCTTATTTTGATAGCTATCGCGGTGCGGATTGTATAGATTGGTTTGCAAATAAAATGTTATGTGTTATGAAATTTGTTCAATCGAAATTTAAAATAATCGTTCCTATTAATGAATTTAATGCAGAAGTATCAAAAGCTTGCCATATATGTAATAAACAATTTACAATTAATGAAATGATTGTCAAAGATCACAACCATTTTACCGGGGAATTTAGAGGCTTTGCGCATAAAGCATGTAATTTAAATTTCAAAAAATTATTTATTGTACCTGTATTATTTCATAATTTAAGTTCGTACGACAGTCATTTTTTAATTTCAAATTTGTGTAAGCATGGATGTTTAAGCGTACTTCCCATTAACAAGGAAAAGTACATTTCTTTTACCTTTAGTTCCTTAAAAATTGAAATTAAATTGCGGTTTGTAGACTCTTTAAGATTCTTGGGGCTTCTCTTGATGAATTAACATCAATTTTAGATTGTTCAGAAAAAAAAAATCTTAAAACAAGAATTTCAAAATTTAAATGATGCTCAATTCAATTTATTGACGTGTAAAGGGGTTTTTTGCTATGAATATATTGATTGTTTTGATAAATTAAATGAAACTTCACTACCTCCAATTAAGCATTTTTACAGTAAACTTACCGATGAAAATATAGATGATAAAAAGTATGCTCATGCCCAAGCAGTTTGGCAACATTTTGACATTAAAACGTTGGGGGAATATGCGGACTTGTATTTAAAAACAGATGTTTTGCTTCTTGCAGATGTGTTTGAACAGTTTCGAAATAAATCTTTTTTAATATACGGTTTAGACCCCGCATGGTACTACACTATGCCCGGTTATACGTGGGATTGTAAGTTAAAGTACACACAATGCAAATTGGAGATACTTAAGGATCTAGACATGGTGTTGTTTTTGGAAAATGCCATAAGAGGAGGAACTTCTGTGTGTAGTAACCGATTTTCAAAAGCCAACAATAAATACATGAGGGAGTATGATCACACAAAACCCTCAACGTACCTCATGCATTTTGACATTAACAATTTATATGGAAAAGCTATGAGTAAAAAACTACCCTACGAGAAGTTCGAATGGATTGATTATACAAATTTTGATGTAATGTCAATACCAGACGAATCTGAAGAAGGGTACGTTCTTCAGGTTGATTTATCATATCCGCAAGAACTGCACGACAAACATAAGGACTTTCCATTTGCTGCTGAACACAGCATACCCCCTGGAGGGGCTAAATTACCAAAATTACTGGCAACTCTCACAGATAAAAAAGAATATACTGTTCACTATAGAAATTTGAAACAAATGTTAGCTAATGGGTTAATTTTAACTAAGATTCATAAAATTTTAAAGTTTCGACAGACGGCTTGGTTGAAGCCCTACATCGATCTAAATACGCGATTGAGGACAGCGGCTGATAATGATTTTGAAAAAAACCTTTTCAAGTTAATGAATAACGCTGTGTTTGGCAAAACCATGGAAAATATACGTAATCACCGCGTGGTTAAGATAGTAAAATCATGGGGTGGTCGTTATGGGGCTAAAAATTTAATTGCAAGTTTTCGATTTCATAGCCGCACAATTTTGGAAGAAAATTTGGTGGTTATCGAATTGAAAAAATCAGAAATTATTTTTAATAAACCCTTGTATGTTGGTCAAGCAATATTAGATATATCTAAAATTTTTATGTACAATTTTCATTACAACTACATGTTACCAAAAATGGGTGTAGATCGTTGTAAAATAATGTATATGGACACAGATAGTTTTATCTTTGAATTACAATGTAATGATGCTTATGAGGAGATTGTGAAAGCAGATTTATCTCAATTTGATACATCTGATTATAGTGATGATAATCCATACAAAATTCCTAAAGTAAATAAAAAAGTTTTGGGTTTAATGAAAGATGAAAATAATGGGAAAATTATGACTCATTTCGTAGGCCTTCGCTCCAAAATGTATAGTTACAAGGTTCAGGGTGGTAAAGTTGTTAAGAAATCCAAAGGAGTTAAATATAATGTTGTTAAGAATTGCATTACGTTTGATGACTATGTTGAATGTTTGAAAGAATGGAAAAATAAAATAACCACACAACGCTGCATTAGGTCATTTGGACATAATGTCTACAGTGTAGAGCAATCAAAAATCGGTTTGAGTCCACATGACGATAAACGCTTTTTAATACCAAATAGTTTCGATACGCTACCCTGGGGACATTACAAAATTTAATTTTGTTGTAGATGGTGCAACTTCATAAATTAGAACGACTCTGCATAAAAGCTATTTGCGAGCAAATTTTATGAATGAGTCACCGTTACCATGGCCAATGACCTGTAATATAGCAAAAAAATTCAAATATTGGAAATGGAAATCAATAAATGCTCTAGCTCAAAATCAACCTGACCCTTACCCTTTGGAGTTTATCGATTGTAGTAGATATAAATCTGTAACTGTAAGAAACACCGTGCTGTCACTAAAAAATTGGGAACATATTACGATGAGTATAGATATTGTTTATGGGTTTCATATTATAGAATTTTCAATTATAAAATGAACGTTTGTAGGTATTGTTTTGAAATTTTATTAGAAGCTCACAAGAGCAAAAATAAATCATTATTAGCAGGATTTGATAATTTCCATGAAACAACAGATACAGATTCTCTTCTCACAGATAAATATCAGGTTCATTTCTATTGGTGTCAAAGTTGCTATCATGAAGTGTTGTTTACTATTAGAAGCATTGAATCATGTGTAAATGCATTACATTCACACCCCCCTAAAAGTTACAGATTTATAGATTCTGAGGATGATGATAGTGAACATGACAAATTTCCGGGATGCAAAAGTTTTCTTCTTCCCCCAGATTCGAGCGGTAATATATATATATATATATTGAGACGAAGTTTTATTATCATAAAAAATTTATTCATTAAAGAAAAGATAAATTTCAACAAGAATATGTATTATGATGATTAATTCAAAAACAAAATCATTATTAAGTCAATTAAAAGCAAAATAAATAATAAAAAAGTAATCACATTACATAAAAATAATCAAAATCACCATTAAAAAAAATAAATAATAATGAAAATATAATTCTAAATGTAAAATAAAACAAACGAACAAATTATAAATTTTTGTAAAATATTTTTCTGTTAAATATATAAAAAGGATTTTCAAAGATCTACAAAAGTGTATAAAAAGTTCTTCTACGAATAACACTTGTGCATATGTGTGACGTAAAATTATCAGAACTACGACTGCTAACATCGCGTGTTTGAAATGTTTAGTTTCCATGAACTCCAAAACTTTAGAAGTGCACCTGTGCCTGTGTGACGTCAAATTATCAGAACTACGAGTGCTTGTACACACCATCGCGTGTTTGAAATGTTTAGTTTCCTCGAACTCCAAGAGCTTAGAATAGCAGCTGCACGTTGTGACGTATGAGTTACTCGGAAGTATATCGGTCGAATTTATGACTTCAAGCCTCAGTGATAATATAATTTGAGAGCTTTTCCGACCATAATAAATTATAAAAAATTATTGAGCATTAAAAATGATTATTGTATATATTATGTAAAAAAATTGTTTGTAAATATAAGTAGTTAGTTAGAAATAAGCAAATTAAGAAATAGTTCCTTCTGATTGGTTCTCGTGGAGTTTTAAAATGAAGCATTTTTATTGGTCAGAGAATAATGAGAGAGGGATCTTAGTCTTTACGTAAAAGAACCAGTCAGAAAGAATAAAAGGAGATTCAAGCCTAATTTTAAGGGAGTCAAGACCCTTTATACAAACATTAAAGCTTCGTTTAAAAAAAAATTTTTTCAACAAACATTTAAGATTTAATTTTAAAAAACTTTCACAACTCATTACTCAAGTTTAATTAAAAAAAAAAAAGATTCAAGACTCATTCTCAAAACATTCAACAACAGTTATTATAATATTCAACTCGTAATCTACATTTTTAAAAAAGACTTTGATTAGTCATAAATTTTATTAACTTTATAAGTTAACAGTATTCGACTTTGAATCGAAAATCGGTTTGTTGAATCGAGCAGAGTAATCTTATAATATAATAGTTTCAACTGTAATTTTAATGATACAAAAGTTAGTATTAAATTAATATAAGAAGCTTGACTTACCTTATATCAGAAATAATCCTAGTATAAAACTTTGTAACACACCACTTGTAAAAAGGGAGTCTTATCAACCAGTAAATTGTATAAAATAATCCACAATTAAATAATAATAAATTCTACATCGTAAGAGTTTCTGTCTTTAATTACACCATTGAAGTTTCTACATCCCACGTGTCTACCAGAAGAGAAGATAGACCACCAGTTCCAGCGACACCTACATGTGAATGGCGAACACTCGAGAGACAAAGTTAAAAAAGGTACCGTTATTTGATTTGTATTAAGTGTGCGTATAAACTGTTTTAAAGCGATAATAATTATTAGCCGCTAGAGAACATTTATACTACTTTATTGTAAAGATTTTTGAATTTCATTTTGATAGAAAATTTATAATTTGTTTGAGCGTAAATCTGTGGTGAAACCTGTACGACCTGAGATATAATTTTTCGATTAACGATAGTGTCTATTTTCAAGAAACATTTAATTTTATTTGAGCTAGTCATCATTATACAACATATTATTTAAGGGGCTAAAAAACATTATTATTGTAGTAAAAAACTTCAACAATTACGTCAAATCAAATAAAAACAAACCACTAATAATATCATGCCACAATTGACGTGAATTTACTAAAATAACATTCAATCATCAGAAAAAATTAAAATAATAAAACAAAAAAAGAAAACATAAGAACCCAACAACAAAAATAAATTAATAAAATCATAATAACTTGGCGACCAACGTATCGGGCTCGATTAAAATCACAGATTTTAATAGTTTAAATAACAAAAAAATAAATCAATAAACATTACATTAAAATTTATTTAAAAATAAAAATACTAATAGATTATTGTAACTGTAATTAACATATAAAATAAATATTTCTAACATTTTATTATAAATATAAAAAGTCGAAACATAATGTCTGATAAAGAGGAAGTTAATTTTGATGCATGGAAGGTAGAAGAACTCAGACAAGAATTGAGAAACAGAGATTTGGACGACAAAGGAACCAAACAAAATTTGATAAACAGATTGACAAAAAGTCAAGAATTAATAGACATGTTTGCTAACACAGAAGAGCCAGAGGAAAGGGGGGAACAAGAAGATGAACCTCAACAAAAAGATGGTACTTCTTCACAAACTGGAGGAAATGTCACATTAGCAGATTTGATGAGCATCATCCTAGCCAATTCAGAACAAATAGCGAAAAAACTAGAAGCCAACTCGGAAGAGATGACAAGAAAATTAGAAGCTAACTCTGAAGAAATGAAAAAACAAAATAGAGAAAATTCTGAGGAAATAACGAGAAAATTGAATGAAATAACGGAAAAATTGGATAAGAAAGTAGAAAATCAAGAGAAAAAGATTAAAGTAATTGAGGAAAAACAAGAATTTTTAAATAAACAAGTACAAATTATAGACAAAAGAACAAGCGAAAACAATCTGAAATTAAACTCAAGAATATCAGAAATCGAAGATAACGTGAAAAGAGGAATACAAATAAATTTGGACATAGCCGAACAGGAAAACAGAAAAACAGAGAGACAATTAAGAAAAGAAATAGAAGAAAAATTAAATACAAATATAAACGTGGGAAACGGTGAAGAAATCAAGAAATTAAAGGAGGAACTCGAAAATAAAATAAAACAAGTGAATCAAAATATTTCTGAATTATCAGACAATCGCGTAACACCTGACTTGGGTTTTCAAATTATAAATATAGGGGGGAAGTTTGAAGAAAGTTCAAAATTTTGTGGGGATTATAGGAAGATACATCCTATAAATTATTTACATTCAATTAAAAATAAATACTATAAAATTAAAAATTTACAAGACTTTAAAGAATTTATCAGGTCAAGTTTAACAGGCAATGCACTATTGTGGTGGAATTGCAAAGAAATGTTTGTAGATTCATTTGAAACCTTTGAAAAAGTATTTCTAGATACTTTCTGGTCAGAATTACAACAGAGTAAAGTCAGGGAAAGATTGTATTTTGGCAAATTTGATAATACAAAGAATAATCTATCCAACTATGTTTTACAACTCTATGCTACTTGTCAATATTTAACTCCTCCTATACCAGAAGCAGAAATTGTAATGTTTTTATCAAGACATTTTAAACCTGAAATATCTGAGATAATTGCAGTACAAAATATTAATAAATTTGATCATTTAATAACATATTTGCAGAGAATTGAAAGAAATTTAAGTAATAGTATCAACACTCAGAATAGAGATAATGTAAGAAACTTTAATAACAATGATAGAAGTTTTAATAGGCAAAGTAACAATAACAATTTTAACAGACAAAATAATAATAATAATTTTAACAATAACTACAATAATCAAAACAGAAATCAAAATAATGAATATAGGAACAATTACAATAATAATAGAAATTTTAATAGATTTGAACAAAATAACAATAATCGAGCAAATACAAACAATAATAATAGACAAGTAAACGCAATCAATACGAGTAACAGTAATGAGGGGATAAATGAGACAAATGATACACCGAGAGACATTGCACGTTCAGGTAGTAGAACTCCTAGGGCCAGATCTCCAGTAGATGATACCCAAACCACAAATTTTCAATAGGGGTGCACAATGTAAATAGCGCTAGATGTGACTTTGTACACCCACGTGAATTTTTAATGGACAAGGATAATCTGCATCTAGAAAATAAAGAAATAGAATTAGTATTAATTAAAGCAAATATTGATAACAATTTATTAAGCATTATAATAGATACAGGGTCTACAGTTTCTTTAATATCAGAAAATACAGTAAATAAAATCTCAATGTTAAAAAACAATATAATCAATATTCCAAAAGTAAATTTTACAGGGATAAATGATAAAAGTTTAGGATATTCTAATAAAACAGTTTTTGCTTCTTTGAATATAAATAATGTAAAATTAAATGTTCAGTTATTGATAGTCAATAAATTAAAATATGATATATTATTGGGTAACGATGAATTATCAAAGAATAAAATTATAATAAATTATATCAAAAAATGCAGTAATATTTGGGAATAATGAAATAAAATTTGAGGTAATAAATGATTTAAAATTAACTAGTAATTATAATATAATTAGTATATTTGACGAGTCATTAGAAAATAGTAATAAAAATTTCTGCCAAGAAAAATAAGTGAAATTTGTGAATCTAGTTGCAATTTAATGGTACAAGGGTGCCGAAATATATTTAATAATGTGGCCATAGATGCCGAATTAAATTTAAATAAAAATGGAAATGATAATCATTTAGAAAGGGTCTTAGATACCAAAAATAAATTAAATTATGATTATGATGAAAGGGCAATTGATGCCGATGATAGGGTTAATGAAAAGAATTTAGAGGTGATGATAAATTGCAACAAAGGATGGAAAAAATGAAGTTATAAAATTGGTAGAAAGATATAAAAGTTTAATTAATGATGAATCTAGAGTAGCTAAAAATTATTCCCAAAGTATTAAAGTTAAAAAAATAGAGAGTTTTCAGTCAAAAAAGTTATCCAATTCCCTATAAATATCAAGAAGCGGTAGATAAACATTTAAAGAAACTGTTAGCAGATGGAATTATAAGTTATAGTACTACACTCTATATTAATCCTATAGTAGTGGTTAAGAAAAAAGATGATACGATGCGTTTATGTTTAAAAAAGTAGAAAATAAATTCTAATGTTTCCTAACACAAAAATTTCACGTGGTGTGTTTCATGTAAGTTCACTCAAGAAATATATTTAGTAGTTAAGTGTAAAAAAATATGTAAATAAAATAAAATAGGATATAGTTGAAGTTAAAATAGAAAATGGAAACTTATAAAAATTTATCCGTCGATAAATTTATTACAAGTTTGGGGGGAAGTTGAGACGAAGTTTTATTATCATAAAAAATTTATTCATTAAAGAAAAGATAAATTTCAACAAGAATATGTATTATGATGATTAATTCAAAAACAAAATCATTATTAAGTCAATTAAAAGCAAAATAAATAATAAAAAAGTAATCACATTACATAAAAATAATCAAAATCACCATTAAAAAAATAAATAATAATGAAAATATAATTCTAAATGTAAAATAAAACAAACGAACAAATTATAAATTTTTGTAAAATATTTTTCTGTTAAATATATAAAAGGATTTTCAAAGATCTACAAAAGTGTATAAAAAGTTCTTCTACGAATAACACTTGTGCATATGTGTGACGTAAAATTATCAGAACTACGACTGCTAACATCGCGTGTTTGAAATGTTTAGTTTCCATGAACTCCAAAACTTTAGAAGTGCACCTGTGCCTGTGTGACGTCAAATTATCAGAACTACGAGTGCTTGTACACACCATCGCGTGTTTGAAATGTTTAGTTTCCTCGAACTCCAAGAGCTTAGAATAGCAGCTGCACGTTGTGACGTATGAGTTACTCGGAAGTATATCGGTCGAATTTATGACTTCAAGCCTCAGTGATAATATAATTTGAGAGCTTTTCCGACCATAATAAATTATAAAAAAATTATTGAACATTAAAAATGATTATTGTATATATTATGTAAAAAAATTGTTTGTAAATATAAGTAGTTAGTTAGAAATAAGCAAATTAAGAAATAGTTCCTTCTGATTGGTTCTCGTGGAGTTTTAAAATGAAGCATTTTTATTGGTCAGAGAATAATGAGAGAGGGATCTTAGTCTTTACGTAAAAGAACCAGTCAGAAAGAATAAAAGGAGATTCAAGCCTAATTTTAAGGGAGTCAAGACCCTTTATACAAACATTAAAGCTTCGTTTAAAAAAAAATTTTTTTAACAAACATTTAAGATTTAATTTTAAAAAACTTTCACAACTCATTACTCAAGTTTAATTTAAAAAAAAAAAGATTCAAGACTCATTCTCAAAACATTCAACAACAGTTATTATAATATTCAACTCGTAATCTACATTTTTAAAAAAGACTTTGATTAGTCATAAATTTTATTAACTTTATAAGTTAACAGTATTCGACTTTGAATCGAAAATCGGTTTGTTGAATCGAGCAGAGTAATCTTATAATATAACAGTTTCAACTGTAATTTTAATGATACAAAAGTTAGTATTAAATTAATATAAGAAGCTTGACTTACCTTATATCAGAAATAATCCTAGTATAAAACTTTGTAACACACCACTTGTAAAAAGGGAGTCTTATCAACCAGTAAATTGTATAAAATAATCCACAATTAAATAATAATAAATTCTACATCGTAAGAGTTTCTGTCTTTAATTACACCATTGAAGTTTCTACATCCCACGTGTCTACCAGAAGAGAAGATAGACCACCAGTTCCAGCGACACCTACATGTGAATGGCGAACACTCGAGAGACAAAGTTAAAAAAGGTACCGTTATTTGATTTGTATTAAGTGTGCGTATAAACTGTTTTAAAGCGATAATAATTATTAGCCGCTAGAGAACATTTATACTACTTTATTGTAAAGATTTTTGAATTTCATTTTGATAGAAAATTTATAATTTGTTTGAGCGTAAATCTGTGGTGAAACCTGTACGACCTGAGATATAATTTTTCGATTAACGATAGTGTCTATTTTCAAGAAACATTTAATTTTATTTGAGCTAGTCATCATTATACAACATATTATTTAAGGGGCTTGTAGTAAAAAACTTCAACAATTACGTCAAATCAAATAAAAACAAACCACTAATAATATCATGTCACAATTAACGTGAATTTACTAAAATAACATTCAATCATCAGAAAAAATTAAAATAATAAAACAAAAAAAGAAAACATAAGAACCCAACAACAATAAAAATAAATTAATAAAATCATAATAATATATATATATATATATATATATATATATATATATATAATTGATTAAAATATGACTTACTATGTATGTAATTAATTAAAATATGACATTTACTTACTTTGTGTATATTGCTTAAAAATTTAAACTTTTATTGTATGTATATTGTATTACAATAATAAATCTTTAATCTTTTTTTCAAACTATTTATTTAATTTATTGATAACTTTAAGCTTATAAAAGTATACAAATTCTCTTAGAGAATTTGTCATTATATCACTTGGTGTTATAGAACAAAACGTATTTAATATTTGTATTGGACTTACATTTTTTCAGACTTGATACTTTTACAGAAATCTAAAACATTATAGTAATATTGACATTTCCAACTCCGATTGTTTTTTAGCTTTAGTTTCTCAGCGCGAACTACTTTCTAATTAAAATATGACTTATTATGTATGTTATTAATTAAAATCTAACATTTACTTACTTTGTGCATATTGTTTAAAAATTTAAACTTTTATTGTATGTATATTGTATTATTTTATTAAAAATGTGAAATAATAAATCTTTAATCTTTTTTTAAACTATTTATTTAAATCATTGATAACTTTAAGCTTATAAAAGTATACAAATTCTCTTAGAGCATTGTTCAACATATCATTTGGTGTTATAGAACAAAACGTATTTAATATTTGTATTGGACTTACATTTTCAGACTTGATAATTTTACAGAAATCTAAAACATTATAGTAATATTGACAAAAATTTAAATTTTCCAACTCCGATATACGTTGAATAATTAAATTATTTAATTTTAAAATTTGTGACACTTTTTCTTGATCCATGTAAAACTCCACATCATGTTTCTGAATAGAAATGATTTTACAATCATCATCATACTTTAATGGGGTAATGGTACAGTACTCTCCACACGAAACAGGTTTGAACTCGTCCGAGGTCATCTGTTGCGTCATTACTGAAATAAAAGTCTGCCATTCGTAGGTGCTAAACGACATTTTGTTAAACTTAAGCTGCTGAGATAGAATAACAGCAGGCGTAAATGATCTTGCCGGACTAATTCCACATTTTACTTCATATCCAGTAATTAAATATTGTGTTGAAAGCAGGTACACATTTTCAGATTTTGCAGCAGACTCATAGTTCTTCAAAATTCTGTCGATATCTGCTGTGTAGTTGACATCATCATCACTACTTTCAGAACTCATGCTGCTAACTGAATTTGGGAACTGAAGTTCACTTTAAATTATAATCTCCCCAACTTCCCCTCCTACACAACATCAACTCCATCAATCCAACTGTTATGTTTTTTGTCTAAGCCTAACCATTTAACGTACATTTTATTACCTTTTCGTTTAAGTATTTTTTCAACCAAATAAATGTCTGAATTCGATGTTTTTTGTAGTTCTTCATCATAGAAGCAACCTCTGATTGGCGTGCCTTGCATATCTTTAAGTAAATACGTAGCAGGATTGGTAATTTTAACTTTGACGATTTTAAATAGTTCTGTAGTCCAATTAGGCGTATAACCTTTTTCAAATACATGTTTAGCCTTAGATATGCGAACAATGTCACCGACTTTGAATTTTCGTGGACCAGCTATCTTTAAATGACTATAGGTATTATTCAAAATGTATTTTTCGTTTGATTTGTTGACTTGAGATGGCTTATATCCAGTTGTTGAATGCTTTGTATTGTTGTATTCTTGAGTAATTTTCGGTAAAATGTCTAACCACTTGTAGGAACCAGTTAAACTAAACAACTTGTACAATTTTGATTTCAACGTTCGTATAACACGCTCAGCCATGGAAGCCTTCATCGTACTAAACACGCTATAATGATTTATACCATGTTTCTTCATTAAATTTTGAAACTTGTTGTTGTAAAATTCCGTTCCCTGATCGGACTGCAAATTTTTCGGAACTCGTTGTCGAGATTGAGCGAGTATATCAGAAAATGATCGAGTAATTTCCTCGCCAGTCTTTGTCTTTAAGGGACGTGTCCAAACAAATTTTGAAAAACAATCTATAACGACAAGTATCAATTTAAAACCTTTATTTTGATGAGCGTAAGGACGCATTTCAGCCAAATCCATTTGCCATAGATCATCCAAACCCTTGATTATAGTACTTCTTCGCGGGTACTTCCTTCGTATCGGTTTGTGGAGCTCGTCTACAAGTTGAATCTTCTCTTTGGATGTCATAATGTTATATGATGATGATTATTAGGTATTGCGGGTAGTTAAAGAATGAACATTGTTGGCAACACCCGTAACCTTATTTTGCAAATCAGATATGGCTTTAGTGTTTTTAGCAAGATCTGTTTGTAAATCATGTATAGCTCCTAGAGTTTTATGGCTTTTATCAACAACATTACTAAATATGTTATTGTCAGCTTTTTGAAATTCCTTTCGAATGAAATTTTTCGATGTGCTGATTGCATCATCAACGTATTTCTTCGTAGCCATATCTTTACCTGCTACGGGTGGATGTCGTGAAATAAATACATCAATTTTATTAATTTTATTTTGTAAGGCTTCAATATGTGACTGTAATATGGGGATTTTCGTGTTTTTTATTTCGTTCAATCCTACAGCTAAACTCTTTATATTTTTGTCATGCTCCTGTAACACCTCACCATGTGCGTGAATTTCTGGCAAGCTAATAGTAGTACGCAACTCATTCACTTGCAAATCGACATATTTTTTTGTTGCAGCATCACTATACTTCGACGGTTCGCCAACATTGCAAATTTTCACATTTTCAATATCGATATTACCTTCGGGTGTATGAGGAAACGTGATTTTTGTTGGTAAACGCGTATAGGGCGTTTTTTTTATATCTATGTCCGAATTTATCGACAGTCATAATTGAAATGAACAAGATTCTCATCTTGTTATTCTATTATATTGGCTTCCTTCAACTCATTGATAATTGCTATTATTTCGTTGTTATGTGACGTATTACCCGCTTCTTGTGAAGCAATCAACAATTTTAAACGATCCACCAATTCATTGGGATCATCCCAATAAATATACTCCATAGGTCTTTCATTGTATGTCAAAAAGCGAGAAACGTTTCCACCACTATTTGGAGATTTAATTTGTTTTAGGCGATCTATTAGGAGCTGTTGTGTTCGAGTAGGGGGGCGACGTTTCGATCCACTCGGATCCGATTCCGTTCTAAACATGGGCCTGATGATTTCACGATATTTGAAAGTGGGTGAACTCTTAAGACGGTTTAGCGTATTTCGGTAAACTTTAGTATGCTCTAGAAGTGTTTTATATGCCTCTAAATCCTGTGGGGTATACCCTTCGGGGTCGGTATAGAATAAAAGTTGGTATAAGCCTGGTGTTCCAGTCAAGTATCCACCTTGTTTGTCTCGTTCTTGTAGTATTTTGATATTACCAGTTTTTGTATCAAACCCAATTCTTCGCTCACCTAAACCCCAACCGAGATCTTCATTGTAGATAGGACCATAAATTTTATCGATTCTTTCATTTTCTTGAAAAAAAATCTTCAATAAACGATCGACTAATTTCGGGGTATTGTTCTAAATACAAATTGATGGATTCTTGTGTAATGTCAGGACGTGTTACTTCTGGAGATTCTGGCATTGGAACATTACCCGCTTCATCGGTTTCAGCTATTGGTTCCGTTTCGAGAAAAGGTGGAAACACATCATCTTCAGATTCTTCATGCTTTTCTTCTTTCTTTATTTCCACTTTTGGACTTAAATTCGTAATGGTTTTTTGTAATGTCTTTGAAGATTCTACGATCGCCCTAAGTGGTGTAGATATTGGTTTGAATAGTTTATTAAGAGACTCATCTTGCTCTGATTTACCCAATTTCAACGCCAAGTATTTTTTGCGAATCGATCTAGCAAGTTCAGACACTTTTTTCTTGCGTAATGCGGCAGCAAGACCCTTATCGTCAACCATATTGTAGTAGACTAAAGACATAGCTTACAATGTTATATATTTATCGAATCCTTTGCGATATCTTCCATCGGTAAGTGGGAAATCCTTCATAATTACCAAAGTACCATAGCGTTCATCAGACCAGCAGCACTTTGAACACATATTTTTAAATTCATCAAATGTCATGTCTGGAGATACGTGTTCATCAAATATATGTTTCAAGTTCACCTCATCCTGTTTGAATAACACAATTACATTACAATTGTCACGTATAAGTTGTTTCGGTATTTTCGAATACCTTTGACAAAGGTATACAGCATCGATGTCCTTATGTCTACACATAGAGTAATATTCACGTATTTTCTGCTGACCGTCGCAGGCTACGTCATCGAATATAAAGATTGAATTCGGCTGAGCTTTATCTGGACTAATTATTTCTTCGTTATCCTTAAATGGAAAATAACCAACACCCTTGACTTGTGCCAATACTTCTTGCAGCAATTGATACTTCGGTTGGAATAACGACTTTGAATAAACATAAACGTTTTTGAATTTGCGCCATTTGAATTGTAAAGTAATGCCATCATTGCGTTGGTTTTGCCACATCCACTGGGACCGCATATAATAGCACGAAAGGAATTTGGTAACAATTTACCATGTTTGCCAATCGATGCCGTTGAAGTAAAATCTAAATTTTCGATGGGTATCGTCTGTTTTTGTTGAACGATCTTCATCATGTGTATCGCTTTTTATTGATGTTACTCTATAAATACAGATGTCACGCCACTTATGCATATCATTCTTAATGTTGGTGTTTGAAGGAGAAGGTCTTTTAAATTCTCTCATCAATAAACTACCTATTGAACTTCACTTACCCAACTATCAGTACTGTGGACGTAATTTATTATTATTATTTTAACCTTATATAATTTATTAAAAAAATTTTTTCCAGCCGGAACCAAACTATTAAAACGAATTGAACGCGGTGATCCAGGCATTAATCCTTTAGACGCTGCATGTAAAGAGCACGACATTGCTTATTCGCAAAACAAGTCTCTCGAAGAACGACACAAAGCCGATCAGATACTTGAAGAAAAGGCGTGGAAACGTGTTAAATCAAAAGACGCATCTTTGGGAGAAAAAGCGGCTGCATTACTTGTAACGGGCGGAATGAAGGTAAAAGAAAGCTGGGAATGGGATGTCGTCGTCGTCGCAAACCACGTCATTCTTTTCATCGAGATGTTGTTTTAAAGGTGGGAAAGTCTATGAAAATAGGAACATCTTTAAAAGACACCGCAACATTTGCCTTACGTGCAGCTAAAGCTCTCATTAAGGAATTTGGGGAAAAAAGAAGTTGATGTTCCTCGAGTAATACCTATAGCAAAATCCGGAGGTTTCCTACCACTTATTCCCCTGTTTGCCGGCCTTTCAGCACTCGGAGCTTTGGCAGGTGGTGCTGCTGGAGTTGCAAAAACAGTTATTGATGCAAAGCATGCGCAAAATAAATTGGAAGAAGATGTACGTCATAATAAGGCTATGGAACGTGTAGGATCTGGTTTATATCTGAAAAAGTATTCAAAAGGAGGTTTCGGCTTGTATTTGAAAAAACAACAAAAAAACTGATAAAGCTACCCAATCACGCACTATCTGACCTTGACATAAGACATTACGCTAAATTACTAAAAATACCTCATTTTCGAGGAGTTTTCATGAGAGACACTCTCCCCAAAAACGGGCCTCGAAGACAAGAATGTGCAATAGTTAATTTGGATACCTCTAAAAATAGCGGAAGTCATTGGGTAGCTTATCGAAAGATAAACAACAAAGTAGATTATTTCGATTCATTTGGTAACTTGAAACCACCGAAAGAGCTTGTTAAATATCTCGGCTGTGCACAAATTTTTTATAACAATACTCAATATCAAAACTACGACCAAGTCAATTGTGGTCATTTGTGTTTAAAATTTCTACAACAACAACAATAATGGAATCATTACTACAAAATATCTACCATGGTAAAGCATTGAGTAGTTTTACAACCGAAGAACTAAAGCAAATCCCCATTGAACATCTGATAAAGTGTGTACGACCAATGGAATTGCTTGAAATGTGGCATAAACTTCCCAATGAATATCGAGCAAATTTTGAGTTGCAAATAAGATTACCTTGTTTCATCCATTACAACCGACCCGATTGGAGAATACTTGGGATGGTCCTCCGAGTTCACAAGCCACATGTTTTCTTTGTAAACAATATAAAAATGATATTTAAATTCAAACATGTCTCTTCAATTTCATTAGTCAGCATGTCTCAGTTGCTAAGAGTTAACAGCACTAATAACGTGTTTACCTTTCAACCTCCTACTCCTATTGTGCTCGATCCAAAGAATGATTATGAAATAGCTCTACGATCTTTTCATTCGTATCACAGTATACCGAACATTGAAAATTGTACGTTTTACTACTACGATGCTAATGAGAAGATTCAAAGTTTCAATTTTCCTACAGGATGTTATGAAATTGCAGATCTTGAAGCATTTATCATTGAAAAATTGGGTGCAAGCAATTCAACTAGACCGGAGAGTATATTTTCACTAAAACCCAATCATAATACGTTGAAATGCGAAATTTTCAGTAAATACAAAATTTCCTTTACGCAAGCCGATAGTGGTAAAATATTGGGGTTTTCACCGAAAATACTCGTCGCAAACAAATTGCACTCTTCAGATCTCCCCGTCAAAATCATTAAAGTATCCAGTATTCGCTTCGATTGTAACATTACCACTGGAGCCTTTGATGCAAACAGACCTGCACATACTATCTACGAATTTGTTATACAAGTAGATCCGGGATATTCCATTGACGAAATTCCTCATAATTTGATCTACTTACCTGTTATACCACAACGTGAAATAACCAACATTACTGTCATCGCTCTAGACCAAGACGGTCGACCTGTAAACTTTAGAGGTAAATCGAGTACATTGATATTGGAGCTTAGAACACGAAGTAGATGGGACTAATAATCAATCATAATAATAAGAGACAGCCTGCGGAGGTTCCAACTTCATTAGCTAAGCAGTCCTCCAAGCGGAAACAGCTTACGTTCGCAAACAAATTGGTTCTGCAATCGCTAGGTTTTAAATTGAAATGACAACCATGTATGGAAATAAACGTATTCGTCAAGACTATAACATGTTGCCTTCGATGTTTGATATCTACCGTAAGCCGCTGTTCGACGAATCAATTCGAAAAGCTGAATACAGAACCTATGCTCCATTTATAAAATCATTCAATTGCAGTGACATTGTGGAGTTTAGCATTAATCAGGTTGATTCGTTTTTGCAATGAGCGAAACTTTGTTATGTATTGAAGGTTCACTTGAAACAAACGGAACCGGTGACGTAAAATTAGCAAATAATTTTGGAGCCTTTCTATTCGATTCATTTACGTACAGTCAAAGTGCCAGGGAAATGGAAACAGTTCGGGATCCTGGAATCGTGAGTGCTGTACGTGCTATGACTTGTTATAGTCAAGAAGATTCCAATCATATGGCTATGGCCGGCTGGAATTACCCGAAAGATCCTATTATGAATGTTAGCGATAAGTCCTTCAATCTTCTTATACCTCTCAAACATATTTTTAACATTTTCAACGATTATCCTATGATTACATGTGGTCGACAAACAATACGACTAGTTCGAGCACGAAATGATAATGATTGCATATACATTACGGAAAAGAATGGTACGTCTTCTATTACAACAGCTAAAATTAACATTACAAGTATTGAACTAAAAGTTAAACATATCTTCCCGAATGATGATATCAAGATAAATCTCATGCAATCCATTCAAAAAAATCATCCTATAGTTATTCCATTTAGGAAGTGGGAGTTACACGAATTACCCTCAATTACTAAAGGTGCAAGACGTGAAGTTTGGGCTGTTAAAACTAGTACTTCAGTTGAAAGGCCTCGTTTTGTTATTGTTTTCTTTCAAACAGATAAACGAAATTCGACCACAGCCGATACCACTTTATTTGACAATGCCGACGTACAAAGTGTAAGACTATCTCTTAATGGTGATTATTTTCCTAATGAAAGAATGAAATTGGATGTTGGTAAAACTGACTATAATGAGGCATATTTTAACTATACCGAATTCTATCCTAACTACGCAAACTCCACACAGAAACACCCCCTGCTGGATTATTCTTCTTTCAAGAAACGAGCAATGTTTGTTATCGATTGTTCAAAACAGGAAGAAAGCATGAAGGCGTCTACAGTAGATGTGAAACTTGATATTGAAGCAAACATAGGTTTTCCCGAAAATACCAAAGTCTATTGCATCATAATTCACGACTGCGTGATGGAATACTATCCCCTCACTGAAATTGTTAAAAGCTTGAACTAGATATTTTTGTACCGTAGTAGTAGTGTTCGAGCAGACGTCAACATGAGAGTAGCTTTTGTAGACATTCAAGGCTTTGTCGTAGACGGACAATTCATTGTCAAAGAACTCACCATAGAAATTGGTTTTAAACGTTCACATTACATATTTTTACCTCCACAACCGTATTCCACATTAAGTAGCGCTGATAAAAGACTGCATCTTATTTGGAAAAGAATGTGCATGGAATTAGATACTCTTCAGGAGATGTGGAATATTGTAAAGTAAATGAAATATTGGAAAGCAAGCTATTTTATGCCGCAGACTACATTTACGTTCGAGGACAACAAAAAGCAGAATTTCTTCTCAAGAAATGCCACATCTTTAATGTTTTTCCACACATTATTGACGTTACCAAATTTGATAGTACCTCTTGTGAAACTGGAAACTTTACCCAAGATCCGAACCCCTGCCACGCCCTATCTGGACCATATATGTGCACCGAACGAAACGTACAACATCTAAGTCAGTGGTTTTGTAATGTTGTTTTACCATTATAATTATTATTAATAAATGTTTAATGGATTTTTTTTTTATTAAAAACACCCTATGTATTCATCGACATTTATATTACATGCTGATGTAAATTTCCGTTTTATAATTTTTAAGATAATTTTTAAAATTAAAATCTTTTCTTTCTTCTTATCCAACAAGTAAAGATTTTGATTCATAATTTTTATTCATAAATGTCTTTATTTAATTTACCAAAAAGACTAATCCTCAACTTTGTTAATATTATCATATATTACTGCCCACTCCCCCATGCAACCCGGGGACCAAAAATAGCGACACGAAATGGACTAAAAATAGCACCGACATGTACCCGGCGGCGCGATCTACATTACCGACCGCGATCTACCGACCGTAGCTGGGAGATGGCGACACGAGTGGCGATCGAGCGCGGCAATCTGGCGCCAAGAACAAAAAGTGAGGTTAGGGACAGATTTTGTGCTCCGAACTCTCTTAGTTTATCTACTTTTGTCGATTATGAAATGATGGATTAGCAATAACATTTTTAGCGCCATATCTTCCATTGTTTTACCAAACACAGCATTGTTCATCAACTTATAAAGATTTTTTTCATAAGTGTTTTTAGCTAAAGTTCTATAATTATTGTTATATTCAATATATGATTTTAACCATTCAGATTGGTTGAATTTTATGATTTTACTTAA
The DNA here is from genome assembly GCA_035357415.1 of Ophraella communa. Lineage (NCBI taxonomy): Eukaryota > Metazoa > Arthropoda > Insecta > Coleoptera > Chrysomelidae > Ophraella > Ophraella communa. The sequence goes on from JAYKXQ010000039.1 coordinate 150,478, forward strand.
TTACTAAACCATGAGCGAGAGCTTGTTTTAACGCACGGTAATGGATAACATACTCTTTTTTATCGTATAATGTTGCTAATAATTGTTTATATTTGGAATTTGCTTGTTCTGCATGGTGGGGAACAGTTTATTATATTGTCTATATTCTACTGTTTAAGCACTGGTTCTTAAACCACCATAGTTATAATAGCGTGTGTTCCTCGAGCTCTAAGCCAAAGGACCAACGTAAATTACACGAAAATGTAATGAACATAAATAGTTAATTATTCACTAGTTTATTTAAATCGAACACATACATACATAATATTACAGAGCATAAAGTAATAGCGATACGGAAATATAATAGACTTGGCAACACCGTGAATTTTTCGTACAGTTGTCGGCACAAGCAGCGGTAGTAGATTCAAAAGAATGATAGTAAAACATATTATTGAAAAAACTCTTACCCAAGAGCACAGATTTAGATTTAATGTAAACACTATAATTAATTAACTAAAATGCACTACTTATCGGGAGAATGGTTGGTTCACACCATTTCCCATTACGAGAACAAAATTGGTAACAAACTAGTACCTATACTTTGACCGGACATCAGGCTTGTGTTGAGGCAGGATCGCCATGTGTTGAGGCAGGATCGCCATGTGTTGAGGGTTGTTCTGGAGCAGGTTTACGTTAAACACCACATTTAAGTTAAGTCACTTTTAATTACTTATTCTGATGATACATAAAATTACACTAATAACGAGTCATCAGTTTTACTATATAGAATCAACAATAACAATAAGCTAATAATGAATCGATTTGTTTACATTGTACCATATTTATATTCCTATGTATTCATAACATTAAACAATAACTCATACCAGTCAATGTACGTTCGCTAGTAACCCTCTACGTGATACTCCAATGTCTAGGTCAGGTCGTGTTACTACAAGGTAATGAACGTGCATAATAAATATTCTTAATTTTCTTAATAATAGAAAATGCGTTATACCGGTTGTCTCATCACACCTTTCCCCTTTGAAAAAATTCCTAGTTAAGGTAGGGATTTTAAAATTACTGGTATTAAAACCTTACTTTTTTAAACATGCGATAATTATGAATACATTTACAAAAATCTTAAATTAAACTTAATCTACATTAACATGATTTACTGACCAAAATAAAATGACCTACACCTTCCGCTTCTCAAAAAAATTTTAATATAAAATTTTCGTCGATTAATCTAATTGTTGATATATGAACGCGTGCTACTGTTTACTTGTAACATTATATATACATAAATATTGATTGAAATGTTAGTAAATTAACATTGTTTGTTTTTATCTTTTTGTTTACAAAACAGCTGTTAGAATATAAACTTGTTGCTGTTGTTTTGAAAACATTATGAGAACAATTTGAAAATATTTAAAAACATTCTTAACGCTATTTTACATAAGATTATTGACTATAATGAAAATCGTTTTACCAGATAACGTCTTTTCTTTCTCACTGGAGTCATTATTCTAAAATTGTTACATTTTTCTTATTCTCACTGCCCATTTACAGTGTCTCTTTGTCCGCACTTTAACACTATTCACTAACCGTTTTGACTGTCTGTAAATGCATGTAATCGGTTCTTATGAATTTCTTTATGTTTGTCTTTTACTAATACCTTACAATTTACCTTTCCCACTTCGATGATGCGAAATGGACCAGTGTATAATGGATCAAATTTCGTTCTTTCCTCGTTTTCAACTAAGACTAGATCGCCTATTTTAAAGGTTTGTGCCGAAGCCGTCTGACTATTATTATTTTGTCTGATTACTTTATGCTTTAGTAGAAAGTTTCTAGCTCTCTCATGTGCAACTTGTAATTTAAATTTCAAGCTTTGACAATAATCATCTATATTATAACAAGGTTGTATCTCAGTTCTAAGGTTTTCTGGTACGATATTTGATCTTCCAAACATTAGTTCAAAAGGTGTGTATCCGTGATATGTGTTAGGAGTGGTATTATAACAATAAGCAAACATTTTACACCATTCATCCCAATCACTCTTACAAACGTTGACAAAATGTCTCACATACTCATTTAAAGTTCTATGCAATTTCTCACAACTACCCAGAGATTGATGATAGTAGGCTGTAGAGAAATTGTGTTTAATATTTAAAAGTTTTGCTAAATTATCGAATATTTCGTTCTTATACTCAGTACCTAAATCTGTTCTAATCTGTTTCATTAACCCGTAAGTTGGTATGAAATTATCAAAAATTCCCTTAGCTATTGTTTTAGCTTCCTTATCTTTGACTGGTACGATAACTACGTATTTCGTCAATTCGCATACTATAGTAATACAATAACGATTACCTTCGTTACTTTTTACGAAAGGACCTACGGTATCTATGTATGTAATATCCCACGGTTTCTCAGATGTATCAGTAATCACGAATTCTTCCTTGTGTCTTGGCTTAGCCTTGTTCACTTGGCACTTATGACATCCTTTAATAAAATTTCTAACGTCTTTTGACATATTTTTCCATGTAAAATTAGTTCTTAGCTTCTTTAATAACCTATTATTTCCTGTGTGTCCTCCATAAATTGGATCGTTGTGATATCTCTCTAATAATTCTTGTTTTTCCTTTTGATCTACTACTGTTTTTGGTACTCCACAAATACATATTTGTATATTTTTCAATACTTTGTTTCCTATACTTATAAATTCATCTACTGTGCACATTTTAAAAATTATATCATTTCTATAAATCTTTATTCGTTTTACTCCATATTGTACCGCCAGCTTGTCGAGCTGAGACAACGTTTGATCTAAATCAAAGTTTCCTATATCGGTACTTAACTTCTGGCTAAATTTCACCCTGTTTTTGATCCGTATGCTCATCCTAAGCGAGACACGGTTATGTACAAAATTTAGGATTGGTAATTTTAGCGCTTCTAAGTTATTCAGTACTTCCCATACTGCTAAATTGTGGTTTTTTTCAGTAGGACCTGAGGTTTCTATGTTATCTTTTTGGGTTTTTCCCTTTCGGGCTTGGGCCCTGGTTATTGCTAAGACGTGAGTATTGTTAATATATAAGTCTTTTAGTTGGTCCACAGTTATTCTAGATATACTGTCTGCGTAATTCGTACTTCCTTTTACGTATTGTATCACGAAATCGTACTCCTCTAAATCGAGTCTTATTCTTGTCAACTTGGAGCTAGGTTCACGCATTGAAAATAAGTGCGTAAGTGGCTTGTGATCTGTTTTTACTATAAATTGCGATGATCCGTACAAGTAACATTTGAAGTGATTTATACCCCAATGGATAGCTAATAGTTCTTTTAGTATAATTGGTTTATGAGCTTCTGATTTATTGAATCCTCGTGAGGCAAAAGCTATCGGTAAATCTATGTCCCCATATCTTTGACTTAAGATTGCTGAACATGCTTTATCAGAGGCGTCCGTAGTTAGTATGAACTGTTTACTAAAATCAGGGTACTTTAAGATTGGTGGTTGCGTTAATGCTCTTTTTAAAGTTTCAAATGCCTCCGTACATTCGTCAGACCATTCGAATTGAACGTTTTTCTTTGATAGTCTGTTCAAAGGGATACATATTTCCGCGAATTTTGGTATAAATTTCCTATAATAATTACAAAATGCAACGAATCTCCGTACTTCGTCTGCGTTTTTCGGTCTCGGATATTTCTCTATGACAGCGAATTTGGCTTTATCTGGTGAAACGCCCTCATCTGATAAATTGTGTCCTAAGTAGGTAACTTCTCGCCTGAAGAATTGGCATTTTTGCGGATTTAATTTTAGATTGAATTTGCGACACGTTTGGAATGTTTCTTTAAGATTTGCTAGATGATGATTCTCTGACATCCCGATTACAACTATGTCGTCCATATAAAGAAATGCTTTCTCTGGAGTGAGCCCTGAAAATGCTATTGACATCATCCTTGAGAAACTATTTGGACTAATATTTAATCCGAAGGGTAGCCTAGTATATTGAAATGAGCCTAGTTCAGTACTAAATGAAGTGTACTTTCTAGATGATGGTTCCAAAGGAATTTGATGGAAACCTGCCATCAGATCTATGACTGAAAACCACTTAGCTCTACCTAACTGATCTAAAATAGAATCTATTCGAGGTAATGGAAATTTATCCGTAATAATTTTCTGATTTAATTGCCTGAAATCAATACATAATCTCCACGCTTTTTCGTCTGTTGCTGATTTCTTTGGTACTAATAATACTGGATTATTGTATTCAGAAATTGACGGTTCTATGATTCCTTGATCCAATAAATTTTGTACCTGATCGTTTAGTTCTTTTGATTGCGAATGCGGTGTTCTATAGTTTTTTATGTATACCGGTGTTTTATCTTTGACTGAAATTTTTTGTTCATAAAAATTATTGTGTGATAAAATATCATTTTTTAACGAAAATATATCGGAAAAATCCTCACAAAGGCTTACTAATTTGTTCCTAACGTATTCTGGTACTTCTAAATTTAGCTGTTTTCTTAACTCCCCTAATCTATTACTTTTATTTTGTGTTATCGTATAAATATTAAATAAATCTAAGTCTGTAGTGTTAATTGAATTTACCCTAACCGTAACGTTCTCGTCTGTCGTGTTTAAAATTTTCACGTACGGACTGTCTTTTGATATGATTGATCTCGCTAAAAATACTCCCGGAGCTAATTCCTGTTGATCCGTTACCCTATCTTGTCTTAAATTTTTAAAAAATTCCACGATACGATAAACTTCGCATCTAGGTGGTATAGTTAATGTATCAAATTCTGGGTTACTGTGTATTCTGATATTTAGCGGCCTGTCTGAGTGACAGTTAATGTGAAATTTCCAGTTCGCATAATCTAACATACATCTGTATTGACTAATAAAATCTCTTCCCACTATACCATTAGCTGGGATTGGAAAATTTTTATCTACCATATGAAAGAAATGTTTAAATGTTTGTCCTTTGATTGAAAGAAATATTTTTACTTTTCCCCTAGTTTTGACCTCTCCCTGGGTTACACCCTTAATGGTCAGAATATTGTCAGTACATATTAAATGTGTCGGAAAGCCGTCGGTTAATTTTAATAGTGAAATATCCGCGCCTGTGTCTAGAATGAAAGTATCTACCTTTTTAGAAACGTTAGTCTGTATATATACAAAATTTGAACATGATAAATTAAAATTAAGAATAAGTTTTTCATTAATATTACTTTTATTTTTACGACCATCTACTCGATTCATACATTCCTCAGTCATACCCTGTGTTTCATCATTTAAAACCCCAATTGTGGGTTCTGTACCTCGTCCTCCTGTTCCCTGCTGTCACACACTCTCACATTCGTATATCTGTTATTTCTATTGAACCTCCCTCGGCCCTGGTCTCGGTTCCTCCAGTTTTCCTGTCTCCCTCTGTGAAAAGAGTTACCCTGATGCCCGTTTTCATAGTTCCTTTGTGGTGCTCTATAATTATTCGGATTCGGTGATGGACCTGAAAAATTATCCCTGTTCCGTTGCCACTGATTAACTCTCCGAGCTGGGTTATAGTTACCCCTGGTTGGGTATTGGTTTGCCCTAAAGTTTAGAATTCTTTCTTGCCTTTCTGTCCCGTCATCCACCGAGACTAATTTGGTGATAACATCTTGCGGTGTGCTAAAATTACCCGCTGCGATAATAGTTCGCAGGCTTTCGCTTGCTGCGTTTTGTATTATTGATTTTGTAACAGCCTCCGTTGTGTATTTTGAGACTAAATTAGCTGGCATTCCTTCAGCTCTGTAGGCAGCTTGCATTTGTTCCATGAGTTTTTCGAGACCTGTGGCATATGTAGTCAAATCCTTACCGATTTGCTTGAACTTGCCCAATTTTGCCATGACTAAACTTGAACTTTCTCCCTTGATTCCATGTTTCAGGGTTGTTATGACATCGGCTAGTGTGTTTTCGTTCGTTATTAGGCTTCTTGCTTTTCCGGTTAACCTCGTCTTAACGAATAGTATCGCTGTGTCTTCATGATTGGCAGCATTTAATCTCAATAACTCTAGAGCGTCCGTAAACGATTGCAGCTTACTGGCGTCTCCATTGAATTCGCTGGGTACAATTTTACTCGCTAAATTGAAAAATTCATTCATACTAAGAGCCATGTTTTCTTCACTTTCGCTATCGCTTACCTCGTCTAACACATTAATATTTATTAACTGACCTAAAGCCTTTGGTACCGTATATCTACAATTTATTACTTGAAATGCCCTGAGAACCTTATCTCTGATTTTATCAAAAAGTTTTTCGCATACTACTTGTTGTTCATCATTTAATAAGTTGAAATTTTTGTTAATTAAAATCGCAAATGAGTTGAACTGCTTAACTAAATTATCGGTAATTTCTAATCTAATGTCTTGGCCTTTAGGCACTTCCCTTTTTAATACCCGTTTACTTTGTTTAGTTATCTCTTCGGAATATGCATTTAATCTATTATACACTTGTTCCCAAGTCACAGACATTTACAAAAATTAATAGCGAAATAATAAATACAGTATTGTAAAAAAATGAGTTCATACGAAAGAAATTCATAGAAATGAGTACATTTATGACTTACAGTTTAGTATTGACTGAAGCACTTTGGGCTGGGGGTTGATTTCTACCATTATACTTGGAGCTGGGCTGGGACGGTGTTGATAACTGGGCCGTTTCCTAGGTGTCTTACTATGTTTCTCTTCAAGTTTCTCCTATGCGTCTTCCAGATGGACCATATGAATTGGCAAAGTAAAATAATAGTGATGATGTATAATAATGTTTTGGCCTCTATGTCGGGTTGAAACGCTTGTTCTTGTACTATAAAATTACTATTGACGACACCATTTTCCTGTACTTCTTGCTTCGTTGATTTTCCACCCATAATAATAATCTGTATTTACCTTAATTTGCATAGCTTCCTCTAATTTCTAGTTTTGCCTTATTACTTCTTCCAGTTCTTAGTCCTATGTCCTTTTGTTCGTTTGCAGGATCGCCATGTGTTGAGGCAGGATCGCCATGTGTTGAGGCAGGATCGCCATGTGTTGAGGGTTGTTCTGGAGCAGGTTTACGTTAAACACCACATTTAAGTTAAGTCACTTTTAATTACTTATTCTGATGATACATAAAATTACACTAATAACGAGTCATCAGTTTTACTATATAGAATCAACAATAACAATAAGCTAATAATGAATCGATTTGTTTACATTGTACCATATTTATATTCCTATGTATTCATAACATTAAACAATAACTCATACCAGTCAATGTACGTTCGCTAGTAACCCTCTACGTGATACTCCAATGTCTAGGTCAGGTCGTGTTACTACAAGGTAATGAACGTGCATAATAAATATTCTTAATTTTCTTAATAATAGAAAATGCGTTATACCGGTTGTCTCATCACAGGCTACTACTTAATGTAAGCGGGAACGGGCATGGATTTTAGCGCGCTCATTTCGGAGTTGGGTTAGGGGGATGTCGAACCTTACCTACAGTTTTAAAAATTGGCGGGGACCAACACATAGTGTTAAAATGTTACTTTAACATATTGGGGAGGGGGGAAGAGAACAGGAAGAATTGGACCGGAAGGTCAGTCATATTGCGGAAGAACTAAGAACAATAAATAACTGCACAGTTAAACTAGTTTAACTGTGCAGTTATTTATTGTTCTTAGTAAGATGAACTTCCAAAAAGTAGAGGTTAACACAATCAATTTGCGGAAGAACTGTTAATTTTACTATGGGGTGGGTATAGATCCCTTTCTGTGTTTTGATATTTGCTCACGAACTTTTCCATCACGACCAGGCAAAAGTTTAACGATTCTGGCCAGGGGCCAATTCAAAGGAGCTCTGTCCTCGGATAGGACCAGCACTAAGTCACGTATGACTAAATTTTTTTCTAGTTTTTTCCATTTCGGACGATGCTGTAATTGATGAAGATAGTCTTTAGACCAGCGCTTCCAAAGGTTTTGTTTAATCTTTTCACATTGTTGTCAAAATGACAAACGGTTAGAGGGGAGAGAGCTGATGTCTCGATCAGGGTAAGCTGTTATTGGACAGTCTATCAAAAAATGACCAGGAGTCAGGAGTAACAAATCATTTGGATTACTCGATAGAGGATACAAAGGACGGCTATTCAGAATAGCCTCAATTTGGATTAAGATAGTTGAGACTTCTTCGTAAGTAAATAAAGACATTCCTAGTAGTCTTATTTGTGCTCTTTACAGCAGCTTTCCAAAGACCACCCTAGTGAAGTGATCGAGGAGGAAGGAACTTCCAGGTAATTTCCGTTTTAAATGAGGAAGAAAGCAATATCCTCAAAGGACTTAAGAGATTTGAAAAAGGTTGCAAGCTCCTTTAACTGGTAACGTGCACCAACAAAATTGGTTCCGTTGTCGGAACTTGTGGATTGCATTTTCGGCCAATGAACCTTCTTAGAGTGGATAAGAAAGCTTCAGTGGTTAGGCTGGTGACAAGTTCTATATGAACTGCCTTTGTCACCATGCAAACAAAAATAGCGATATAACCCTTCAGAACCGAAACCTTTCGTAAACGGGATGACAATATGGATATAGGACCTGCAAAATCAACACCGACGTTTAGAAATGCTCTAGTCGGAGTCAACCGAAGCGAAGCGAACTGTGCGTTGAAGCGATAACATACAATGCATTTAGAAATTATTCGTTTCACTAATCGAATTCCACCCAGAGGCCAATATCTTTGGCGTAGGTACCCCAATACATTTTGAGGGCCACTGTGTTCAAGGCGAACATGTATATTTTCTATAAGACGAATTATGAGAATATCATTAGCGGGAAGAAGTATTGGAAATAATAATAATAGACTTAAACTTAAATAATTTAAGTCAGCGTTTTGTAATCAGCCTCCCACCCGGAGAACCAGATTACCATCCAAAAATACGTTAAGAGGCAGAAGAGATTTATTATTGATACACTTCTTTTGCGAGAGGAGTTCAATTTCTTTAGCAAAGTATTCGTTTTGAGTTTGTTTAATGACAAAATCAAGTGCATGTTGGATTTCTTGCACAGATAGAGGGCCAGACATTTTAGGATTGACCTTAAAAGCTTAGGGAATTTTGGAAATTCAGGAAACCATTATTTTAAAACGTTTTTTGGGGACGTAACATAAAGAGCAACTTGTTTAGTTTCCGGTAAAAAACCAGCAGGAATAAATGTGTTATGAGAATCATATTCATGAGTATTTAATAGGAAATGGGGGCCATGAAGCCAGAATTGCCTTTGGAAAAAATTCCTCGAGAAAGCAAATCCGCAGGGTTGAGATGAGATCAGATGTGTCGCCATTTAAATCCAGTAGTGTTTTTCTGAATAGTAAGGACGCGTCTGGAAACAAAAGGGGTAAACTCATTCGCCGTGCGTTGAATCCAGCTAAGCGAAACTAGAGAGTCCGACCATAAATTGGTAAATAGAAGAAAAAATGTTAACTAATTTAGAGGTGAGTTCCGATAGTAGAACCATAGCACGAAGCTCTAATTTGGGGATAGTGAGCTTGGTTTTAAGAGGATTCACCCTTGATTTAGAAGTTATCAAGCGGGATGAGAAGGATCCATCAGAATAAGATGCGACCAGATAAATGCAACAACCGTACGCTAGCTGGCTGGCATCACAAAAACCGTGTAGAGAAACGTCACTAACTTGTTTATCCTCAACTAATCTGCAGGGAATTGAAATAAGAGGAATTTCGGTCAGTCTAGAAACAAATGTTTGCCATTGTTTTAAGATGCTAGGATCTTCAATAGGAGTGTCCCATTCGAGCTTAAGTTGCAATAGGGATTGCATAATCAATTTACCAAATAGAATTAAAGGGTTTAATATCCCTTCGGGGTCAAATGTACTATATATAATAGATATTGCGATTCTTTTAGTCAAAGAAGAAAAGTTAGGCAAAAGGGGAGAAGCAAATTTGTAACATGTCTGATGATGCATTTCATTTAACACCTACAATTTTACAACCCTGATTCTCCAGGTTTAAATCTAGTATTGGATTTAATAGAGAGACAGATTCAAAAAATTCTGTAGAATTTGAATGCCATTTATGAAGATAGAAGCCATGTTTGTTGAGGACACCATTTAATTCATTATATAAATTTTTTAATTGACCGAATACGGAGACTCCACTAAGGATATCGTCCATATAGGTTTGAGACAGGATTGCGGATTGAGCTAAATGATATGACGGATGGTTGTCAGCAATATCCTTAAGGACTCTAGTTGCAAGAAAGGGTGCACAATTTTGGCCAAAACTAAGCCTAGATAGCTCAAGACACTTATAGGGATCAGAAGGGCTATCACGCCAGAGTACATTCTGTAGATGGCGTTGAGTTGGATTAATATCGATGATCCGAATGTCCGCGCAGAGAACAAAGCGAAAAGTTCGAAAGCGGGATATTATATCATAAAGATTATCCTGAACTTGATATCCTTTATGAGTAAGTTCGTTAAGCGATACTCCAGAATCGGAGCGTGAAGAGTAATCAAACACGGTACGACATTTAGATAACGTCGAATCTTTGCGTAAAATGAGGAATGAAATATTTTATTTCATTAGATTTATGGGTAAACAGAGACAAAGGTACCACCTTAGCGTGGTCTAGAATCAAACAATAATTGTTTATAAGTTTCAAAAATTCGGAATCATTACAAAATGTGTTTTCGAGATGATTGAAAAGTTTTTTAGCTATCGAAAGAGAATGTCATAACGTTTTGTTAGGGTTAATCAACATGGGCATAGCAACTTGATATCTACCAGAAGGAAGAATTTTGGTAGTTTCTAGAAAGGTTGGTTCTACTAATTCATCGTTGGTGGAGAGGTTCTGATCGGCAGGAATTTCCTCAAGTTCCCAAAATTTTTCCATCAATCTATTTAAATTGCTTTCATTAGATTCAATACCCTTATTCACAGTCAGAAAAGACTGAACAAAATTGCTTCGATTGACGCTGCAACATCTATATACAGGGACAGGACCTGCTATAACATAGCCTAAGTGAGTATTTACAAAGGTGGACAAATTATCTCCCTTACTAATAATTTCATTTAATAATAGATTAAAATATAAGTCAGCTCCAACCAATATATGGATCTCTCCGGGTTGAAAGAAAACTGGATCTGCTAAATGAAGTTTTACTTGAGAGGGTAAATTAAATTTGTTAGGGGGAATGGAGAACTATAATATAATTTTGAAAGGCTCTACCAAAGAACTGAATTTGATATCGACCACCTTCGTGGTATGATTTAAGTTACTATTTCCTAGACTCGCTATGTTTAGATCATAAGTTCTGTACGGAACATTCAAACGATCAGCATAAGATTTCCTTATAACGCTGATTTGAGATGCGAAATCCAAAGGCAATCGAGCAGTCATAAGTTGACCATTCTGGCAATGTACATTTACTAGGGCAGTAGGCAATAAGACTATTTTATTGGCGGAACTAGCAACAGACACAGAGGTTTATGTTGAATGGTTCAAAGAGTTTAAATTAGGATCAAGCACGGGTATATTGTCATTGGAACTTTGAGAATCAGCATGAGTATAATTTCTTCCTGAATCACTCACAATTACGAAATTGCTTCTGCATATGGGATTAGAATTATTTGAAGGTTGAGTATTCGGATTATGTTCAAAGTGTAAAAGACTGTAGTGTGTTTTACCACAACTTAAATATCTATACAAAGATTTGCAAGACGATAAAAGGTGCTGAGAGCTGAGACAGTTATATTTTCTTAACAACAACAAAGAATACAAACCACAAACCACACTATCCGGCTCGAAGGACCACAAAAACTATGGTGGGGAACAGTTTATTATATTGTCTTTATTCTACTATTTAAGCACTGGTTCTTAAACCACCATAGTTATAATAGCGTGTGTTCCTCGAGCTCTAAACCGAAGGACCACCGTAAATTACACGAAAATGTAATGAACATAAATAGTTACTTATTCACTAGTTTATTTAAATTGAACACATACACACATAATATTACAGAGCATAAAGTAATAGCGATACGGAAATATAATAGACTTGGCAACACCGTGAATTTTTCGTACAGTTGTCGGCACAAGCAGCGGTAGTAGATTCAAAAGAATGATAGTAAAACATATTATTGAAAAAACTCTTACCCAAGAGCACAGATTTAGATTTAATGTAAACACTATAATTAATTAACTAAAATGCACTACTTATCGGGAGAATGGTTGGTTCACACCATTTCCCATTACGAGAACAAAATTGGTAACAAACTAGTACCTATACTTTGACCGGACATCAGGCTACTACTTAATGTAAGCGGGAACGGGCATGGATTTTAGCGCGCTCATTTCGGAGTTGGGTTAGGGGGATGTCGAACCTTACCTACAGTTTTAAAAATTGGCGGGGACCAACACATACTGTTAAAATGTGATTTTAATACTGCACAAAATGGAAAATCTTTATGATAATCATGCAAGTTTTGCGGGTATTCTAAATCAGCCATTAAAATATAATCAATGTCACAATCATTTGGGACAGTGTTCACATCTAGATTAGTATCAACCCACTCAAAATTTGAATAAGGAAGAGACATTCTATAAAAGTTATTCACATCAGTGTAAAGTAGATATTTTATTAAAAAAAAAACTGAAAAAGTAGAAAATTGTTTCCACCTACACCCACGGTAAAGAAACTTAACAGTTTCTATACCAAGCTTGACAGTTTTCTATGAAAAAACAACTACTTCCTGGGCTATATGCCCCAACGGACATTGAATTACATTCCAGTAGAAAACGTGATGGCTATCGATTTGCAAATCAACGAGAAGAACACTACTCATAGAACGGTTTCGACATTATTGTGTCTCATATTTTATTGTTTAAGATGGATTAAACTTATCCATGTATTTGTTATTCGCGTCTGAGTAGCGGTTGACGCATACTGATATTCCACCACGAATACCTTTTTCAATAAATAATATTTGATCAATATCTTTAAGCAACTCTAAATTGCATTTGGTAAATTTTAATATAGCGTCCCAGAGATTTATAACTTTATTTATTGACAACCTCGATGGACGGTACCATAAGAACTCGATGGACTGTCCATCCAGTTCTTCCTTGCCCATGATCTGTGCCAGAACATGACTTGCTCTAACTACTAAAGCCATTACTAAATTTTTATTAACTAGGACTAATAATGTTTTATAAACATTACCTATGCGTATACGCCCGGGACCTGCGTTAATATTCTTGGCTGTTCTCTTGTGCTGTCTTGAGGTAGCGGTTCTGCATCATCCACTGGTACCCCAAGACCTACAATCACTGGAGACTCTTTTCCTAATATATCTGGCACCATATTATCGACATCATTCAATTTCCCATGACCGCTTGTACCCTTTTTTCTGGCATTATCCACTTTTCCCTTAAAATAATATTTTGGATACAATTATGAATCAAGGCCTATGATTTTAATTAATTTCAAGCAATTGAAACTAATTTCGATAGCAACTATAATTTCGACTATCAACAGTTAATTTCGACTGAATTTCAGTCGTTTACTTATAATCATATGCACCGATTTTCTGCGAGATGTCAAAAGCTATGGAATTTAGAGAGGAACAATATACATATTCTAATTATTGAGAATTGACACGTATAGTTACTAAGCTTAAACATATTATTTTGAAAAATATGCATTTGCCTATTCACAGTGCGTTTCTCAAGATTCTCGTTTACCCCTAAATATCTGCTAATTATACTTTTCTGCAATATCAGTTACATATCTCCCAAAGAAAGTGTATTCGTATTAATAGAAACAGAATAGGCGTAGCTTGTTCCCCTAAAGCCTGGCCAGATATGCGGTTATTCGGGAAATGCAAATGGCGATTATAAGAGTGGTGCCTACTTACAGTTATTGAGAAGTAGGTCTAGAAGAAGGAGAAGATGGTGGATGATTACACTTAACCAAAGTAGAGAAAGGTAGGCATTAAACTTAGGATAGAGCATTAACATTTTATTTTTCTTACTATTATAAACATTTTAACATATCGTACATCGTATAAATCGTAGTACTTTACTTTATGCTTTTACACCCTCTCGCGAGTGCATAGTTTGAACTTAACCAGGGCTGCCAGAATCAAAATGCAATGATGTACTAAATCATGAAACAAAAGGTACTAAATCCGAAGCAAATGTACTAAAAAGAATAAATATCAATATGGACTAAAAATCACCAACATCGAACACAAAAAGTACTAAATAAATGGCGGGAACTTTAAAACAAATGGCGGGAATTTTAAATGAATGATTTATTTATAATAACAAAAAAACAAAACTTCACAATGTTACTGTAAACTTATATAAAAATACTTATTTTAATAATAAATAAACCAATCCTTACTATATTAAAAAAATTAATATATAAATTTATTAAAATAAAAATAAAAAAATAAAATAAAATGGTAACAAAAACACTTATTTGAACATATATTGCCTATATCACTTGACAGTGACAATTGACGATTTTGACAAGAACTTCTCATTTTTACTAAAAATTGTACTTAATATAAATTATTTGCTAAAATGTACTAGATATATTAAATGTAACACTAACGTACTAAACACTGGCCGAATTCACTAGATCTAGTGCGAAAACACTAGTTCTGGCAGCCCTGATCTTAACAACCAGTTGCGGAGTGAGAGAGAATAAGATCATACAGTAGGGATGGAAAAATTTATTTCAGAATCAATTCTCGATTCTGATTCGATTCTTATAAATTTCGATTCTCGGAATCGATTAAATAATTGTAAGGATCGATTTTTCTTATAACTTAATCGATTCTCAAATAAAAAAGCCAACATGAATAAAACAACATTAAAAGTCAAAACTATATTAAAATTCAAAATACACAGTTATTTTCAATATATAAGAGATCAAAAAGAACTTAAAAAAACCACAAATTTTTAGGAACAGATTTTAAAAAAGTTAACATGTTTACATGGTCTGCTGATAGTCTACTTCTTGGTTGATTTGCAATTGAACCTGTGCGGGAAAATGAACGTTCGCAAGGTGTTGATGTGGCAACTACACTTAGCCACAGTATCCGCCAAAATAAACAGTACCGAAAATAAAAATAAAAATAATTTTTAATTTCTGTAATGTAAGTGTTCAAAATGTTCACCATTTCGACGCAAACAAGCTCCATATCGATTTTGTAAGTTAATAAACATATTTATAAAAAGTGGTTGATGGAACTGCCGAAAAATATTTTGTATTCTTTCCCGTAGTTCGGCAATATTCGCCGGCGGATTTTCCGAATAAAACCTTTTTTCCTTCATTATACCCCAAATGTATGCGTCAGGTGAAGTCAGATCAGGTGAATGAGAAGGATATTCGAAGTCTGTTCCCCGAGAAATTATTCTATTATCGAAATGCTAAAGGAGTAAGTCTAAGGTGCGCACAACTGTATGGCTCGTTGCACCATCTTGTTTGAACCATTGTGTGCGAAACTGTAGATTTCGTGCACGTCAAAAGTTATTTAGATCTCTCACAAAAGATATAATAATTTTCTCTCTATACCGTTCTTGGTTGACAGTAAGTGGATTCTGATTATCATCTTCAACGAAATAAGGACCAATCATTCCATTACCAGATACCGCGCACCAAACCGTAACTCGAAGACCTTGGAGTGGTTTTTCTACAATGACATCAGGACGTTCAAATCCAAGGAATCTGTTTGTTTGTCGATTAATATAGCCGCTAAGATGAACGTGACTCTCGTCTGAAAACCATATTATGTTTTTAAAAAATTCGGGATATTCGTAAATTAAACTCAACAAGCGACCACAGTAAATTTCTCTTGCACGTTTGTCCGTAGCATTTAGTCGTTGTCCAACTTGAATACGGTATGGATAACCACCAATTGATTTGAACATGCGACGTAAAGAAGTTTCACTAATGTTGAGTTAACATTCAGTTCTTACCAGATTTCTTTGAGGTGATTGTACAACTTGGTTAAAAACACGTCCTTCATTTTCGTTAGTGCATACTTTTTTCGACGACCTGAAGAACCTTTACGTTAACACAATACACTACCAGTGCGACAAAATTTTTCAAGCCAGCTAACATCACACTAATACACTAATAGCTGTTTTATTAAATTTTTGTTGTTTTTTTATTGACACCTTTTTTAAGCTTGGACCATCATTACGACCTTTTCCGTATGAATGAAAATAATGCTCTACCAAAAACACTTTTTCTTCCGTTGTTAGAACCATTTTTAAATTAAATTTAACTGCAGCGTACTATTAATATATCAATTAATGACAATTCAGTCAAATATGACAAATCCATATTACATAAACAACTTCACAGCACTCTCTGTTTCGGTACTGTTTATTTTGGCGGATACCGTATTTTTTGGCTACGTCCGATAAATAAGGGTATTCCTTTTCCATCAGTTTCTTCGTCTCTAATGGATGAGAATTATTTTTTCTGTCTACTGTAGGTCGATTAATAAATTGCCTCAATTCAATAGGCACTCCTCCTGCTTCATCAATGTCAGTGACGTGAATGTTATGTCGTACAGCATAGTCTAAAAATTCCCACAAACTGTTATCGCCTGAAGAAGGCTCATGGGCTTCTTGAATATTTTCGTTTGCAAGGGAAATTTAGGAAAAGTAGAAAACAAAGTAGAAAAAAATGAAGAAAAAATAATTCGCTTGATTGACAAATTTTAACACATGAGAAAACAAAAAGCACTAAGATTATTTATGGTACAAGAAACGGACGATGAAGATTTAATTGGTACAATTTTAAACCTTCTCAATTTAACCATGAAGACCCAAGACCTATAGTGGTTGATTTCAACGCTTTATGGAAGAATAAAGAAGTACTCTCTAAAACTAAACATTTAAAACAATCTGGAATATTCCTTACCGAAGAATTAACAAAATCAAATTATGAGTTATTCAAACAAGAAAAAAACAAGTATGGTCCAAGGAATGTATGGTCCAGAGATGGTAAGATTTTCATTAGAGACGGCTCCATAAAATGCGTAAGTCAAGAAATACTATGAACCAGGTAATTCTTAAGAGTACTGGTGTTTCGTCCCCAATTTAGTTGGTGTGTGTCGTTATTTAGTTTAGTTTAAATAAATTAATCTTTTGTTTTTGTTTTTTTTTTCTATTCACATTATTATTTCATAATATATATTTAATTTTAATTAAATTGTATTCTTCGATACTTATTGGAGTGCCCCTGTATTCGTGCTTTGAGATTTTGGTTTCTCACCAGCGGACGCACGTATATATACTGGGACTCAACAAACATTTGGGAGAGAATGTGCCTGATTAGTTAAAAGTGAACAATATAAGTAAATTGCTAACCTCGCAGTGAAGTGTGCAGAAAAGAGCTCTGGAAAACCGGCCGGTGGAGCAAGAAGAAAAATTTACGAACTCAAGGTAAGGATTCCAAAATCTCTCGATTTGTTTAAATAATTGAAATTTAGTCCTCCTATTATTATCGAAGAAAAGTCTAAACGATACATTTTATTGGTCCTTAACGAGCTCGGATAGCCTATTATCGCATAATTTTATTTATTAATTTTCAATTTTTGCAATCAATGCCCGAGTTCAATAAATTTTTCACCTTTATTAATTTCAATATTCCATTTATATTATATATTAGAGGAAAAGATGCAAATATGGGCTGGTCTCTTAATATGGACTAGGTAGGTTTCTCAGCTATTCGATGCAGATCTCTACATCTGACTATCGCAAACGGTAATTGGGGAAGTTAAATGTTTACCGTGGAGATGGCGCCACAGTAGAAAATAGTTTAAATTTATAATACGTGTTTGTCAGTTACTGTGAGTGTCAAAACTTTTTCGGGTAAGTTTATAAATTCAATTACTTAAAAATGAACAATATTTTTAAAAATTCGCCTGTTTCACGTTGAAGCCCTATAATTAGCCTTTAATGTATGCTAATTAGTTTTCTTCAAATTGATTACTTTTGGACATAACCTCTTTTGTTGTGTGAAGCCAGCATGTTTGCAATATGGGCTATGCCTTTGTTGTTATTATGGGCTAGTGGCCCATATTTAGAACTATGTAAAATATATTACAAAATTGTTTCAGGATGTCAACCAAACAGCAGAAAGATGGTAAAAAAAGAAAAAAATGGAATGTGGGAGATATGGAACGTGCAATAATAGCTGTCAGGCAGCATGCAATGGGTACGCTAAAAGCTTAAAAAATGTTTAAGGTCCCACGTTCTACGTTGCAACGTTCTGCAAAAAAGCTAGAACTACAGCCAATTGAAGCAGCCCAAATAAAGCTAGGGCGTAAAGCTATATTAGGGAACGATCTAGAAGACGAATTAGTTCGTTATATTTTAGAGATGGAAGCTAAATTTCATGGATTAACCAGAAAAGACGTTAGGAGGATGGCGTACACTTTAGCTACCAGGAACAACATCAAACATCCGTTTGGAGGTAACATGGCGGGCAGAGCCTGGCTAAGACTTTTCCTGCAACGCCATAAAGAGCTATCAGTACGACGACCAACGGGAACATCGTATTCTCGAGCAAGAGGCTTTAGCAAAGAAAATGTTGCATCCTTCTTTAATGTTCTGGAAAAAGAATATGACAAACATTTATACCCCCCTGAACGTATCTTCAATGTTGACGAGACAGGTCTTACGGTTGTACAAAACAAGATTGCACAGGTTGTAGGCCGAAAGGGGAAACGACAAATTGCATCATTAACTTCTGCTGAAAGGGGTTCATTAATAACCCTCGTGGCAGCGATGAGCGCTGCTGGACAATTCATCCCACCAATGATGATATTCCCACGAAAAAATATTAACCAGCAACTGATGAGAGGAGCTCCTCAGGTGCCATTATGGAGGTGCACCCCAGTGGATGGATACAAAGTAATATTTTTACAAGATGGTTTCAACATTTTATTGACACAGTGAAACCCACAGAGAAATCACCAGTCCTGCTTATTTTGGATGGCCATTACAGCCATACACGCAATATTCAAATCATAGATTTAGCTAGAGATAATCATGTGACTATAATTGTCTTACCTCCCCATTGTACCCACAAACTCCAGCCGTTGGACAAAACATTCATGGGAGTTCTTAAGTCTTACTACAGCGAAGAGATCAGGGTCTGGTTACGCCACAATAATCGCCCACTAAGTCCATTTGATGTGTCAGAGCTCTTTGGGAGAGCCTATTTGAAATGCCAAACTGGAGAGATTGCTGTTAAGGGTTTCCGAGCTACAGGCATTTATCCATTGAATAAAAACATATTTTCAGATGCTGATTTCATTGCAGCTGAAATTGAAGCAGAAAAGACTACGTCAGTCGCACCTGATGACGCTAGTGATGAAGAGGATGAGATGATGGTGGCTTCAACCTCTGGTGTCAATTCGAATGAACCTACAAATTCTGACATTCCAACATACGATAAATCTACCAACTCTGAGATAACACCTGATCGTCGCTCAAACCAGAGCAATTCATCGTCTAATTCTCCCACTTCTCCCTCTGGGCCTAACAAACAGCTTGTTGATATTCCTACAACTAATACACAGCTTGTTCCTATTTCTGCAGGTAATACACAGCTAGTCGCTATTCCTACAACAAGCTTTTATAAAAAGTCTGCCACGCCTTTCAGAGGACCTTGTCCAGAACATGGCGTAAAAAGAAAGTTATTTCAGAAGTTAACTCCATCAACTCCTTCCACATCTGGGTCCGGGTCTTCTCGAACATCTCTGGTAACACCATATGATCTTTCTCCTGTGCCTTCTTTGAAGAAAAAAACTTCAAATCGTGGGCGTAAGCCAAGTAAGTGTTCGGTGATAACCTCTTCACCTTATAAAAATGACTTGCTCCAGTCTCTTGACAAGGTTAAAGAAAAGAAAAAAGGGACAGGAGAAGGCAAAGAAAAACAAATTAAAGAAAGGAATAAAAAAAAGGGGAAACGCAAGCAGGTTACAAAGAACCAGAAAAAGGAATCTGATTCGAGCACCGAGGATGAGGAAGAATATGTGCCCGCAGATGAGGATAGCGACTACAATGAATTTCCAAATGCCCAGTCTCCAAAGGACGCAGCTGACGTGACTTGTATATTTTGCGAAGCACCTTTTGCAGAGGATAACCACGGTGAAATCTGGATAAAGTGCTTCATGTGCAATTTATGGGCCCATAACGAGTGCGCTGGGGCCGAAAATGAACAATATGTTTGTGATTTTTGCAAGTAGTAGACATTAGTTTTGATTTATTTCATGTATTGTTTAATTTAAAATATTAAAATATATTTCTCACGCATCTATCTCATTTCTCATACATTTATCACAAATTTTTGGGGGTAGCCCATATTTAGAGTCTATATTCAAAATGCGCAAAAATGCACATTTTCATTATTTACTCATTAATGAATTTACATATTTTTTTAATCAATGTGGACTTACAGGTTGATACTAACTAATGTAGTTATCGTTAGGTAGCTTTGGAATTGAAATAGAATTTTTTTTTGTTTTTTTACAAACAAAAATAAAATGGGTAGCCCATATTTGCCTCCTTTCCTCTATATTTAAATTTTAATATTCAGAAATAAAGACACACACGGTTATGTCATATGTCATTAGTAAGAAGAACATTTGATTTGAAATTAGAGAATAACCGAATTTTTTGTGAACCGAGTGGACGTAGTTAGCACGAATTGCAGTTATTGTCTTCAGTGAGTTAAATTTTTTATCAAAAGGTGAGTTATTTCCATTTTATTTCTTTGAATATCCAAATTTAAAAATTATTCAAGAAAAAATATTTGTCTATTAACTTACGAGTTTACATGGGTCTTAAGAATTTTCTTTGGCTCTTTTAGCCAAGTTATTATTAATCATACATAAAAAGAGATTTTATAAGCCAATACATTTTAACCAATATTTTATAGATTTTCCTTATTTCTCCTGCAGCACCATAACTTTTACACTCAACTCTTTTTACAGTATCGGCTTGTTATGTATTCATTAAGTATAAATCACGAAGGAACAGATTATGCAGTAGAGGTCGAGGATTTGGAAACGGCAGGTTTATTACTCAATGGTAAGTAATAAATTCAGCATTTTTTTGCTGTGTCTATTGTTACAACAGTAATATTATACAGCCATTTTTAAGGTTTAGTTTTGCGTTTCCTTTTTTCTAATGTACTTATAGCAGTAGACTGGTGTAAAAATTTCTTTTTAATTTTACCATTTTTTGGTTCTTTTAATTATAAAGAAATTAAAATAATTCTGTGATTCTTGAAATTTACGTTTTTCTTATTTATTTTCTCTTTTCAGATCCTATGGCAGCATATGAATTCATGCAAAATCATTTAAAAAATATAACATGTAATGTTAGTAAAAACCTGCCTTATGAGGACCCTATGGAGCCAGGACCATCAACTTTGGGCGACCCTATGGAGCCAGAACCATCGACTTCGGGCTTGTCCATACAATCATCTACTGTTTGGACAACAAAAAAACCTACAGATGTTGATACTGAGGCAACCCTCATGCTCCTCAAATTGAGAAAACAAAAAAATGAACTGTTTGCAGATAAAAAGTCTAAAAAACATAATCTGTGGTCAGATATTGCATCAGATTTAACCAAAAATGGTTTTAATGTTGGGCAAAATGGTGCTGAAAGGTGCCGACAAAAATTTAGCAATCTGCAAAGAATATATTTGCAATTTATTAATAATCAGAAAACCACTGGAACTGAAAAAATGGAAATACCTACATTTTTTGAAGAAGTTCATGCAATACTCGGTAAGTTTAACTGTTAATTGATTGTCGTCTTCTCATTCATTAAACATTCCAAACTTTTTTTAGGTGATAAACACAAGGTGAATCCTGTATCTTTGCAGGATTCATTGGACAGTAATGATAAAGATATCACCGAAACTAACAACTCTCTAAAAGAGACACCAAAAAAAAAATGAAAATACCGAAAATGGGGACGAACAAGAGTCAATAACAAATGATCTAACAAATGACCCAACAAATAGGTTTAGAAGAACCAAAAAATCTTTAAAGCCCTCCAAAAAAGGGGATATAATAAAAGAAATTCAAGAAGATAGAAAAAAAATATGTGAAGATTTTAATTTTTTCAAAGAACATTTAAAAAAATGTGAGCAACAACGTGATAAACTTTTAAATATTTTAGAATAATCGTTGTTAGGCAATAAAAGAAAAAGAAATGAAGGTAGTGACTCTGATAGTGATTAACTACTATTTTAGTTAGTTAGTTTTGAGTTATTAGTTTTTTAACTTTGTAATGCTCAGGAAAAAGCAAATATTATTTAAAACGTTATTTAATATATTATTTTTTATTATTTGAGATTCATTTAGTTTTTTAAAGTATTGTAGTGTTGTTAGTAGTTTAAAAACTGCAACCTAGGCTGTTTCTGTACATAAGAAAATTTTATATTTAAGATATTTATATTATTTTATATATTCTTTTTTTTTGTTTTAGATTTATTTAGCATTTTAAAGTTTTTGTTTTTTTAAAGTATTGTTTTGTTAGTAGTTTAAAAACTAAATTCTTGCAATCTAGGCTGTTTTGTTATGTTTAAGATATTTATTTCATATTTTATGTTGTTGTTTTTCAAGATTTTTAGATGTTTATTTTTGTAACTGAATAAAAATATTAAACTAAATAAAAACATTTTTAGAATAAAATAAGATTATGTATTCCCGCCTATCAAATAACATATAAGCAATTTCATTGCGTTTAGCTCTGGCATCAACATTTTCTCTGCCATCATCTCCTGGTTGAAATTCATCCTCTTCTTTAAAAATTTCTTCCCATTCGTCTGCATGTAAAAGGCAAAAATTATGCATAATGCATGAGGCTGTAGCGATTTCTATAGCCTTAAATATATTATAAGTATTAATATATATATATATCCCGTGGGTTTGGAGCCTATCGGGCGCGTCCCCAGGTGGCGGATAGGGGCCCCCCAGAAAAGTATCTGGTCTGCTTGAGCAGCTAACACTGCAACATGGCAGGCTAGATGCAACACTGGGGTTGTGCGTACTATACGGACGGCGAGTCTTGCATGAGCGGTATAAAACCCGCAAGATTGTCGGACGAGTCGTACCTAAGGTCGCACCGCGGACCAACCACCCCTTCCCAGCTGTCGTGTCGTGGCTAAGGGATTGCACAGGGGTACACGATGCCGGCGAGGTCCATTGACCGAACCGAAAAACCAGTAACCTTGTCGACCGTGGATCATGTCTCGCGGACAGGGTTACGGGGGTCTGGGCTTAACAACCTGAACCAAGAGGAGACAACCTCAATAAAAACCTGAATCTCACGGTGGGACACCAGGCCAAGGGGATGCGTGGCTGAACAGAAGATCAGCAGCGACTGGTAGTCACCTTGGGGCACCGGGCGAAACCCCATTGTATTTAGCCTTCCCCTGGCATGCGGGGCTCTGTCAGGGGTGACCACCCTTCCCTAGCTGCTCGTGGGACCAGATATGGAAACCAAAAAACGAAAAGATCGGGAGCGTACCGTCGAAAGATGAAGCGCGCCCGAAGACTTCTTACCGGAGATGGTGGAACCGTAGAGGGACAGCCAGCTCCGGTATTGACACCAACTCCGTCAGGGTCTGGCACCTCAATCGAGGGGCAAGGAACCGGCGGAAGAGGCGAGAGGGCTGAGAAGCCCATAAAACCGAGACCGGCAGGGACTCAGAAGAGGCCCAGACCGGACGGGCGAACACCACCTGAAAAGGTGAAAAAAAAGGCGAAGGCGGCGGGAGGTGCACCAAGGGCTGCTGGAACTACCGCACCGGTAGGACCACGCCCTAAGGGGCCCGAGCCAGCCGCCACATACGCCTCCAGGGTGAGGGATGTAGGGGTTGCCATTGTTCCCAGTGGCTATCCCAGCGTTACCCTTACCGCGGAACAAGTAGACCTCATCCGTGAGGCGCTACTTGATAACATCTACGCGATGCAGGAGGGCACAGGCCCCGCTCCAAGATTCTCGGAAGCGAGAATGAAGAGCGGTGGACTGGTCGTGTACTGCGTCGACGGGCCTACCCAGGAATGGGTTAAAGGCCAGGTCAGTGACATGCGACCGTGGGAATCTGCGGAACTAAGGGTCATCGACCCTAAGGACCTGGAGAAACCGGTCCATGTCATGACATGGATCCCGGGACCACAGATGCCTACAGACAGGCTGTGGAAAATGCTCAGGGTCCAAAATCCGGGGCTCCGAACGGAGCACTGGAGAGTCCAGAATGAGAAGGCGGACTCTAGAGGCCGCCAACTCTTCCTGGCAATGGACAGGGCTTCCTGGGACTTCGTGTCAGGAAAAAACCAGAAAAAACTATACCTCAACTTGGGAAGCATAACGCTGAAAGAGTTGGGGAAAAAACCCGAAGGGGAAACTCCGGATACTGGAGGAACGACTGGGGAACTGACAGCCCAACCACCCGTGGTGAGGGCTGGAGAGTTGCCTGGGCCGTCCTCCGAGGGTATGGAGTTGGAGGAGACTTCCTGCAGTAAGGAGGGACCGAGCCGTGTCACGGATGACCTGCCTGCGAAGGCAGCAATCCCGGCGACACTGGCTATGGAGACCGCCGAGGTGCAGGGAGAAACGGAAGAGGTACCGGGCAAGGAACCGGGATACCTCTAGGTAGGAAAAAAAAAAAAAAAAAAAAATGAAAATAAAAATAAAAATACTACAAGCAAATATACATCACTGTAAGGCAGCCACGGCTGTATTACAGAGATGTCTACTCAAACAAGACATAGATCTTGCTCTTGTGCAGGAACCCTATGTCGTTGGGAGAGCGGTTAAAGGGTTACCATGCGCGGGAGGCTATGACTTGATCTATTCGACGAATGGCCACCCTCGGGCATGCATAGTAGCCAAAAGAAATCTTGATGTTTTTCCACAATGGGACCTGTGCACGGGAGACCTAGTGGCAATTACAGTCAAGATTAAAAGAAATAACATGTCGAGGCAGATTGTTATTGGTTCGGCATACCTACCTTACGACCAATCAGGTCCCCCTCCTTCCAAAGAGGTGAGAGAACTGGTTACACATTGTAGGGACAAAGGGATCGAACTCCTTCTGGGGTGCGACGCCAATGCTCACCATATCATATGGGGGAGCACAGACATTAACTCAAGAGGGGAGTCACTTCTGGAATACATTGCTTGCAATAATCTAGAAGTGGCTAACGTTGGAAATGACCCCACTTTTGTGATCGAATCGCGGGAGGAGGTCATTGATATCACAGTAGGTACAAGAGAGGTGTGCAGGTGGGTGGACGGATGGCATGTCTCCAGGGAGATGTCTATGTCCGACCATAGGCATGTCCTCTACAACCTAACCTGTGAAACGGGGAAGGAGGAGGTCACATATCGCAACCCTAGAACTTGTGACTGGGACTCCTTTAGGGAGCACCTTGAGCAGGGTCTAAGCGAATGCCTCCCAGCCCCAAAGAATGAGGCTGAAATAGACCTCCTCTCAGAACAACTGACTGGAGGTCTTATGGATTCCTATAACAGAAACTGCCCAGAGAAAAGGAAGAGGGCTAATAGGGACACTGTATGGTGGACCAAAGACCTCTCGAGTCTCAGGACAGAAGTGAGAAGACTCTTCAACCTGGCCAAAAGAACAAATGGCTGGGAAGCCTATAAGGCTAAAAGGAGAGAATATGGCTATGCGATTCGCAAAGCCAAAGAAAACTCTTGGAGAAAATTCTGTGAGGACATTGACAGTCTTCCAGAATGCTCCAAGCTGAGAAAAACTCTCCAGAGGGACACCATGGGTAGGGTAGGATCTCTGAAGAATGAAAAAGGGGAATACACAACGACCGGTGAGGAGACTTTAGATCTTCTTCTAAAATCACACTTCCCGGGATGTGAACCTGTCACGGAGCAGGGGCACATCTGTTCAGGGGCACTCCGTAGGGGGCATCCAAGGACAGCTGGGCCCTTGCCAACAAAATCGTGAACAGAACCAGACTAGCATGGGCGATAAAATCCTTTCACCCATACAAAGCTGCGGGACCAGACGGTATCTTCCCAGCACTGTTGCAACAGGGCAGGGGAAATCATCGAGGACCAATGTGCCGACTACTCAGGGCTAGCTTGGCACTGAGCTATATCCCTATGAACTGGAGGTCTGGAAGAGTAGTCTTCATACCGAAGCCTGGTAAGGCCACGTATGCTGAGACGGGCTCCTTCAGACCTATCAGCCTGACCTCCTTTTTTCTTAAAACTTTAGAAAAACTGGTAGACAGGTACCTACGGGACGGTGCTTTGAGGGTAAAACCTCTGCATCGAAACCAGTTTGCGTATAAGAGTGGGGTGTCCTGCGAAGTCGCGGTACACAAGCTGCTCCTGAAAGCGGAGCAGGCACTCTTAAATAAAGAGATAGCCCTAGGTACGTTTCTGGATATTGAAGGGGCATTTAATGTTGCCTCCTTCGATTCCATACTTAGGGCCATGCAGAACCGTGGCATAGAACAGGACATTGTAAGATGGACTGGTAATATGTTACGGGAAAGAACAATAATAGGTACGCTCTTTGGGGAGACGAGGATGGTCTCAGCCACTAAGGGGTGTCCGCAAGGAGGGGTGTTATCTCCTCTTCTGTGGAACCTGGTGGTTGACGAGCTCCTTTGTAGACTCAATGACGAGGGTATCTATGCCCAAGCCTTTGCTGATGACGTCAGCATAGTTGTAAACGGTAGATTCGGGGCCACTGTGTCCGAGAGAATGCAGCTGGCACTGAGGATTACCGAAAAATGGTGCAAACAAGAGGGATTGTCAACTAATCCGGCAAAGACCTCCGTGATAGCGTTCACCCTCAGAAGGAACCTTGACTTGAGGGTACTTCGTATGTGGGGCCAAACGCTAAAGTTTAAAGGGGAAGTCAAACACCTAGGGGTAACCCTAGATAGCAAACTAACCCTTTCCAACCACATTAGAAACACAACAGATAAAGGCCTAAGAGCTCTCTGGGCATGCAGAAGAGCTGTGGGCAATACGTGGGGGCTTAAACCCAGTATGATGCACTGGCTTTATACGAGGGTGGTGGCACCCATCATAACCTATTGTTCTGTTGTGTGGTGGCATAAAGCGAGGTGCTCAGTAGCATCTAGACAGCTAGGCAGGGTACAAAGAGTAGCCTGTCTAGCCATAACCGGGGCGATGCGAACAACGCCCACGGCGGCCCTGGAAGCTATGCTGGGACTACCTCCACTACATCTTATTGTGGAAAGGGAAGCACTGGCAGCTGCTTACAGGCTGAAAATAAACAACGAATGGGGCAGGGCGATCCCTAGGTACCATTCCACAATCTCGGAAGAGATTGAACATAATCAATTACTGAGCATGCCCTCAGATAGAATACCTATCTGCTACGACCTTTCCAAACCATATACGGTTCATATTCCGGATAGGGACGAAGCTCGTACCAAGACTAGGAAACAACATGAATCCGTTTGGTACACAGACGGATCCAAAACAAGCACCAGCACTGGGATTGGAATCTACAATGAAAATACAGGGAAGACGTATAGTCTCAACCTGGAGTTCAGTAGAGACTATCCTGCAAGCTGAAGTGGTTGCCATCAACACATGCTCGGAAATCATCCTGAACGAGACAGTCCCTAACAGGACTGTCAGGATCAGAAGTGATAGCCAAGCAGCTCTCAAAGCAATAGAGAGCGTACACACTACGTCACGAACAGTGAAGCACTGCCAAGGAACTGTAGCTGAACTGGCACAACGCCACAAGGTTATCCTTGAATGGGTACCAGGACACACAGGGATTCTTGGAAATGAAAAAGCTGACCTCCTAGCCAGGGAAGCTTCAGGAAGGAACCCTGATCGGACCTCTTCCCACATGTGGGGTCTCATACCAACATGTAAGGGAAACAATAGAGGAACGACTAAGGGAACAACATAAAAAACTCTGGATGGAACTGCCTGGACTCAGGCAATCCAGATTATTCATAACAGGTCCATCCAGGGAGAAAACTACAGAACTACTCAGCCTAAGTAGAACCCAATTGAGAAAGGCAGTTGGACTGCTTACAGGACACTGCCATCTCCGAAAACACATGAACACAATAGGACTCGCTGAGGACCCATTGTGCAGAAAATGTGGTGAGGAAGACGAAACTCCTCTTCACGTAATATGTCACTGTCCGAGCCTTAAGTGGCTTAGACAGAGACACTTTGGCATTCAGTTTCCTGAGCCAGAGGAAATCGTGAAAGCGAATATCAGGGACATTCTAGAATACATGAAGGAAACGAACCTGGTATGATTACTTCAGGGGGGTACAATGAGCCTAGAGCTCCAGTACATGCATGAAACGCACCCCAGAAGAATAGAATAGAATAGAATAGAATATATTGGATCCTTCTCCAACGTCCCTTTAAAATTCCAAAGGCATGCTCAATTACCACTCTACTTTTGCTTAAGCATTCGTTGTGGTATCTTTCCACTCTTGTGAGGTTATTACCCCTAAAAGGTGTTATAAGCCAGGTTCTTAAAGTAAAGGCACTGTCTCCAATCAAATGGAATCTATTTCTAAAATAGCGCTCTGGTCCTTGCCTTTGAATATTTTGGTACAATGTGGAATTATGAAAAACCTAAAAGAAAAATAAAACTATTATTTAAGGTTGATCCCTCTCCCTTAACATGTATTGATAAAATAAGTATAAGCAAATAAATTTTAAGTATAGGAACTATTAATTTATGACCAGAATAAATTGATACTTATAATAGTGAAATTAAATACCTACACGTGCATCATGAGCTGATCCAGGAAATATATGTAAAGAGCTTGTTGGAATCACATATGGCCATGATATTAATTGAATGACGCCTATACCTATCAATATAGCTCTCTTGATTTTCTTTTTCCACCTTTAAGAAAATATGTGTTCCATCTATAACTCCTCCAACTCCTAAAATAAAAAAGCAAAATAAATATTTTGTAAGTAGATAATCTTAAAATGAGATTTTTACCAGGGTAACTTGAAAATCCATCTTCAACATCTTGTAGCTCAGCCTCAGTCTGAGGCATTCTAATGTAAGTATTTTTCAAGAGCAAAACAAAAATAAAGCAATCTGTTGACTACATTCATAACTGTTTGAGGACACACATTAAATACTGTGGCAATAGTAATTAAGGTATCCTGGGTTGCCATATACCAAATAAATAATAAACAATGTCCCACAATATCCAATGGAATATGTCCACCAGTATATGGTTTTGACAAAATTTTGTTTGTGTCTTTTCTTCCAATGGCATTTAAAAACTTAAAAAAGGTTGTTTTTCTCATCCTAAACAGGCCATAAAACTGGTAATTGTCATAGTCCTCTATCCACTTTTCTGTTTTAAAAATCTTGATAGGCATGTTGGGTTTCATATGCAAGTATAAAACATTGGTGTTTTTCTGGTCCTTAATCCAAGTGAAAAGATACAATAAAAAATTAATTGTATGATAAAAACAATATCTAAGCAAATATCATTATCGTTGGGAAAATGAGTTTAAAAATAAAATTATTACTCTTACCATATTAACAAGGTCATCGTTCATAAATAGATCCTCTACCAGACTTAAAATAATGTTTTTGCCACTTTCAGTCATTTTCAAATTTTTCAAATAATAAAAAATAAAATTTCCAACGCTGACTCTGCCAATGTAAACAATGGTTTTTGGTCGACCGTTCCATCCAAGCGCAAGGTCCGATTGGTTTTGGATTTTGTAAATTACGTCATAAATTCAATAACCAGAAGAATAACCGCGGTTAAAACCGCTCCTAATTGGTCAATCGCTTATAAATCACTTAAATATAGCAATTTACTTTATGGTTTAGTTTCTTTAATAAAATAATTAAATTTTCAATATTCTCGTTGGTGGTTGTAAGCAGTGGCATAACGCATATATCATATATCAGAATATAAATTGTATTTTTTTTCGCTAATTACTAGCAATATTTTAAATTAAATTTTGTCAGTCACTTGCCGATATAAACATATTATTTTTTCTTTAAAATGGCTGAAAAACTCAAAAAAGCAAAAACACTTCGACAAACTGAAATGAATCGTATTATAGAGGTTTTAGAAGTTGCTAAAATGGCTGAAATAGATACTGTTCATCATACTTTATTTAAAATGTATTACGAAACTATTGATCAAATTAAAGATGAATTTTTTAAACATCACAATAGCGTATTAACTTTAATTTCTGATGAAAACTTTGATATACAAAATAAAGTAAGGAAAGAATTTGAAAAAACTATATTACCCAGTAAAAGCTATTTACTTTAGTATCTTCCTTAACAATCAAACTGCTGATTCTGCTTTAGATTCTAGTGTAACCGGTTCTCAACCCCATGTTGTTTTACCGAAACTGACTTTACCAATATTTTCTGGCAATATTTCCACCTTTTCTTCATTTAAAGATCTGTTTGATGCATTGGTTCATGAAAATCCTGTTCTCTCAAAGATAGAAAAGTTTAATTATTTGCTTACATCTGTTAAAGGCCAACCTTTAGCTCTTATTCAAAAAATACCAATGACCTCTGCTAATTATCAAATAGCCTATGAAAGTCTTGTTAAACGTTATTTACGCCCCCGTGTAATAGCTGCGACTCATTGGGATTTAATTGAAAATGCTTCTAAGGTAACCACTGATAATCCACGCGACTTGCGCAATTTGTTAGACCTATTTAATGATAATTTAGCAGCTCTACAAAATCTCAACTTACCTGTCGACCAATGGGATTTTATATTAGTACACATGTTGTTAAAACGGGTTCATGTCTCTACCGCTACTAAATTTGAATTACAATATGATCCATCTAAGATTCCCAGTTTTCATGAATTATTCGATTTTCTAAATCGTCACTGTGCCGCTTTAGATAATATTCCCAGTTTCAAAACTGACCCAAAAGGAAATAAAAAAGCTCTAAAGAAGCTTGACTCGCCACAGACTTCCAGTTTTTTCACGCATCTTAATTCCATTAATGCCGTTCCGGATAAATGCGGAATCTGCAACGATAATCACTTGATATACAAATGTGATGAATTTCTATCGAAATCTCCATCTGAGCGTTATCAACTAATCAAATCTCATCAGTTTTGCATCAATTGTTTAGGCAACTCTCATACTTTAAAGAAATGTCAATCGACAAACGTGTGTCGCAAGTGTAAGCGTAAGCACCATACCCTTTTGCATTTTCATAATGAACCTCGATAGCTTCAATCGCAATCTAACACGATTACTTCAATAAATCAATCCAATACTGTTGACGACACGGTAGTCCCGTCCCCTTCAGTTGCTCATGCTTATTCTTCTCAGTTGGCTCTTGAGCCATTGTCTCAACATACAAGTGTTTTACTTTCTACTGCCATTGTAGAAATTCTTGACGGACAGGGCCAATTTCAAAAGATTCGTATTTTACTAGATTCCGGTTCTCAAAGCAATTTTATTACTCAGAGTTGCATTGAGCGCTTGGGATTAAAACCATATCGGACTAATTTTGCAGCCCTTGGCTTAGGCCAAGTAGAAACTCTCAAAAGCAGTAAGGGTATTAGAACTAAAATTCGTCCCCAAGGCAGTGTTAGTCCAATGTTTGATATTGATGCTATAGTTGTGCCAGTAGTGAGTGGCAATTTACCATCTACTCTTCTACCTTCGAAGTTCTTTTCTCATATATCTAATTGTAAGTTAGCAGATCCTACTTTTTTTTCTCCTGCTCCAGTTGATTGTCTTATTGGAGCTAGTTTGTTTCCTCTAATTTTAGAACATGGTCGTTTAGTAGGTAATCCTCATGATCCTGTAGCGATTAATACAGTTTTCGGATTTGTGCTCATGGGAAATATTCCCACTTCATCTTTGACCTCCCAAACATTTCTTAATTTTGAAGCGTCAATAGATAAAACTATCCAAAGGTTTTGGGAAGTTGAGGAAGTCCCTCATGTACAAGTTATATCCCCTGAAGATAAGCTTTGTGAAATTATTTATAACAGTTCTGTGCGCCGAACTGAAACAGGCCGATTTATAGTATATTTACCATTTAAAGACCAAAAGGAACCTGCCTTTCCAGGTAGCAAAAATCTTGCTTTGAGAAACTTTCTTTCTTTGGAGCGACGGCTTCAACGAAACCCTCCTTTGTATGAACAATACTGTGCTTTCATGGCTGATTATCTCAAAGCTAATCATATGGAACCAGTCTCCTCCCACAATACTTGCGATACATCTTATTATATCCCCCATCACTGTGTGCTAAAATCCACCAGCCCAACTACTGAACCGATTCTTTGGACACCTGCAAACAGTTGCAGAAGGATGTTATATCGTTGCTTGCTAAAGGTGGTTTCGAGCTCCGCAAATGGTGTAGCAACCATCCTGAATTAATCAAAGATTTTCCCAAATCTCATTTGTGTGATGAAAATATTTCTTTTGATTCGGACTCAGAATCAACTCTAAAAGTTCTAGGTCTACAATGGTGCCCTGTCTCCGATTGTTTTACGTTTTCCATTGGATCTATGGACTCTAAATGCACCAAGCGCAATCTCCTATCTAATCTTGCTAGAATATTTGATCCCTTAGGTATTTTGTCTCCAGTCACGTTTGTAGTTAAACATCTTATCCAACGACTGTGGTCAATGCATTACGAGTGGGACGATACTCCCTCAAATGATATAATTCGTTTGTGGATGAGATACAATTCCGAGATATCATGTTTATCTCAGTATAAGCTACCGAGACATCTAATTTCCACGGAATGTGTTGCTTTAGAACTTCACGGATTTTGCGATAGTTCTGAGAAAGGTTATTGTGCCGTGATTTATTTAGTTATTCTTTCCAATAATGGAGAAGTAAACACTCAGTTTGTTTGTGGTAAATCTAAGGTTGCTCCTCTACGTAGCATTTGTATACCCAGACTTGAACTATGCGCATGCGTTCTCTTAACTAAGTTGTTGTCTTACACGTACAAGGTTTTGGATAATCGGCTCCTTAGTAAACCCAAATTATATGCTTGGTCTGATTCTACTATAGCTCTTTCTTGGTTAAAATCATCTCCTCATAAATGGAAAACTTTTGTAAGCAACCGAGTTAACTCCTTCTCCTGTTATGGTGGAAATAGGTAAGATCAACTTGTGAATATCATTTATTTGATTTTAATAAATTTATTGTTCTTGTCCAAAAATAGGCCAAAGTTTATTATAAGTCTAGTAATATCAAATTATTTTATATTTTAGAAAACTCAAAAACAAACGAATTTGAATATTTTATTTTTATGGAGAGAATTATCATTGACACAACACCCTACGAGTCGATGGCAGCTGCATTCACGGCTTTATTTGCTCTGTTCTTCAATTTCAACCTAATTTCTCTTACAGGCCAGGAAAACTGAAGATTGGAACATGGAACACCGGAGGACTACGCTCAAACATCGACATTATGGGCGAAATCCTGGAGGAACAAGACCTAGACATCTTCGCACTCCAAGAAACAAAACTACCAGGAGAAGATTACATACTGAGGTGGCCAAACTACAAAATATACAGGGATGATGTCAACGGACAAAGCGGTGGGACAGCCATATTAATAAGAAATGGAATAGAACACTACAGAAAGACAACTCCAGACCTCCTAACGATGGAAGCCACCATCATCGTTGTGAGAACGGAATTTGGGGAATTGGAAATCATATCAGCCTACAAAACACCACGAGATCAACTACACGAAGAAGATATAGAAGTTCTTATACTAGATCGAAACCAAGCAGTGATGATGGGAGATCTGAATGCCAAGTCCAGGACCTGGAACAGCATTAGCACAAATACAGCAGGAAGGAAACTAGAAAACATCGCAGACAGAAGACCGGAACTATTCATCATTGGACCGCCAGGACCAACGCATACACCACACATAGGACGAGCAGATGTATTGGACATAGCACTACTAAAAGACATAACAGTAGACTGGGAAATAGAAAACAGCGAAGGAGGAACAGACCACGAACCAGTTATCCTCACAATAGGAGAAGGAAGAAGGAATATACAAAAAACAATAAAGAAAACCAACTGGGAAAAATTCAGAGCAAGAACAGGCCAGCTGATAGGACCAATTCCCCATATAACAAACAGCGAAGAACTAGAAATGCAACTCAGCCAATTCACGGAAACACTAAGACAAGCAATAGAAGAAAGCACAACAACCAAAAACGTAGAAGGATACAATAGGTTCTCAAACATCAGTGACAACCTAAGAGAGCTCATCAGGGTGAAAAACAGAGCAAGAAGAAGAGCCAACAGAACAGGACTACAGCAAGACAAACGAGAAGCAAACAGACTACATGAGGAAGTGAAGGAACAACTCAAAGCACACAGATCCAAGGACTGGGACAGAAGACTAGAAGAACTGAACCCAAATACACCAGGATTATGGAACATTCCCCCAATTCACGGAGACAACGGAATCGTATTCACGGATGAAAAAAAAAACCGAAGCCGTCAGGAGAACTATGGAGCGCCAATTCACCCTGAATGAGCACCCAGACGAAGACATGGACTTCACAGATCAAGTAGAAGACGAAATCGAAGACTTCGACGAAGAAATAGTAGACGGAAACTTGGGATTCACAACACCAGAAGAAGTAGCCTATATAATAAAAGGAAGGAAAGCCAGAAAAGCACCTGGATACGACGGCATCAACAACAACGCACTGAAGCACTTACCAAGAAAAGGAATAGTATTTCTGACAGCAATCATAAACGGAATATTAAGAACAAAACACTTCCCGGACCAATGGAAGGAAGCCGAAATAGTGATGCTAAGGAAATCAGGAAAAGATCCCAAGTTTCCACAAAACTACAGACCCATCAGTCTACTACCAGCGATGAGCAAAATAGCCGAGAGAGTCATCCTCAAGAAGCTAAACGAAGAAACCGAAGCAATAGGAATACTGCCACAAGAACAATTCGGATTTAGAAAAGAACACAGCGCACCGGACCCAGTACATAAAATCGTAGAATACACAACAGAAGGATACAACAGAAATCAATCTACTGGAGCCATCTTCCTGGACATCAGCAAAGCCTTCGACCGAGTATGGCACGAAGGACTGATATACAAGATGAAAGAAGCAGGATACACCAGAGAACTGACAAAACTACTACTCAGCTATCTGAAAAACAGAAGATTCAGGATAAGGATAGGAAACGAAAAATCCGAAATAGGAACAACAGAAGCCGGAGTACCACAAGGAGCAGTCCTCTCACCAGTGCTTTACAACATATACACGGCAGATATTCCAAAGACAGACAACACAATGCAGATGACACGGCTATCGTCACAAGAAGCACCCAACCAAGTATGGTAACAAGAAGACTCCAACAGGCTATGGACCAAATAGACGAATGGTGGACAACATGGAAAATCCAAATAAACCCAGAGAAAACCCAAGCAGTCTACTTTACCAAAAGAAGGAAAAAACCAGAAGAAAACATCAACATAGGAGGAGAAGAGATCCAATGGAAAAACGAGGCCAAATACCTAGGAGTGATACTGGACAAAGGACTAACTTTCAAAGAACACGTGGAAAACATCACAAAGAAGGCAAAACAAGCAAGAGGAAGACTAGCCGGACTCATAGGAAGAAAATCCAAACTAGCACTGAAGACAAAGATACATCTTATAAACGCAATCATCATTCCGATCATGTTGTACGCCTCCGTAGCCTGGGGACACACAGCCAAAACCTACAAAAAGAAGATACAAGCACAACAGAACATTTGCCTTAGGCAAGCAGCAGACGCCCCATGGTATATAAGAAATATACAACTATACAGGGAACTAGACCAGGAGAAGACAGAAGAAATCATGAAAGCCAGAGCCAGAAGAAGATTTGAAGAACTCAGGACACACCCGAACACAGCACTCAGGGAACTAACAAACTACACAGCAGAGGACTACAGGAGACACCCTAGACCAAGGAAGCAGCTGGACAACTAAAAAGAAACAACATCTGTCAAGAAGCAGACAGAAGAGGAACCACCTATAAAAGACTCTGCCCATCCTTAAGGAGATGCGCAGATTCTTGAGTAGGGACAGCTTTAACAAGTGGATCCACTCTCTAAGGTTACCTTTAGCCGCAGTTCGTCGACTAAGGGCTAACTTTTCAGAGGCAGCGAAAAACACACACTCTGAACGCCGAAAAAGAAGACAGGAGGATAAAGGTGCCAAGCACCATCCCGGACCAAACAGAAGACACCTGGAAACCATCTCCGAACCAAGATAGTGGAAGGAAAAGCACAGCCCGAGGACTGAGGCCCCCATCGGAAGTGATGGGGGGGTGGAGGAAGTTCTTCCCGCAATGCACCGCTCCTAGAGGGATGCATTCTGGAAGGGACGGGTTTGGTTAGAGTGTGTGTCAATTTCAACCTTTCATATCCAAAGGAAATAAAAGGCACGTTAGAGATGGTGCAAAGATATTTTTTAAATATCCACCCGGATTCTGGATCCAAATCAAGTGAAGTATTTAAGAGAAAAGTGTTTAATTTGATTAAAAAATTACAAGATCCTAGATGAGTTGCTGAGTTTTCGTTGAACCACAGTGTACAAGTATTCCATTTTATTTACTTAGGTAGGTATATTTGTTGATTAGTTTTAGTGGAATTTCACTACTACAACTATTTGAACACATAATTTACAAAAAGCTTTATGTACATGTGGAAGGAGCTTTATGTAGCGAACAACACGGGTTCGTCAATAAAAAATCTGTTAATACAAATCTATTTTTGTTTACTAATAAAGTGTACAATACCTTTGAAAATAAAGCTCAGCTGTATACAATATACACCGATTTTCGAAAAGCATTTGACAAGGTTGATCATTAGATTTTATTACATAAATTATCAAAATTTGGAATAAATAATGAATTATTTAGCAGCTACCTACAAAACAGAAGTTTCAAAGTAAGATTTGCTGGTCAATTTTCAGAACAAAAATACTACATCAGATCAGGTGTACCACAAGGTTCCAATTTGGGCCATTATTTTTCTTACTGTTTATTAATGATTTACCTGATGTCGTTAAGTATTCTGGAAATCTACTTTTTGCAGATGACTTTAAACTTTATAAAACCATAAATAATATTAGAGATTGCATCGCACTGCAAAAAGATCTAAACAATATATATGAATGGAGTTTAATAAATAATTTGCATTTTAACATAAAAAGTGCTGTGTTGTTAGCTTTACTTTAAATAAAATGCCTATAAAATTTGAATATCGTATGAAAGACGAAATACTAGAAAGAAAAGAAACTATAAAGGACCTTGGACTAACCTATGACAGTAAATTATCTTTTGCAGAACATTTTGAAAATACAGTAAAGGCTTGTAATAGAAATTTGGGTTTTATAATAAGAAACACTTCTCATTTTACAAATGAATTATCTTTAAAAATTCTATTCTTTACACTAGTTAGGTCAAAATTAGATTTTGGAGCAATATTGCTAACATCGCAACCAGAAATATACCTCCAGTTGTAT
Organism: Ophraella communa; assembly: GCA_035357415.1. NCBI lineage: Eukaryota > Metazoa > Arthropoda > Insecta > Coleoptera > Chrysomelidae > Ophraella > Ophraella communa. Next base: position 188,102 of record JAYKXQ010000039.1, read on the forward strand.
GAAAAAATCCAAAATAAATTCTTAAGATATCTGTATTTCCGGAAAAAGAAAAAGTGGCCAAATTATTTAACTACCAGAAGTAGTGAACTTAGAAAAGAATTTAATATTCCTTCAATAATTGTTAGAAATAAAATGATGTTAATGACATTTTTGTTTAAAATACTTAATTTTAAAATTAACGATGAAAAAATTTTAAGCTTAGTAAGTTTTAATATACCAACGTTTTATACTCGATTCCCACTGATGTTCAGGTTACCATCTTCTTCAACCCAAATATCAGCACGTTCTCCTGTCAAAACTATGCTTATGCTAGCAAATAGAATAAACTATCAAAAAAACTTAGATTTTGCAGTGAAAGAAAACATCTTCAGAAAGTTATTATATGAATATTTTGAATACTTTTCATGACTGCAAAACAAAATTCATTGTTACCAAAAATATTACCGAAACTCGACAAATTTTGTAGTAAGATATACATATATAAATACCTATATTTCAAAACTAATGGTAAGTGTTGTCCTTTGCTCCTCTGGGGTTTATCTAGTGGTAGTCAATTGCCATTGTCAAATTATGTTATATAATTAGGTTCATTCATGTAATTAGGTTTTTACCTGTTTGAATGTAAATAAATAAATAAATAAATAAATATGTCTGTTATATTCGTTTGTCTATTTAATTCGGAGTAAAATGTTGCTCAACCTTTTTTGGCCTTGGATTTGTATAATTGTTTACTTAGGGCATCCAGTTTTTTATATTTTATAAAATTAGTCATTGTAAGATTTGATTTGTATGCTTTAAATGCGTCATTCGTTATAGATTGACAATCGTCATCCCACCAAGGGGGGGATTTTGAAATTTTCAATGAGAAAGGCTTAAGCACTTTGCAGGATTTATTGGCAGCATTTGATATAACGTCTATTAACCATTTAATCATTTCATTAATATCAATCATTCTCGGACGCTCCAAAAAGGAATTTTCAATTGTTTCCTGTAATACCTCCCACTGAGCGTGGTTTGTAGACCATTTAGATAATGTAGTGATTAAAATATCCTCTAAATTAATAGAATTTATTACTATAATAATGGGAAAATGATCGGATCCATACGTATCGATAAGCACCGACCATTCAAACCTAGATCACAAGCTAGAAGAAAGAATGGTTAGATCGACAGCTGATATGTATTGTCCTGCAGGTGTGATTCTAGTCGCAGAGTCATCGTTAACAATAGTAAAATTTTGAAAGTAATCCAACATATCTACAATAATGTTTTCTTCATTTGTGCTTATTGGTGAGCCCCATAAGGTATGATGTGCATTGAAATCTCCTGCAATGATACAGTCGTGATGGACTTGGTTAAATATATTACTACGATCCTGTGCCGTAGCCCTAACTTTAGGCGGCCTTTATAGACTTATTATCGATATTTTTTTACTATTATTGACGATGTTGACACCACAGTTCAATTTTTGTATTAAAATTATTGTTAAATTGAATTATTTCATATTTTATTTTGTTTGTTAAGAAAATGGCTACTCCCCCGTAGCCACTATTTCTACTTTTTGTTATGATATTAAAGTGATTAAATTTGTAGTCTTGATCCTTTTATAACCAGGTCTCGGATATTAGAGCAATATCAAAATGTTCCTCGGCGAGAAGTTGGTTTAATGAGTGCTTATTAGACAATAAAGATCTCGCATTCCATTGTAATATTTTCAAATTTTGTTCGTCTATTGCTAGGTAAATAAGTTATCTACGATAACTTCATTTTCAAATACTATCTCATTAAAATCTGGTAAATTTTTAGTCCTGTCTGTGGATATACTAGTCTCATTAAAGAAAGATTGTTTAATCATATTTTTTAATGAAATATAAAACTTATTAACAAATTTTTCCATATCGTTAATTGACTCGTAGTTACCAAATTTAAATACTGGACTGGACAATTTACCGTTGTATCACTAGTTTTCCTTTTTTTTAGGGGTTTAGTTGTAGAAGCATTATTTGATTTCACTATGGGGTTTGTAGGAATTGATTGTAAAGGGTCGGACCTTAGTGGAGGGAATTCGATATCAGAATTTATAAGTGGTGTATACTTGTTTTTATGTATTATACTGGTATACGCGGGATTGTCTATGATTTTTTCTGCTTCTTTGTATGACAGATTTAGATTGGCCATAGCTTCTTTTGTCCTTAATTGTTTTTTGTATTCTGGACAGTCTCTGTAAATTAAACCATGGGTCACCGACTTACAATGGACACAGTATTTATTACAACTAGAGCATTCGGTATCGCTTTCCTTGCCGCACATTTAACACCTTTTTTTGCCTTTACATTGGGACGCTGAATGTCCATAACGAAGACACTGAAAGCATTGCATGACCGGACTTACGTAAACCTCTATTGGGCATCTTACTTTATTAATATATATAAATTGTGGTAATAATTTACCTTCAAATGTGACAATAATCATTTGTCGTTCAAGTTTGTCTTCTTTTTGTACCGTTCTGGTTAGATGGTGTACTTTTTAACTGCAATTGGAGATTTAATTATATTAAGTAATGTATTCACGCTGTAGGAAGTATCAACTGAACGAATTAATCCTCTTTTCTCTGTTGTGGTTTGAAATGTATGCTACTAAATTATTGTCCTTAAAAAAGGTTGTTCCACTAATTTGTTGGTACTACTTCCAGAGTTTAGTTCAATTTTTTTGTGGTTACGACCAGCATTGGTGATTTCCACTATAAATTTTTCCAAATCAGCTAACGCCAATAACTTTTCGCCTAATTTCATAGGATGTAGCCTTCCAATATTTAGTTCCGTATGTTCGACAAATACAATGAATAGGCCCGCGTCTCCTGGCCTAAAACGATTATCGGTGTTAATTATTCTGGTTTTGTAGTTAGTAACGTTTTTCTCACTATTTTGTTTATTTTGTACGGGTGTCCGAATAAGAACGGCTCTCGGCCATATATCAGTAACCATTGATAGTACAGCTTCGGGAAAAAAAATTTATAATAAAAATGGCCTCGAGAAACACCTGGAAATTATTTACAGACTCGTAGGTCTACCGCTAGAGGGCGTAATTTATTACTAAGAATTAAGAAATCAAAATTTTACAAAAATTGCCTTATTAAAGGGCATTTTTAATGCGATAATCAAATTCTACGAACAGTTTTGCGTATTTTTGGTTTCAAAAGTTTTAGTCTAGCTTTTCAAATATAAGGTGGGAGAGAGTGGGAACATTATTTTAGAAAAAGGTCTGTAAGTCCGGTCCTGTTTAACCGATCTTTGCAAACTTGGTCTTGTTGATAACAGCTTTCTTCCACCAATATTATAGTTATCATTTCCAAACAACCTAATAAGTGACGTGCCCGCTAGAGGGCGAAACTTTTTTTTTTAATCTAGTTCTCTTTGAAAAATATTAAATAGAAGCATGCAATTTTAACCATGAATTATAAAATTAGACCAAATTAGCAACAAAATGGTGAAAACCGCATGTCAATATCTTTTTCCTATCCCGAGATATCTTAAGAAACGTGTAAATTTTAAGTATTTTCCTTTGAATATTAGAGTACTCTGGTTATACTGAACGGCATTTAATAATTTTGGACTTCCTAAAATTGAATGTTTTTGTTCTCTTTATGATGTTTTTAAATATTTCAATATTACTGTTACTGTCACCGGTAAACGCCTGTAAGGTAGTTGAAATGGAAAAAATATAAAAATAGTAGTGGGCCATGGAAAACAAAGCACGCAGACATGTATCAAATTATTAAACAAAGTAAAGTAAGTAAGTTTAAAATGTTAAAAATAAAAGTAATATATTTTTATAAAAGACTTCCAAATACTTAAAGCTAAATAATTAAAAATAAACACAACATATATTTTTTAGTTCAGTGAAATTACACAGGAACAAGTCACAAATATTTGACAAATTATTAGCACTATCACACATGAAATTAATTGGAGATTTAGATAGTATATTAGTTTGAGGTCGTTTGCATACAAATGTGTTAATTCGTCTAGTTGTTACTCGAGGAACTAATATATTAATTTGTGATAGGAGGACAGGACAATATCCACCTTTCCAGTCAATAATTTAAATAAGAACAGCACAACAGCTTGAATTCTACGTTTATAAAGAGAGACAAAATCAAATCTCGTTAATAATTCACAACCTCCTGTTAATTTAAAAACCAAATAGTTCAGAAATTTTTTTTGAACCTGTTCAACGATTTGTATGTATTGGGCGTAGTTAGGGCTCCAGATTATATACGCGTATTCTAATTTTGAACGAATTAGGGCCGGTTTATTCATCTGTCCAGTAAAGTATCCGTTAGTTATTTGTTCACTAAACTTAAAGGTCACCTGTAAGCAGTTTGTGTTTATTCAGCTTATTTTATCCGTTTACCCCTTACTGAAGGGCAACAGGCAACAGTGTATTTTCTGTGGTTTGTCTGACTCTATTAATGAGTTCTATAGTTTTTTTGAAAGATGACATTTTGCTTGGGTTTTTCCAGATTTTAAAAGGAGATTATTAGAAGTTTTTAGTTAAACTAAAGGCATTTTTTATTATTTAATAATGTCGAAAACAGGTTCGTTTCTTAAATATTTAAATTTTTGTACTAATTACATAATCTATAGAAAATAAGTGGTGCGACGAATTTTTCTATAACAGAGACGGAATGCCTCATAGAGGAAATATTAAAACGTGCTCAGGCAATAGAAAATAAAAGGACCGATGCTATTACATGGAAGCAAAAGAAAGCAACTTGGGAAGATCTTTCCAGGACTTTCAGCACCCTTACTGCGGACAACAGATGTGTGAAAGTGTTAAAAACTAAATACGATGCTATAAAAAGAAGCATCAAGCAAAAGCATAATATGGCGAGAGCTGAACAGTTTAAAACCGGAAGTGGTTCGGCAGAAACAATTTCTTATAGTTCATGGGAAGAAAAACTTCTTCAAATAATGTCACTGAGGGTGAAGTGTCTTTCATCCAGGAACGATTCTGACCAAGGTAGCTTTGAACTTATTTCTTTATCTGCTTTTATAGATAATTTTTTTTGTTGTAGTTAAAAGTAACGCAACAGTTATGATGCCACAACAAAACATTGACAATACTTTTGTTGACAATTTTGATGAAGAAGAAGTCATGTCAGAGTTCATTGAAGTATAACCAGAGGCAAATGTGTCAAGGCCTGATGAACACATGGCAAAGTCTGTTGAAAACATGGAACAGCCTGATGAAAACGTGGCAAGGTCTAACGCAAACAAAGCAAGACCGGAAGATGGTGAAGCAACATCAGCACCCATTTTACAGGAACTTCAGATTAACACAGGTAATTTGAGGTGTTTGTTATATCCCCATAGCTATTAAAAATAAGTAAGAAACAAAAAAGTTATAAAACTATCTCCGTTGTTTATTTATCAATCGAGGATAGAACAGTGTTCTTTCCTCACTCTGATATTCCCTTAATCACTTATCAAAATATGTTGTGAAAAATGGAATTCAGGTTCTATTACTTGGGATTCCTGGACCCCTTCCACTTTAAAAACACCAAGAAGTAAGAAATTAAAAATGCCTTCTGGAGGAAAAAGACCTTCTGATGCTTCTAGCTTGGAATCCTCTCGGAGGGAGTTAATAGAAAATGCAAAAATTAATTGCAAAAAAAAATTGAAAAAAATTAACTTACAATTAGAATGTACTCGGAAAGAGGATACTAGGAAGAAAGAGGAGCATAAATTAAAGAAAAACATTTTTAGGTCAAGAACTAGATCTTATAAAATTAAAAAGCTCATAAAGGGTTAAATAATTAATATTTATTAGTTTACAATTTTAATAGATAAATAAATAAAAATAGTATTTTTGAACAATTCACCCAAAATATTTTATTTACAAGTTTCTAAAGTAGTTTAAAAAATCTGCACGATGGAAATTATTATTATTATTAACAACATTTTCCGCTAATTCTACCACAATTTCGTTACCTAGGAGTGCCTCATTCTCTTTAATAATATTGTATCGCGCAATATTATGTAAGACTGCTGTGGCCACAACTATGTCTGTACCATCGGTATCCTACCCCTCAAACCAATCGAAAGACAAGGGATGCGCCGCTTCCAAATGCCGAATGTTCTTTCTATTGTGCCTCTGGTTCTAATTTGATCCTCATTAAACAGATTTTCCACTTCATTTTGAGGATTTGGAATTGGTGTAATCACATAGTGACTTCTGCATTTGGACCCTCTAAAAGGTACAAATATATTAATGATTTTATTTAAGAATCTTGTTTAAACGTACCAGGACTTTGAATTTTTATGTGTGCATATTGAAAATATATAATATATGTATAATAATTTACTAAATTATTCAATATACAGAAAACCAACACAAACAGATGTAACTATACCATATAATTCAAATCATCCTATAACACAAAAATTAGCAGCTTATAATACATAGTAGCTATGATACATAGGGCGTTTACAATTCCAATGGACAAAATTAACTTTGATAAATAAATTGATATCATAAAACAAATAGCTGGATAGCATCTAATGGGTATCCAATTGATTTATTTGATAAATAAATTAATTAATAAGAAAAAACAAAAAGTGTCACTACCAAATACAAAATAATGTTGGTACAAAATTGTTAAATGTAAAAACAAAATTACCCAAATTAAAAAAATCTGGTGTTTACAAAATGTAATGCTGTATATATAGGTCAAACTCAAAGAAATTTTGAAGTAAGATTCAATGAACACTTAAGAGCATATAGATTAAAGCAACCAGATAAGTCAAATTATGCAAAACACCTACTTGATACGATTTAAATGTTGAGAGTAAATTTATAAAAAATATTTAGTTAACTTTTAATAAATAACAATATACCAAAAAAAAATGTAATTTATATTAAAACAACTATTAATCTTAATATCGTCTTTAATTAGTTGTAAAAGATAGTTCAATAATTAACAAAATTTATAAATGTTTATCACAGCAAATATTATGATAGTTAAATACCTCAGCTAGGGATAAGTAAGTTCATTATCTCTGATTATGGTATAATATTTGTTTCTTTAAGAAATAATAAGGGCGCCGAAATATTTTTATTTTTTATGATACGACTAAGGAAAGTTGTTTTAAATTAAGTGATTTACATAAGTATCATAATATGACAGAAAGATGTCAGAAAAAATGATGAAGAAAAAGATGAAGAAAAAATGAAATAAAAATGTACCAACCGATAAAAGATAAAAAGATTTCCTTGGTGCTAATATGAAGGAAGTTGATAATAAGTTACAAAAAAAAATAATCCGCAAACAGTTCTTTAAAACGACTTATTCTAATCAAGTTGTAACGATATAGATAGATATAAATTGAGATAAAAAAGAAAAATACGTGAACAGTAAACTTGATATATAACAATAAAACTTATTTTTTTTATACCAGTTGACCGGAGATCCTTTGCCGTACCTTGGGGTCGCTACGGCACTGTTTAGGTGGTTCAAAATGTCTATGGATGATCAAGAGTTGAGGGATGATCAATACTTAGAGATGATCCAGTGGTTCAGGTTTAATTACTGCCCAAGTTGTAGAGATGATCCGGTTAAAAATGTTCGAGTTTAAGAGATGTTCAAGTTTAAGAGATTTTCAAGTTTACAAGATCTTCAAGTTTACTGTATAATATTCCAACTTTCTGAAAATTACCAGTGTCAAACACGTGTTACATTTACTTTTCTGGAACAAAAAGTACAAATCAGCATAGTCCGAAATCTATAGTTAGATGCTAACGTATTTTAATAAATTACAAAAGATACATTTTTACATTAAATTTACTTTTTAACAACCTTACACACTCATCAAAATTCAAGAAATGTACTTTTACTAGCCTTTTTATAAAAAAATGTCATTAATACTTTTAAATTACCATAAAAAGATTCTTCGAATAATAAAGAAATTATGTTGAAATTATCATCTGATAATAAAATATAATATAACTTTCGATGTTTTATAAATGTCGCAGGCATATTGAACAATCAGGCTTTTTGCAAAAAGACTAGTCATTTTGCAAAATGCGGGCTTTTTCAACAATCAGTTGTTTTTCTGCAATAAGCCTAGCTATTTCCAGTCGTTTTTAAAAATGCCTAACCAGCGTTAGGCGTATTAAACAATGATGAAATATTTGTTACAAATGACTAGGCTATTAGAACTTTAAAATAGTGTCCCTTTCCAGCATCCAACAAGCAAACTTCGTGATGAGAAAAATAAAAACCCTTTTATGAACAACGTGTGTATTGTTACAAAAATGTTAGGTTAGATTACAAAAATAAAAACATTAACACACAGAAAGAAAACTCTTGACGTTGACACCTATCATTTCAAGAGTGTCAAAAACTCTTCTCTTAAATTTATCAAATATTGAATGCTATTCCAACATAGGCCGATTTCACAAAAACGTACTTTTAGATTTACGCGGGTTTTCTAACCTAAAATATATTCATTATAATAACATCCGAGTGACGGTAGTGCTTATACAATAATTGTACCTGCCTATTTTAAAAATAAGAATGGCTGAAATCAATGATGTTGATCCCACCGCAGACGACATAAACAAAGATCATTACTACAGAGAAATTAATATTTATTATTCTAAAAAACCGGAAAACTCCTCAAAGAAACCGTGGACTGAAAATCGGATTATTGAGGTAAGCACAATTAATAATTTTTTAGGGTTACGAATTGGCCCGTTGTATTTAAGTTATTTTTTGGGGTGTTTTAATTAATTATTATTATTTAGGTACGTTTAATTAATGTCTATTGGCAAGCATGCTACTAAAATAATACTTAATAAAATATGTCTTTAGTATGATAAATGTATCGTGGGTAGTAATGGTCGAGGGTTTAGGCATCGAGTTTTTAACGTCGTGCTTTTTTTGCTTGTGAGTTCAATCCCCACTCGAAGCAACTCCTTTTTTCACTTTTTTCAACTTAAATATTTTTAGTTACCTTTCTAAAGGAATGTTTAAAACAGTAAATTGCATTTTTTATTCTTTTTTTTTATAGGTTATTCAAATTTTAAAGACTTATAAAAATCCAAAGCCTGAAGACAAGCGCGAAAATAAGCATTACAATTATGGTAAAAAATACGATTTTATGGAAGTAGGAGGCATTGCCACTTTGATATTCAAGAGGCAAACCATTGACGAACCAATTATTCAAATAATATCGGTGGAGAAATATTATGATAAATTATTAAATATCCATAGATCTTTAGGACATGGAGGACGTGACAAAATGCTCAAAGCTTTAAAAGACAAATATTTCATTCCACGGGCAGCCGTTGAAATATTCATAAAACTATGTAAAGTTTGCAATTGCAAAAAATCTCTACCTAAAAAGGGTATTGTAGTTCGTCCAATTTTGTCTAGAGATTTCAATGTGAGAGGTCAAATTGATCTTATTGACCTTCAATCTACCCCAGATAAAGAATTTAAATGGTTGATGAATTACCAGGACCATTCTACTAAGTTTTTGCACTTACGTCCATTAAAAACCAAGCGTGCTATAGAAGTAGCTCTTGAACTCCTAAAAATTTTTTTGGAATTTGGCGCTCCTCATATTCTCCAGAGCGACAACGGCCGGGAATTTACTGCTTCCATCATTAAACAGGTGACCGAATTGTGGCCAGATTGCAAAAATAGTGCACGGCAGACCTCGTAATCCTAAAAGTCAAGGAAGTGTAGAGCGAAGCAATCAGGATGTAGAAAACATGCTACGTGCTTGGATGGAAGACAACAACTGTACAAACTGGTCAATTGGGTGTTATTTTGTGCAGTTTCAGAAGAATTCTTCTTTTTCACAGAACAATAAATCGAGCACCATATAAAGCCTTATTTGGAAGTGATCCAAAAGTTGGTTTAAGTAGTAGCTTAATACCAAAAGATATTCTTTGCAAACTTTACTCTGAAGAAGATTTAGAGGAAATTCTAAATGAACATGACAAGATAGATGAAAATGATAATAATAATGAAACCCACTGTGTTGGAGAAAATAATGTACAAAACAATAGTGCCCCAAACAAAGACACAGAATGTGATGAATGGACGGACGCTTATATTAATTTACCCATTACTTGTTTCGTATGCAATAAAAGTGAAGGGAGTGCTTTTATAGCTTGTTCTCTTTGCCAAAAAGTACTTCATTGTTCATGTGTTCTATCAGATGAAGCACAAAATGCTTTGTGCCATATGTGTTCGAATGAAAATAAAATTAATAGAGAGAGGTCAGAGACTTATGTCGGACAAAAAAAAGCGGCAGAGAAAATGTTAGAATATTCCGATAAAAAATTTAAGCCCATAGAAGTTGGCTCTTGTGTGACTGTAGCAGTTCCAAAGGTAGATCGAGGGCCACTTGATAAACAAAATTTATTGGGTCAAGTTGTAGAATTTAAAAATGGTGTGTATCGAATTGCTACAGAATCAGGAGTACTAAAAAATTGGTTACCACGAAGTGAGATACAACCTTGTCAATCACGACCCCCTTGCATAAAAGTACCTGAAAACCAAATAACACTTCGAGAAGCTGCTACATTGGAATCTAAGTTTGGCGGAAAAGGGTTCTTAAAATGTGCTTGCAGGCCTTCAAAAAGTCAGTGCAATACAAAAAGGTGCTGTTGCAAAAAGTCCGGTATGATGTGCAACTCAAGATGCCACGGCAGTGGCACTTGTGGAAATAAGTAAATTAATAATGTTTAGTGTTCATTTTTTTAATTACATATTAGAGAGGTACCAATAACATTGTTATGTTGCCATTTTTTACTTGAATAAAGTTTTTTGTTGTTTTTTATGTTAATATATTGTTCATTCTACCGAAAATCTAGTTTTTTTTTTGCACAAAGACAAATGTATTCATACTCAGAATGACTAGGTTCACTTTTGTCGTATCTCTCTGGTCATTTAAAAAAATATTTGTTCAGTAATTCTACCATAAGATTGACATAAAAACGACTGGAAATACCCAGGCTCGTTGCAAAAATACAAATGATTGTTGAAAAAGCTGGCCTTTTTTTATTTCTTCTGGCATTTTTATTTTTAAAATACAATTATTAAAGCAAAAGCACTAACGTCACTCGGATGTTATTATAATGAATATATTTTAGGTTAGAAAACCCGCGTAAATCTAAAAGTACATTTTCGTGAAATCTGCCTAGTCAATTGTAACAAATATTTCATCATTGTTTAATACGCCTAACGCTGGTTAGGCATTTTTAAAAACGACTGGAAATAGCTAGGCTTATTGCAGAAAAACAACTGATTGTTGAAAAAGCCCGCATTTTGCAAAATGACTAGTCTTTTTGCAAAAAGCCTGATTGTTCAATATGCCTGCGACATAAATATTTTAACAAAAAGGAATTATAAAATTGGAAAAAAAACCTACCTCTATATGACAGCAAACCAATAGAAGAAATGAGACTGGAGATAATTAAAACCTATGAACCCGATAATGGCAACTCTTTATCACACCTCGTAGCTTAGCTACTTTGAACTTCCAGCTATAGAGACCGTATTCATTATTTTATTATTAAGAATTCTTTCGGAAAGATGGAGCTCGCAGTACTAATTTAATTACATATATATTTAGGATACCAGGTGCTTAACATTTTAACAGATACTGTTACAGATTTCTTTGTAAAGCTTGAAATCCAGAAGATCCTCAATTTAAAGTTGTTAATGAACAGATATATCTTGGAAGTTCTTCACTTTTAAACTGTTTACTTTGACTGAGTCTACATTTTATACATAGATAAGACGTAATTGTAAAACAAATATAGAGGGAAGTACATCCAGGATAATCCCTTGGGGCTATTAACATCTAGGCTTTAATATTGTTGTCTTATTACTTCCATACGTGGTGTAAACTTAATACTACCTAATCAACAATCAAACAAATTGATTGTACTAACCCTTACTTTTTACTTACTTACTTACTTCAGTATGTCAATCTGACGATGCTAATTGTCTAGCGAAACGGCTGTCATTGAGTTTAAAAAGCAGTGTTTTAAATAAATAGTGGAAGTTTTGTTAAAAAAGATTCTTCGAATAATAAAGAAATATGTTGAAATTCTCATCTGATAATAAAATATAATATAACTTTCGATGTTTTATAAATATTTTAACAAAAAGGAATTATAAAATTGGAAAAAAAACCTACCTCTATATGACAGCAAACCAATAGAAGAAATGAGACTGGAGATAATTAAAACCTATGAACCCGATAATGGCAACTCTTTATCACACCTCGTAGCTTAGCTACTTTGAACTTCCAGCTATAGAGACCGTATTCATTATTTTATTATTAAGAATTCTTTCGGCAAGATGGAGCTCGCGGTACTAATTTAATTACATATATATTTAGGATACCAGGTGCTTAACATTTTAACAGATACTGTTACATATTTCTTTGAAAAGCTTGAAATCCAGAAGATCCTCAATTTAAAGTTGTTAATGAACAGATATATCTTGGAAGTTCTTCACTTTTAAACTGTTTACTTTGACTGAGTCTACATTTTATACATAGATAAGACGTAATTGTAAAACAAATATAGAGGGAAGTACATCCAGGATAATCCCTTGGGGCTATTAACATCTAGGCTTTAATATTGTTGTCTTATTACTTCCATACGTGGTGTAAACTTAATACTACCTAATCAACAATCAAACAAATTGATTGTACTAACCCTTACTTTTTACTTACTTACTTACTTCAGTATGTCAATCTGACGATGCTAATTGTCTAGCGAAACGGCTGTCATTGAGTTTAAAAAGCAGTGTTTTAAATAAATAGTGGAAGTTTTGTTAAAACGAAGAGATTTTATTATTCTTAACAATCAATCAATCAATATTTTATTGTACATAAGAAATACATTTTTCATTACAAGAAGTTTGAGTATATTATATAACTAGTTAAGGTATGTTGTAGAAAATTATAGTGTAATTCATTCATTATGAACGATCTTAATTTCAGACAGGTTATTTATTTGATTACTAACTAAAAATGTTGATCTTAATGGATTGTAAATCGGGCATTGGAAAATTATATGCTCTAATGACTCTGCTAGGTGCAGATTACAAATAGGGCATACTTTTGTTTTCACATGCTATAAAATTATTTATTCCCCTGTAAGTAAATTTTAAAAATTTTTTGTTGCTAGTTCTTATTTGAGCTAAAATTTTGGTGATAAAAGTTGCCAAATGAGATTTTAAATAGTTGTTATTATTAATATATTTATATAAGCAAAGTGACTGGGATAATCTTAAACTATGTTCTTCATCGGCATGTAACTTATTTTTATAGGTTTCTAAAATTTCTTTCCGGATACATCTTAACCCTTAACTGCCCTAAATAAACAAACTCTAAAGATCAATACGATTTAAATTTGTAAAAACTGATTTTACTTGAGCAACCCAATTGTACTTTTGGTCAGAGTTATCAAAGAGAGCCAATAGGCGTAGATAACAAATTTTGGGTAAACGGTTTTCTCTCACTAATATCAAGTTATTCAGCCAGAACAGAGCAGTTTTAACAACAATATAACTAATTTTGGCAGAAAAGATCCAATGAAACTCCAAGTCAAAACCAAAGACTTTTATTCGTTTAAAATACACTTATTGCAACTAGTTTCGGTCTCAATTAGACCATCATCAGGCTGTAAAGAACACAATACAATTGGTATACAAGAAAAAAGAAACCAATGGTTGAAAAAGATGCCAACAGTTAAATGTGGTAAAAATTAATTATTATTAAACAGATTAAACAAATATCTGAGAGATATTCATTTAAGTATAAGTGAGAGAAGCTTTTACAAACTACGAGGGTATCAATTCATTTAACAATTTAGAACTGCAATGATGAGCAATTATTATATAAAAGTAATGAAAAAGGTAACATCTTAAACAGATCAAATAACGAAACAAATTTTCTTTTAACTATTTGTTTACATTAATACATCTTAGTTACACGAACAAAAGTTTGATAAAAAATGACTTACCAGAGTCACAGAACCAGGAATCAAGGATCCTAACACATCGTAGACTAGGGTTAATTTGTAATATTGAACCTTACGTGGTACTAATTGGATATGAAAGTTATAGCATGTGATTTTAAAAAATATTATTTAGAAAAGCAAAAGTAATTTAAGGGGTGGGGGAGGAAGAACATTTCTACTAGATGGAGTAAGAAACCAAAAGTAGAGAGGAATTCGAGAGTTATTTATACTAGATGGATTAAAAAACCAAAAGTAGGACAGAGGTTGAGAAGAAGAGGGAAGGAGAATGTGTCCTACTGGATGGAGTAAAAAACCAAGAGTAGAACACAAATGGAAAAGATGGAGAATTCCCACTAATTGGAGTAATAAACCAAGAGTGGGAAGGGGATTATTGTTATTGAGTTATTATTAATGATTTGAAGATAATCGAGTTGTAGGGATTGAAGGAAGACGACATAAGTAGGAATCCAATGATAGTAGTAAGCACTACTCGTTAATACTTTCTTACAATTGAATGAAATGTAAGAAAATAGTTTCAAATGGTATAACGAATGTGACCATTTGTAAGTGTTGTTTAATTCAAGAGAGATATAGTAAAGAATAATAGCAAAATCATTGTCAAAAAAGTCCATAACAGCACAACAAATAATTTGGAAAATGTTTCACGCACTTGAAGAACTAATAACGGCACCATAAGTTGATGTGACAGTTGAGGGAATTTGAATGAAGTTTAGTCTTTGAGGAGAAAGAAGAAAAAAACGTCATGGAACAAGAAGTAAAGAAAGCGTGGATGTAGAAGGATTGGAAAATAAGGTATGAAGAAAAGGCTAGTGGAGTTAATTTCTGGTTCTGCGACTCCGGGCAAATAAAAGTTCAAACAGTCGAAAACAAAAGATGTCAAACAACATAGTATCAACATGTAGCAAAACCATAAGAAAATTGAAACAAAGTTATGTATAAAATTATTTTACAAAATTATGAATAGTTGGTATGAGTTGAGAAATAAAATTACAAAAATCTCTTCTATCTTATAGATTATACTATACATTAATGTAGTCATAGTGAGGGCCAGTGACCAAACTGCTATGTACATGGAATAATGTGTATAAAAATGAATAAATCATTCGAAAATCTGATCAGGTAAATTTAAGAAAATGTAGTGTTCAGTAGGTGTAATGTGTTCATTTAAACAGTTCAAAGTTTCATCAACCTTGGCTGCATGTATTTCCATGGATTCAAGCAAATTCATTCTCTGACCCTTACCAAAACTATGTAACAATTTGACGTCAAAAATGTTCCGTGAATTATTCTCTGTAAAGATATGATTAGAAAACGCTGAAGGCGAATTAAAAAAGTTGTAATTCTGATGCTTATCAATAAAATTTTTGTGTTATAAATACCTGTATAAATACCTGACTTATGTAACATAGGTACTTTATTTTTAATCTTAACAAACTTTGATCTAAGGGTGTCGTTGTTTCTGAAAGGTACATTAATGTTAAATTTCTTAAACACATCAGCCAGTTGATAGACCCAGAAAAGAGATGGATTTAGTGTAATATCTACTAATAGGGTGTGTGACATTGGATGGGATGAGAAATAGTCAATAAGACAACCTGTTGTTGGTTTTCTGGAGATTTCAAATTCAAAACAGTTGTTGAGAAAATTCTTTTTGATTAGTAAATCAAGAAAATATAACTTATTATTGGATTCAAATTCAACGGTAAAATTAATTCGAGGGTGAAGTTTATTAATATATGCAAGAAAAAGATCAAAGTTGTTTAGGTTATTATCAAATAACATGATGCAATCATCCACATATCTGTAGTAGAAGATAATGTTTTTAAAGTTTGAATTGAGGAAGGTGGACTCTAAATTGTTCATGAAGATCTCAGCTAAGAAAGTGGAAAGGCTAGAGCCCATAACCAAGCCTGAAGTTTTTTCATTGAAGACATCATTAAATTTGAAAAATTTTGCTCAAGAGCAAGACCTAATAAAGAACAAATATTTAGGACAATATGGGTAGGAGTGGAATTTTTAAACGTTAAATTCCTCGTTAGAGAGATACATTCAGACGGAGGTATGCTAGGGAAGAGATTAGATACATCTAATGAAAGAAGAAGAGAATTGTTGGAGAACGTTACATTAATGATCCTTTTGGCTAAGTCAATGGAGTTTAATAAAGAAAAAGAGTTATTGAAATTGGAGTATGAAGAAGGTTCAAAATGAAATTTGAAAGTTTTGAAGCAGGCGTATATGTGAAACTGACCACAGGTCTAATGGGGGTATTTTGATTATGAATTTTGGGTAGGCCATAAAGTAGAGGAGTGACCGCTTTCATATGACATAATTTTGAGTGATTTTGATTAAATGAATCAAGAAAATCTTTAAATTTTAATCTAAGGGAAGTTTACATATGATTGTAATATTGAACAGTTGTATTAGAAGGAAGAACTTTAAATGAATTATGAGAAGTAAGAAAATCCTCAACTTTAGAAACATAATCAACTCTATCGAGTATAACAACACAATTGCCTTTGTCAGACTTAGTGACAATTAAGTCTTCACTTTTGATTTTTTGAGAGAGATGTAAAGGATTTAAAACTTGGGATGTTAGTATTGCTTGGAGAAAAATTGTGGTCAATCCTGGAAGTAGTTGAAATGTAATTGTTAATATATTTTTTTAAAATGCGAGTGACACTAGATCTCATTGCTTCCCTATTAAAAACATTGGAACTAGATATTATCTGTTCGCAATCAACAGCTAGTAACTTATTATTATTTTTGTGATTATATGGAGCATAATTGAACTTTAAACCCAAACTGAAGATGTTAGAGTGAGATGCTGAGAAGTTTGAAGAACTGAGGTTTTAGTCCCCAGTACAAGAACCTCTAATTTTTTTGACACATACAAACTTCATACTTTGTGAGTGCTTTCTTCGGGTCGAGTCCGATAAACGTTTCCTCTGCGAAAACTTTCTGCGCTCCTGCGTTTTTGAATGCCCGATTCTCGAAATTGTCGATATTACGTCACTATGACCCCCCGTACATACATATTTGATTTTTTAAAAGTTGTTTATTAAAATTATATTTATATTAAAAATTGTGGTCAACTTGTCCGACAAAAATCATGCAGCGTATAGAGTGTCCACCGCTCCGAAAATGTCGATATGACGTCATTACATCTCCCCGTACATATAATAATAAATTTAATATTTTTCGATTTGAAATAAAATACTGATTGTAAAAAAATATGTGTCCGACAAATATAACATTGCAAACTAATAAAAAATTAAAAATTGATAAATTATTTAATATTTCTTCATAATAATTCATCTTTGACATATTATTATAAACGAAGTAAACCATCCATATCTCAAATGTGACTGATGGGAAAACCAGATCAAAAACAAAAAGTCTATGTCACATATTATATTATATAATAAACTGTTTGGGATTCACGTCTATCTAGAATTATGAATTCATCCAAATTAATGTATGATACTTTAAAATTATATAGTCCACTCATTCAAATTAATATCATACATATACTAGGTAATTCATATTTTATTAGTAAATAAAATGTAATTAAAAAATGTTCCCAAAAATATTCTCTTATTTTTTTTCAATTTTACAAGCCCAACGAAGAAAAAGTCAGTAGGTACTTCTAAATATTCTTAATTACTCACTAAACGATTTTCAAATGAATAATTTAGTCAACATTTAAATCATAATAGTAACACAATGGCAAGTTATATTCCCGCGCCAGTTGGAACCAAATTCAAAGAACATGCCGATATGACAACGCCGTCGTCCATAAACGCAATGCGGCATAATAACTGTGACCCGCTCTATAGTCACATATTTGTACACTTAATAAACACACGCATCGAATAAATCAATCACTTTTTAAAGTGTTATTTATCTCAAATTTTCACACAATTTTTTGCAATGGAGTGTTTTGTGTGCACTTCTTTGGGTGAAAGTCCAAATTTTCGTACAAAAAGAGAGGAAATAAAACAATTTACTCCTGAAAGACTACCTAATTGGAAAAACTTTTTAAAGGCCAGAAAAAAACATGGTCATAAATATAACACTAACCTAACCTAACCTAACCTAACCTAACCTAACCAAATGATTATGAAAATTCTACTATAGGATATCACTCAACCTGCTATAAGGATTTTATTGTTAAAAAAATGTATTTGATAGATGAAAGGTAAGACAGATTAATTATATTTGATTTAACGTTTGTTTAATAATATATATTGTAATGATACACATATAAAGAATAAAATAAATACTTAGAAACTATACTTCCAATTTTGCAATAATATACATTAATTACGGTATCTGCCAAAATAAACAGTACCGAAACAGAGAGTGCTGTGGAGTTGATTATGTAATATGGATTTGTCCTATTTGACTTAATTGTCATTAGTTGAAATATTAATAGTACGCTGCAGTTAAATTTGATTTAAAAATGGTTCTAACAATAAGGAAAAAATATTTTATAAATATGTTAGTAGTAATACAATGTATGTTCTACGTTAAATGACCTTCAGTGTCCCCTCCCGATCGCCTGACCGTTAGAAAGTGTAGTTATGAATATTCGCATATTATGTAATTAAGATTAATAAAAATATGCATAAATCAATACGATATATTTGCATATGGAGTAATAAAAATATGCATAATTTAAGAATAAAATGGCAAAGTAATTCTACTTTTAGTGAAAGTAATGGCGTGTGTAGATGTGGTGTTCCAAATAGATAAAAAATGATGGTTAATAATGATTGGATCCAATAATATGAAATATACAGGGTGAATCAAAATCAAAATAAAAATCAATTGCATATTGGACTTTTTATTTATTAACTTTACATATAATTTAAATAATCAGATATAAAATGCAGATACTTTGGATAGTAAGTATTTTAATTGTTCTACTAATCCTCGGTCCGGACAAGGTATTCCTATTATATTCCAGTTAAAGGTACTTTTTTCTATGACTTGTTTTTTAAATTCATTATATTTGAAGTAAATGTTGTGTTTTAAAAAATAAATGTGACCATTAATCTAATTAAAAGCCGACGTAATATAATTTGGAATTCCTGGGAAAACATCATTATGAGACAATTTCATCATAGTTAAATTCAATAAACGAATCGTCAATAAAAACGTATTTTTTTCCAGAGTTTGTTTGAAATAGGGCTTTTATTTTGTTTGCGTTAGCTACTTCAGGTAACAAGTTAAATTTTTGAATTCGTATACCGGGAAATGCTGCAGCATATATTCGATTGTTAATAGCACCAATTAAATATCCATAAGAATTTTGAAATACGTGAGGTACGTTAGAGATTTCTTTTGGAAAATAATTTTGAAATTTTTCTCCAGTAGAGGGCATCGTGCCATCATTTAAGTCATATTTCCACACTAAGTCTTTACTTACTATATACATACGGTGATTTGAAAATGATGGTGTATATGCTAAAAATACTAAATCTGGATATTCTAATTCACATACATTTCTTATGAAATTTTGTTTTGGTGTAGTGGTACTAGTAGTAGTAGTACTAGTAGTAGTAATAGGTCTTAACGTAGTAGTTAAGATTTTAGGCTTTGATTTTGCAGTAGTAGTAGTAATAATCTTTGGAATAACTGCATATTTACTCTTAGCTCCATATAAAGCGTCTAATGCCATTTTATCATCATCAGACAACGTAGATGCATTGGTTTGGGACCAAGCATACATTACCGATTTATGATCACCGCTATGTCCTAGACCTAATGGGTGACCAACTTCATGAAGAAGAACCGGGAAAAAAACTTGTTCGATCATCTGCCATAGATTGCAAACTAAAATCCCAAGATATATTTTTATTCATATGAATTTCTATGCATCCATTTTTTGGAGGAAAATAAGAGTGTGCTAATACTCCACCTTCAAATTGATAGGGGCATTCATTGTCTCCTGTACAATCATAACGAAAATAATGTTGTCGTCCGACAACAGTAATAGTAATATCAGGTGGGGGAATTGGAGTTTTTAAATAGGTAAAATTAAATTTGGAATACGTTTCCCATATTTCAAAAACTTTTTTGCAACAGGAGTCGACTGTGGAAAATACCAGGCTAAATTAAATTTAGTCCATGCGAAGTGTAATGTGTATGCATTATCTCCCATTGTACATCTAGGTTTTTGCATAAGTTTAGCAGTTTTTTATTTAATTTTTCGTCAACAGGTAAATTGTATCTTTCTTGAAATTGTGTTAAAACTGTGGGCAAATCAATATTTGCATTGCTACTTGAGTAGCCGTATCGTTATAACCATAAAGAGGCACTCGTCTCATTGAAAGTTTCACCTAACGATGAGCTAATGATGTCGGTGAAGGCCAACAAAAAAACAACCATAGGGACCTGCATACTTACTGATACTGAATAAATCGACAATTAATACATCAATTATATAAATTAATCAACACTTTCATCCTGTAACTTTCTTGTAAATATAATAAATATGCATTAATAAATGCATAATGGGTGCGGTAGTTGTTTATTAGGTAGTTTGTCCTTGATATTTAAAAAAAAATGTTAGATTCATTTTATATATAAAGGCCAACGTTTTCATATAAAATTAATTTGGTTTTGCAAAAACACCAGCTTTCAATACCGTTTATGACAACAATAGCAGCTCAGCAACGCAAGTAAGTTATTTTCATTTTATTTAAATTAGGAATTTGTTATTTTTATAATATAAGAAAATAAATAAACTCTAAAGATTATTCTTTTTAGCAAAATGGATTTAAAAAGATTAAACTCTACTTCTCTTCTAGAAAGAGACACCAAACCAATTATCAAGTTAAATCAATTAATTCTGGGTGAACCTCAAAAAATACTATCAGGAAAAACTGTACAAACGGTTTTGCTAGAACTGGAAAACAACGTAACATTCCTTCCACAGAGGGTAACAAAAACGTATAAACCGTTTATTAAATATTTTGAGGAACAAAAATACGCTATTGAATTTAGAGGAACAGTAGAAATTGGCAAGCCGAATATCGCATCATCGTTTGAAATAATTGAGATTTAATTGGTAAGTTATATATTTTTATAAATAATTGTGATATAAAATTATGGACAAATATCCAACAATTTTATCTAAAATTGATGAATCTATAAAATTAATTAGAGCCAATTCTGCTGAAAAGGAATCAATAAATTTAATTAATAAACATATTAGAAAATGTAACATAGCATTAAAGAAATATAAACTAAAGGTTGGTCAAAAAAGTAAAATAATAACCAAAATTGGACAACTAAAAAGATTGAAATGTTTAATAAAAGTAGAAAACGAACCTGTTGCTAAAAATCCAAAAGTTTATTGGAAAAATATAATTTCATGTTTCAATAGTAGAGTCCAGACTGCAGTGATTGTAAATGTTAAGTATAAAGAAATTAAAGAATTTTTATCAGATGCTTTTAATCTTTTTAAAAAGAAAATCAAACAAATTATTAAAGATAAATTAATTGTAAAAATAAAAACCACACTTTGGGCAGATTTCGTTAAAATGGCAGGTGATCAAGAAGTAATTGATCAAAAGTATTTTGTTACACCTAATGCAATTTTAGACCAAACAACAGATTTAGCAATTTGGTTTCATCATCATGTAACAGATTATATTTTAAATAAACTGTCAGAATTTGCGGAAGAATCTAGCGGTTGGGCACTACGAAAAATTTTTCTGTTAGAAGTAGCAATAAACGAATATAAAATAGGCAATGGAACTTCTTTTATTAAATTACCACCACAAATAAAAAATAAAAAAGCATGTATCAACATTCAAAATAGAGACGAGGCATGTTTTTATTGGAGTTTTGTTAGTTTTTTATACCCAACTACTCGTAATTATAGGTTAACATCATCACATCCACACTATAGTCTTGTGCTAAATACTAAAGGTTTAGAATTACCTATGAAATTAAAACAAATCAATAAATTTGAGGAATTAAAAAATGTTTCTGTAAACGTTTACGCTTTAGAATTAACAGAAAAAAACTCATCATATGTAGTTGTACCTGCTAAACTCACAAAAAAGAAATTAGAGAAACATGTAAATTTATTATTAATACAAAATAAATATTTTCCAAAGTTAAATGATTTTACGGCGGCGTCAGATAATGCTGATGATGATGATATTGAATTAAAATTCCACTATTGCTTGATTAAAAATCTTTCTCGACTTATTCGATCTCAAGTAACTAAACATACAGCTGCAATTAACTTGTGTGATCGTTGTTTAAATTATTTTTATAGTGAGGAAAAGTTAAGAAATCACTATTTATTATGTGAAAATACAAACCATTGTAAAATTTCATTTCCAAAATATGATTTTGTAGAATTTAAAAACTATATCTACATACAAAAAATTCCTTTTCTCATATATGCTGATATTGAAGCTATTTTGGAACCTTGTAAAACAAAATTATCAAAAACAATTAATAAATACCAAAATCACAAAGCAATTTGTGCAGAATATTACATGAAATGTACATATAATGATAATTTTTTTCATTTCAATAGTTACGAAGGTGTGGATTGTATGGATTGGTTTTCAAATGAAATTAAAAAGATTGCACAATTTGTTGAGAGTATAATAAATATTATAGTTCCGCTAATAGAACCGATAGAAAATTTAAATAGACAAACTTGTCACATTTGTGAAACAAAATTTAAACAAAAAAAAAATAATTGTAAGAGACCATGATCATTTTACAGGACTATTTAGAGGCTACGCACACCAAACTTGTAATCTTTTATTTAAAAAATTGTTTGTTGTCCCAATTTTATTCCACAATCTTTCCGGATACGACAGTCATTTTATCATAAAAGATATTGCAAAACGAGGACATGTTTCGGTTCTTCCGTTAAATAAAAAAAAATATATAGCGTTCACTTTAAACGATAATGATAATAAGATTTAATTTAGATTTATAGATTCTTTTAGATTCATGGGTTGTAGTCTTGATGAACTTGTTGCTACATTAAGTTTAGAAAATTTTCACAATTTAAAACGTGAGTTTAATCATTTAGATCCTGATACATTTCAACTTTTAACTAGGAAAGGTGTTGCAGTTACAGCTGTTTTAAAACGATTTTTCGAATAAATAGTGGAAGTTTGGTTCAACCGTTCAGTTATTTATTGTTCTTAGTAAGATGAACTTCCACAAAGTAGAGGTTACCACAATCAATAGCATTACAATCATCACTGCACAGGTACACCAGATGTACGTAGAATAGGTCCTGAATCTTTAGTATTAACCAAACTAGAACTCAAGTTATTAATTGTTTTGTAGTCAAACTGAATATAAAAAATTTATTAGATTTAGACTAGGTTTTTATTTTGTTCGGGATGATTCCTCTTCGGTTGCTAATACTTATATGGGTGCTTTCAGTTTTTTCGGACCTATATCCTACAAATTTGGACAGGTTTTACGAAAACACAATATTCAGTCGCTTGAGGAGAGAAAATTATTCAACTTCTGACTCTGGTTTTATTTCTTTTGATTCTGACTCTTCTAATTTTGATTCTTCTACTTCTTCTGAATTTAAATTCAACCCTAGGGTTTTGAACTTGAGTGGTTTTTCCTTTGATGATGGTAGTCTGAAGATG
This sequence comes from Ophraella communa, assembly GCA_035357415.1. NCBI lineage: Eukaryota > Metazoa > Arthropoda > Insecta > Coleoptera > Chrysomelidae > Ophraella > Ophraella communa. The sequence goes on from JAYKXQ010000039.1 coordinate 211,831, forward strand.
TTGAGTTATGGTTTGAAGTTTAATCTACATTCCCATGACATTAAGTCGAGTTTAAAGACTTTAGCTATTGATACTGAAAATATTCTATATGGACAGTTTCTTTAGAAATCACAATTTACCACACAAAGGGGCAACGCCGCGATGTAGAATTGTAAATGTAGGGTAGTTTTCTTAGTCAGTCGTTGTTGATCAGAGCTAAAGTAAAGTTATACACAAACATACGCTATTTTATTTCGTACGACACGTTTTGTTACATTTCATAAGTCTAAAGCTGATTCTTGAAGTGGATGCAAATATTTGGAATAAATACCCAAGGGTACATTTCCGACATTGGTAGCGAAGCGTGGTTTCCCGCTAAAATAATCCAAGCAAGAAACGTGCCACGAGGTTAAAAAATCGATATTTGACAACGGCGACTTTATAAGACGTTCCCATTTCCCATTTACAGTTCCAGTCTGGCCAGTTGCCCAGTGGAGTTTTCGACGTTACAAATTAAAAATAGCTTCGAAGAAAGGGGTGAGTTTGAATTGCTTTCACAATATAAAGTCAGTTATTAGTAGGTACTCAGTCTTATAGTAGTTAGTATTTATATTATTTTTATATAATGGCAGAATTAACAAATTTAAGTAAAAAAAAGAGGTACTTTAAAATCAAAGTTGACACATTTTTCTAAAATTCTAAATAATGTTTCGAATGCGGAAACAATTACAGAGGAGGATGTATCTCAAATTTATGAGGGAGTCGAGGCTTTAAAGGAAGTTAAATTTGAGTTTGAAGAGATACAGGGTACAATCAAAAACTTAGTTGAAGACGCGGATTTAGATAATCAATTAATAGCACTACATACATTTGAGGACGAATATTTTAAGCAAATAGCGCTAGCAAAACGGTTTTTACCGTTTTGCTTTGTGAAAGTTATTTTGATATTTTTCTTCGTTTATTTATACTTTTGTTTACCAAACTTCGATTTAAATATTTAAATATTGCGAAATTTAAAAAGATTTTTGATAATTCATCAACTTCAGACATAAAATTGTACTTACAGTAGTAAAATCAAGATAAATTCAAGCAATCCCATAGACACACTCCAATTCGGCAATTTTTGTCCGCCTCTGCAAAATTGGACAATTTTCGTTCCAATTTTCGTCAACGGGTCCTCTTTGTTGCCATGGCTGCTTCAGTGTAGATTCCAAGTATCCTACTGCAAACTTTAAACTTTATTTTTAAAAACTTATATTTAACTTGAAAATTACAATTAATATTTATTTTTGATGTTAATAATTACAATTATAATTACTAACTGACTAAAAAATGAAACAAGACTTAAAAAGTAAACGTTCTCATGCTGATAAGCCGTCATCCGACGGAAACCGTCGTTATAATTCATTGTACGGTTATTGTACTCATCGAGAGATTTGAATAAATTTACCTGCTAATATTTAGTTGTTTATATTATAACCAGTGACTAAACAGTATGTACGTCAAGTTTGATGAAAATTGTAATAATGTTTTTGGCTGTAATATAAAATTAATATTAAAATCACGTTTCAAGAAATATCAACACATTCTTTTATTAATCATTCCACTCTTAAATGAAACACTGGTTGTGGGCCCAGATGGTTGGAATGTGTTGATATAAATGTTGATTTAGTTCTAAAGAAGAGGCTAGTAAAGGCACGTGATTGTAAAAGTTTAAAAAAAAATGAAGAAGTCAATCGAAAATAGATATGGTATAATACCATTTAATGGAAACAGTTTTGAGAAGTTTAGGTTGTTTTCTGTCTTGAAGACGCTGGACTGCACTGAAGCTTTGAAGGAGGTGGCCGTAATTGACCAAAATGATGAATGGAACAAGATAAATAATAACTAGATATTGCCCTTGAGATGGTAAAGAAACTAGAAGGAATTTTTGGTAAAAAGGGTATTTGCTCTAAATTCTATTTGTTAAAGGAATTGACAACTTTGAAATATAGCATTGATACAGACATTCAGGATCATTTTTCAATATGTGACCGACTGTTCAGAGAACTAAAAAATCTAGGAAGCAAATTCGATGAATCTGATATGTCCTGTTTCTTACAGTTGTCTATGCCACAGGAAATTGAAAATGTAGTTACAGCTATAAGAACCTTATTCGAAGACGATTTAAAAGTAAAATTTGTAAAAAATAGATTATTGGAATTCCATTCTAATAAAAATTTAAGAAAAATGAAATTTCTGCCTTCATCATTTTGTGCAGCAAAAAGCAAGTAAAATGTTTTAAGTGTGGCATGTCAAGAGTGTATGTCGCATTATATGTTTTAATTGTGTAAAAAGGAGAATTTGAAAGAAAAACAAAAAATGGAAAATAGGGCAAATTATGCTATTGGTGAATTTGACAGAGAAGAGGATAATGCTGTTGCAGAATGAAGAAGATTTGATCTCAGAATAGACCCAATGCTAGACTACTAACACCAATCTCCCTCAAAACCTCCAACAGCAGTAAATGATTCACAGCATCGAAGGCCTTGGCCAGATCGAGAAATATGCACAAGGTTGGTTTATATATTATATATCTATTTTAAAGAATATGTTATTTATATAATATTCACTGAAATACGTGGAAAAAAAATTAAAGAAAACAACATCTTTATCTATGGATTAAAAGAGCAAGAAAAAAAAACTCCCTCCAAATTGTCTGAATTAACTTTGAATTTTATAAATACATCTTTAAACGTACACCTCGTTCCTTTTGAAGTTAATAATACTTATAGAGTAGGAAAAGACAAAAATCTGATGAGACCGGTTTTATTATCTTTTGTGTCCAATTTAAAAGAAACAGGAAGTTATTCGTAACGCTAAAAATTTGAAAGGAACAGAAATAGCAATTAGCGAAGATTTGATTGAAGAAGATAGAAAAGTCAAAAAAATTTGGTAAAAACACTTAAAAAAGCAAGACGTTGCAACAAAAAAACTAGTATTAAGGGAAACGGTCTTTATATTAATGGAGTTTATTATTCAGTCAAAGATATACAAGAGGAAAGACACCTAGAAGAAAATCATCAAGAATATTCTCCAGTGGAGAAAAGAAGAGTGGTTAGTGACCCATGTACTCCTACAGTAAGTGTTTTTGAGGATAACTAACTATTTTGTTAATTCTTTAAATTAAAAATTTTCTTTTGAAATGTTTCATTTTTTCTATTTCCTTTTCAAAGCAAAATTGATTTTAATCGAAGACTAAAAAACAATAATGAAACAAAGCCAAATAAAGTTGCATTGTAACCGAAAATCGTAAAGTATCTAATATCTCAAAAACTATTAGGAATTGATATAGGGAAGTAAATATGAACTTACCTTATTTTTTTTATAAGGAATTAAATTAAAATAAAAACAAAATATGGGTTACTATTTGAAATAAGGAAGATACCTTCGATTTTTTAATTTAAAATTTAACTCAATAGTGTGATCACCCTGTATAATATTTTTTTAAATACACTTTATTTACTTACAATTGAAGATCTTAAATGCAAAATAATTCATTTACTTTTTAATTAAAATAATTTAGGTATTGAAATAATCATCATTTTATTAAGCGTGATTTCTGTAAAAATTTTCGAAAAACATTAAATTTCTCCTAAACGGTTAATTTTAGATACAAAGTACCTTACATAAACTAACACTTACATTTAACGAACTAACCAAATATAAGAAAACAGGGTATTGCATTTAAAATAGTGAAGTTGGTATCGGTTTCCGGTATAACCGGAAGTGCGATCAAATTGAAAATATTTTAGTTAAACTCAGAAGTATCAAAAACCCCTGTATACCAAATTTCATTAATCTCGCGTTTTTCCTTCCCCATAAACTTCTAGGTGGCACTCGTCGTAGGACACCCTATATACGATCACATCTTAATTGTAGAGGACATAAATATAAATATTTTGGAAAAACAAAACCAAATCGATTATATTGATGACTACATTAATATATCATAACAGGGATTCATATCATTAATAAACAAAACTATGAGAGTAACTTCTACCTCTGCCTCCTGCATAGACCACATCTATATCAAAAGTAAAAACTACGATCCAAACTCTATTACCTCAGCAGTTATAAAAACCTCGATAACAGATCACTTTTCTACAATGGTCTCATTAAAAAATTGCAAACAATATAATGCAGTTGTAAATAAGTCATTTACAAGAGTCAATAACAAAAAGCTAGTTCAATTTATAAATGCAATGATCCCGAAACATCATTAAATATTTTCATCTCTAAATTCAGGAGTGCTATTAATAGATCAACTGAAATTGTAAAAATAAAAAACATCAACAAAAAGAAACCATGGATTACTCTTGGTCTCATTAAATCTATTAAAACCAGAGATAAACTATATTTAAAGAGCACGAAAAATCCAGGAAATGACGTTATTAAACTAGAATATCTTGTGTATCATAACAAACTTAACATACTAATAAAAAAATAAAAACAGAACTTCTATAAAAATCAAATTGAAAAAAACAAGAACAGCTCGGCAAATCTCTGGAAAATAGTCAAAAAATTCACAAATAAAAACAAAAATAAGGAAAATATAAATAAACTAACTGAAAATGGTAAACATATTCTGAATCCTCTTGAAATAATTGATAAATTTAACAAACATTTTTCTGAAATAGGAATAACTATGACTTCTAAACTTGTTCAACAAAATAAAACAAAATATAAAGACGTACGTCTTATGAGTTCCATGTTTTTAAGTTACACTGAACCTAAGGAAGTTATGAGAACCATACCTGATTTAAAGAACAATAAGTCACCTGGCATTGATACAATAACCAATGAAATGCTTAAATTAACTGCAAACGTTATTTCCCAAACCCTCAGTCACATTATAAATGGTTGCATAAAGCTCGGCAAACAACATTTTATAAAACATTTCGTGTAAAAATTTTATTGTGAAAAATAGGATCCGAAATCAATGTTATTCTTTTTTTAATTTGCATTATTAAATTAATTTTAGTTGAAAATTTATGATATGACCAAAAATTCATTATTCTACCAGAATTTATTGGTTTTCTGTACCAATCTATAGTTACAGCGTTATCTTTTTTAATAAATATTGTGTCTAAAAATGGTCTGCATCCTCTTTTTCTAATGTAAATTGTTTATGAGGATCATAAAAATTAAATATGAAAAGAAGTTCATTTAAACCATCTTTAGGTAATGCCAAAATAATGTCATCTATATATTTTTTAACAAAAATTAAATTAAAAGGTAATACGGGAATAACAGTGTCCAATAAATTATCCATTACATAACAAGAAGATGGAGAGATGGAAGCTCCCATTGGAGTACCGAATGTTTGTTTATATAATTGATTGTTAAATGAAAAATAAGTATTTTTAAATAAAAAAATTAAAATTTCTTCAAAGTATTTTTGGAAATTGAACAATGCTGGCTAATACCATTCCATTTTTTATCTATTGCTCTTAAAGCAAATTCTAAATAAACATTACTAAACAAAGAAACGACATCCAAACTACAAATAATATAATTATTTGGTAACTGAAATTTATTAAATTTTTTAAAAACATCATAAGAATCTTTAATGTAATATTCTGTATTGTAATCATATGCTTTTGTTAATATTTCAGTGATATATAAACCAAGTAAATTAGTAGGAGTGTTTAATGAAGCTACAATAGGTCTAATTGATAATACTGGTTTATGAATTTTAGGAAGACCATAAAATTTTGCTGGAATTCTATTATAGCAAATCAATTTTTGTTTCGTAATTTTATCAATTTGTTTTGAATTGTAATTGTTGGATCTTTTTTTAATTTAACATAAGATGAACTATTATTATCTAGAATTTCCAGTGATAAATCAATATATTTGTCTTTAAACATAACTACAGTACAATTTCCTTTATCACTGTTAGTAACTGTAATATTTGAGTGATTCTTTAAAAAATTTTTAGTTTTATGATATAAATTACGAAAAAACTTATTAGAATTTTGGTAAATATGATTTGTAATAATATTAGTTGATTTTGCTATTAATGTTTTCCTTAAGTTATCGTCTGATGTTTGAGATGTAATATATTCAATATCTGCTAAAATATGTTTAAATTTAAGATCTTTTCCAATAATTGCTTCAATACTAAATTTATGCCCTAAAGATAAAAAACACAAAATGTCATATGGAATTTGAATGTTTGTTAAATTTTTAATCCATTTGGGATTTGTACTAAGTTTTAATTTAAATTTATCATCTATTAATTTATTAAATTTTTTAATATTATTTCTTTTGGTTAAATTAAAAATTTTATTAAATGTTTTTTTTCTGAAAGAATTCATAGTTTTTAAATATAAAATTTGACGTTGATTGAATAATGTTATTTTTTAAATTTCCTAAATTCTTTTCTAATGATAAAATAGTTTTTTGATTACAAGATATTTCAATATTAATAATCTTAGATCCTAACCTTAAGAAAAAACCTGTATTTTTCTTCATGGAAATATTTTGACGATGTAAAAGATCTATTATAGGTACTATAGAATTGTCAACATGTTTTGGAATAACACCTTCTCTACTACATCTCAATAAAAAACATCTTGAAGATTGCTCGCTTAATACATTTTTAACAGAATTTGAGTAGTGTGTTTATGAACTTAAAGCTGCAGGTGAAAAACTAGAAAGCAATGAAATTGTATCACAGCTCTTAGCAGCAATGCCACTTTGACTAAACTACCGCGAGACTCGATAACTACTCGTCGCCAATTTATTGTTATGTATTTACTTGAGAAATAACAATTCAACGTTTGACCACTTTAAGATTTATTGACAGAACTTGACAAGCCTTGCGACAACTGTCGCCATAGACCAATCCACAGAATAAACTATACACTAACACTAAGCAAAGTAAAAGATTCAACTCCAATTTTAGAGCTGTCTAATGTAGTATATTGTATTCCTTGTTATGTTTGCGATCAAAAATATATAGGTCAAACTGGCCAAAGATTGAAACAACGTTTATCATTACATAAGAGTGATACAAGGTTACATCCTGAAAGATGTGAATTGGCTAAACATTCCGTAACTAATGACCATCTTATCGATTATGCTTGTGTTAGTATTTTAGATACACAATTTAACAATAAAAAAAGACTTTTTTTGGAAATGGCATCTATTTCACAAGAAAATGATATTATTAATAAAAAAAGTGACCATAAAAACCTGAGTGATATTTATTATTATCTGCTATCTTTGGATAAACATAAAAATAAAGATCTAAATAATACCTAAAATTCATGACATTTATTTGACATTTTTATTTTGATTTTTAAATGACACTTTAGAAGCTTAATTCAAAATTATAAAAAAGAATAAGATATCTTAATTTTTTATCATAGAACAGTTAAATGTTGTAATCAAAATTCACATTTTTTATGAAAGAAGAAATAAAATTATAACCTATTATTTTCTACTCTTTTATTATTACATTTTATCTTAAGCAATTAAGTGGTTTATTCATTTTATGACGTTATTTTGTTTTATAAATAATTTGACTTAAAAATATTTTTTAAATTCCAAATTAAAGTTAAAATAGTTTTTGATGTTATATTTACCATTTTTTAACGCCAATTTTGTATATACTCTCGCTTATTCCTTGAAAATGAAATAAATATATTTCGAAAGCTTGGAAAACAAGTAAAAGAGTTTTCTTAAAAAACATTGCCGTTTACCCCAAAAATTCTGGTTTAATACCTATTAGTCGGCAAATAACATACATTTAATTATATATATATATATATATATATATATATAATCAGAATGTTTTTGGGGATGTGGCAATAAAACCAATGTGTACTCTTATTAGAATATAATTACCGAGCTTTCGAACCTCTATGGGTTCATTTTCAAGGTCTAAAAATTGTATATTATAAAGAAATTATATAGCAGGTAATAAAATAAATAACTGGACTAGCATATCTCAAATTGCAGAGGTTATCCATAACCCAAATGTGGATGGTACGAATAGTAGCAATAAAACTCAAAGTCAACCCACAGTATGTAATTTAATGAAAATGTTACATCAGCGACATGTTTCCATCACAAGACCATCTTCAGGCTCTAAGAGAAGAACACAATGTGTCAGAATGAAGAAATACAAAAGTCAAATCATATAAGATAAAATATAACATGTAATAGAAAATGACAGTAAACAGTAAATAATGTATTTTAACATTTACAGAACAAACAGGATCAATGTTAAAAAATAAACCAATTATTATATATATATATAAATATAATTAAATGTATGTTATTTGCCGACTAATAGGTATTAAACCAGAATTTTTGGGGTAAACAGCAATGTTTTTAAGAAAACTGTTTTACTTGTTTTCCAAGCTTTTGAAATATATTTATTTTATTTTCAAGGAATAAGCGAGAGTATATACAAAATTGGTGTTAAAAAATGGTAAATATAACATCAAAAACTATTTTAACTTTAATTTGGAATTTAAAAAATATTTTTTAAGTCAAATTATTTATAAAACAAAATAACGTCATAAAATGAATAAACCACTTAATTGCTTAAGATAAAATGTAATAATAAAAGAGTAGAAAATAATAGGTTATAATTTTATTTCTTCTTTCATAAAAAAATGTGAATTTTGATTATAATATTTAATTGTTCTATGATAAAAAATTAAGATATCTTATTCTTTTTTATAATTTTGAATTAAGCTTCTAAAGTGTCATTTAAAAATCAAAATAAAAATGTCAAATAAATGTCATGAATTTTAGGTATTATTTAGATCTTTATTTTTATGTTTATCCAAAGATAGCAGATAATAATAAATATCACTCAGGTTTTTATGGTCACTTTTTTATTAATAATATCATTTTCTTGTGAAATAGATGCCATTTCCAAAAAAAAGTCTTTTTTTATTGTTAAATTGTATATCTAAAATACTAACAGAAGCATAATCGATAAGGTGGTCATTATTTACGGAATGTTTAGCCAATTCACATCTTTCAAGATGTAACCTTGTATCACTCTTATGTAATGATAAACGTTGTTTCAATCTTTGGCCAGTTTGACCTTTATATTTTTGATCGCAAACAGAACAAGGAATACAATATACTACCTTAGACAGCTCTAAAATTGGAGTTGAATCTTTTACTTTGCTGAAAATGTTTTTTATGGTAAGACATGTTCTACTAGTAATTTTAATATTATTTAATGGGTTAAAAACTCTACTTAATTTAGATGAAATTTCTCTAATATATGGTAAAGATATATATAATTTTGTATTATTAGTTTGAAGTTCTAATTCTTTATTATCATTTTGATCATTTGTATTTAAATTGTAAGAATAATTATTAAGTACATTTTTTATTAATTTATTAGGATAACCATTTTCTAAAAACATTTCGTGTAAAATTTTAAAATTTTTATTATAAAAAATAGGATCCGAAATCAATGTTATTCTTTTTTTCATTTGCATTATTAAATTAATTTTAGTCGAAAATTTATGATATGACCAAAAATTCATTATTCTACCAGAATTTATTGGTTTTCTGTAGTGTTATCTTTTCTAATAAATTTTGTGTCTAAAAATGGTACACTATGTTCTGCATCCTCTTTTTCTAATGTAAATTGGATATGAGGATCATAAGAATTAAATATGAAAAGAAGTTTGTTTAAACCATCTTTAGGTAATGCCAAAATAATGTCATCTACATATTTTTTAACAAAAATTAAATTTAAAGGTAATACGGGAGTAACAGTGTCCAATAAATTATCCATTACATAACAAGAAATTATTGGAGAGATAGAAGCTCCCATAGGAGTACCGAATGTTTGTTTGTATAATTGATTGTTAAATGTGAAATAAGTATTTTCAAATAAAAAAATTAAAATTTCTTCAAAGTATTTTTTGGAAATTGAACAATGCTGGCTAATATCATTCCATTTTTTATCTATTGCTCTTAAAGCAAATTCTAAATAAACATTACTAAACAAAGAAACGACATCCAAACTACAAATAATATAATTATTTGGTAACTGAAATTTATTAAATTTTTTAAAAACATCATAAGAATCTTTAATGTAGTATTCTGTATTGTAATCATATGCTTTTGTTAATATTTCAGTAATATATGAACCAAGTAAATTAGTAGGAGTGTTTAATGAAGCTACAATAGGTCTAATTGATAATACTGGTTTATGAATTTTGGGGAGACCATAAAATTTTGCTGGAATTCCATTATAGCAAATCAATTTTTGTTTCGTAGTTTTATCAATTTGTTTTGTATTGTAAAGTTTTTTATAATAGAATTACATTTATTTTGAATTGTAATTGTTGGATCTTTTTTAATTTTACATAAGATGAACTATTATCTAGAATTTCCAGTGATAATTCAATATAATTGTCTTTAAACATAACTACAGTACAATTTCCTTTATCACTGTTAGTAACTATAATATTTGAGTGATTCTTTAAAAATTTTTTAGTTTTATGATATAAATTACGAAAAAACTTATTATTAGAATTTTGGTTAATATGATTTGTAATAATATTAGTTGATTTTGCTATTAATGTTTTCCTTAAGTTATCGTCTGATGTTTGAGATGTAATATATTCAATATCTGCTAAAATATGTTTAAATTTAAGATCTTTTCCAATAATTGGTTCAATACTAAATTTATGCCATAAAGATAAAAAACACAAAATGTCATGTGGAATTTCAATGTTTGTTAAATTTTTAATCCATTTGGGATTTGTACTAAGTTTTATTTTAAATTCATCATCTATTAATTTATTAAATTTTTTAATATTATTTCTTTTGGTTAAATTAAAAATTTTATTAAATGTTTTTTTCTGAAAAAATTCATAGTTTTTAAATACAAAATTTGACGTTGATTGAATAATGTCATTTTTTAAATTTTCTAAATTCTTTTCTAATGATAAAATAGTTTTTTGATTACAAGATATTTCAATATTAATAATCTTAGATCCTAACCTTAAGAAAAAACTTGTGTTTTTCTTCATGGAAATATTTTGACGATGTAAAAGATCTACTATAGGTACTATAGAATTGTCAACATGCTTTGGAATAACACCTTCTCTTCTACATCTCAATAAAAAGCATCTTCCATTAAGTTCTTTTGCAAGTTTATTCTTAGCCTTGGACCAATCTTTAAAATATTGAACAGTATATTTACCATAACGTTCTTCGATGTCTTGATAAAACCCCATGATCAGTAATTTAATTAAATGTATGTTATTTGCCGACTAATAGGTATTAAACCAGAATTTTTGGGGTAAACAGCAATGTTTTTAAGAAAACTCTTTTACTTGTTTTCCAAGCTTTTGAAATATATTTATTTCATTTTCAAGGAATAAGCGAGAGTATATACAAAATTGGTGTTAAAAAATGGTAAATATAACATCAAAAACTATTTTAACTTTAATTTGGAATTTAAAAAATATTTTTTAAGTCAAATTATTTATAAAACAAAATAACGTCATAAAATGAATAAACCACTTAATTGCTTAAGATAAAATGTAATAATAAAAGAGTAGAAAATAATAGGTTATAATTTTATTTCTTCTTTCATAAAAAAATGTGAATTTTGATTATAATATTTAATTGTTCTATGATAAAAAATTAAGATATCTTATTCTTTTTTATAATTTTGAATTAAGCTTCTAAAGTGTCATTTAAAAATCAAAATAAAAATGTCAAATAAATGTCATGAATTTTAGGTATTATTTAGATCTTTATTTTTATGTTTATCCAAAGATAGCAGATAATAATAAATATCACTCAGGTTTTTATGGTCACTTTTTATTAATAATATCATTTTTCTTGTGAAATAGATGCCATTTCCAAAAAAAGTCTTTTTTATTGTTAAATTGTATATCTAAAATACTAACAGAAGCATAATCGATAAGGTGGTCATTATTTACGGAATGTTTAGCCAATTCACATCTTTCAAGATGTAACCTTGTATCACTCTTATGTAATGATAAACGTTGTTTCAATCTTTGGCCAGTTTGACCTTTATATTTTTGATCGCAAACAGAACAAGGAATACAATATACTACCTTAGACAGCTCTAAAATTGGAGTTGAATCTTTTACTTTGCTGAAAATGTTTTTTATGGTAAGACATGTTCTACTAGTAATTTTAATATTATTTAATGGGTTAAAAACTCTACTTAATTTAGATGAAATTTCTCTAATATATGGTAAAGATATATATAATTTTGCATTATTAGTTTGAAGTTCTAATTCTTTATTATCATTTTGATCACATGTATTTAAATTGTAAGAATAATTATTAAGTACATTTTTTATTAATTTATTAGGATAACCATTTTCTAAAAACATTTCGTGTAAAATTTTAAAATTTTTATTATAAAAAATAGGATCCGAAATCAATGTTATTCTTTTTTTCATTTGCATTATTAAATTAATTTTAGTCGAAAATTTATGATATGACCAAAAATTCATTATTCTACCAGAATTTATTGGTTTTCTGTACCAATCTATAGTTATAGTGTTATCTTTTCTAATAAATTTTGTGTCTAAAAATGGTACACTATGTTCTGCATCCTCTTTTTCTAATGTAAATTGGATATGAGGATCATAAGAATTAAATATGAAAAGAAGTTTGTTTAAACCATCTTAGGTAATGCCAAAATAATGTCATCTACATATTTTTTAACAAAAATTAAATTTAAAGGTAATACGGGAGTAACAGTGTCCAGTAAATTATCCATTACATAACAAGAAATTATTGAAGAGATAGAAGCTCCCATAGGAGTACCGAATGTTTGTTTGTATAATTGATTGTTAAATGTAAAATAAGTATTTTCAAATAAAAAAATTAAAATTTCTTCAAAGTATTTTTTGGAAATTGAACAATGCTGGCTAATATCATTCCATTTTTTATCTATTGCTCTTAAAGCAAATTCTAAATAAACATTACTAAAAAAAGAAACGACATCCAAACTACAAATAATATAATTATTTGGTAACTGAAATTTATTAAATTTTTTAAAAACATCATAAGAATCTTTAATGTTATCCTAATAAATTAATAAAAAATGTACTAAATAATTATTCTTACAATTTAAATACATATGATCAAAATGATAATAAAGAATTAGAACTTCAAACTAATAATACAAAATTATATATATCTTTCCCATATATTAGAGAAATTTCATCTAAATTAAGTAGAGTTTTTAAACCATAAAATAATATTAAAATTACTAGTAGAACATGTCTTACCATAAAAAACATTTTCAGCAAAGTAAAAGATTCAACTCCAATTTTAGAGCTGTCTAATGTAGTATATTGTATTCCTTGTTATGTTTGCGATCAAAAATATATAGGTCAAACTGGCCAAAGATTGAAACAACGTTTATCATTACATAAGAGTGATACAAGGTTACATCCTGAAAGATGTGAATTGGCTAAACATTCCGTAAATAATGACCATCTTATCGATTATGCTTCTGTTAGTATTTTAGATATACAATTTAACAATAAAAAAAGACTTTTTTGGAAATGGCATCTATTTCACAAGAAAATGATATTATTAATAAAAAAAGTGACCATAAAAAACCTGAGTGATATTTATTATTATCTGCTATCATTGGATAAACATAAAAATAAAGATCTAAATAATACCTAAAAGTCATGAGATTTATTTGACATTTTTATTTTTGATTTTTAAATGACACTTTAGAAGCTTAATTCAAAATTATAAAAAGAATAAGATATCTTAATTTTTTATCATAGAACAATTAAATATTATAATCAAAATTCACATTTTTTATGAAAGAAGAAATAAAATTATAACCTATTATTTTCTACTCTTCTATTATTACATTTTATCTTAAGCATTTATTTCTCTATGAAAAAAACAACATTTTGCTTATACGTCAGTTTCACACAGAAACCATTCAAAATATTGCTCTCTGTACAAGTGAGGTCGACTACTATGAGTACCATTTCCATAAATCAATATTTCGAGTTGTTGCCATATGGAACTATCATTGTTGCAAACGGCCGTTTAATTTTACGTATTATAGTGCCGCTTCGTATCAACACGCAAGTTAGTTTGCTATCAATTTCGAACGTGTCAAGTCAAGTTGGACGTTATTATTTTGTTATTTTTTTGTTCTTTTTGAGAAACATTTGCTTGTATCTTTCGTGATTACTGAGATTACTCTAGTGCAATAAGGGTGAACACGGATTATGGCAGATTCAAAAATCCCCGGAGAATCAAGAATTCAGTGCATTTTGCGTTTAGAAAAATGTAATGCAGATAATTTCAGCAATGAAGTAAGTATTCCATATTTCAATTTCATGTATATACTTATGTTATTAAATTTAATTGAACTAATAAAACACAGTGTAATCACTAACCAAAAGTTATATTACAACTTTTCCTGTAAAGGAAGAGTATATAGCTATAAAGGGTGTTCCTAACTAGATGGCCTATTAGATGTTTCTGGAGATCTCCTCGTATAATTATAATATCGTATCTGAATTTTTACATTTGCTTAATAATCTATTATTTTTCAGGAGCAATCAATATGCATAAATACAGAAAGCAAGAATACCAGTCAAAACGCAGATCATACCGTCGAAGACGAAATATTGCAATATGCAGAAATGAGGAATGTCAATCTTCTTTACTGGATACTTTGCAGGTGCGTTTTTCTCTTTAAGATTTTTTTAGTAACCGACAGTTTCAGGAATGAGACAATAAGTTTGAATTTTTTTAGGGACCTAGCATGGGTGTAATGGACCAAGCATCCGATATTAAACATTTTTCGGATGATTCAGATAGGGATCGTACTTACATACCGGAAAAAGACACATCGGATTTCAGCCAAGAGTTGGCCTCATCTGCATCTGTAGCGGAATCTTTTAGAAATGAAGACAACGAATATAATGAAGCTCCCACTCAAAAGTCAAACACCAGAAAACGATTGAGAAAGCCCGATGAATGGAAAAGATCTGTTGCTAAAAAGAGGAGAAAT
Organism: Ophraella communa; assembly: GCA_035357415.1. NCBI lineage: Eukaryota > Metazoa > Arthropoda > Insecta > Coleoptera > Chrysomelidae > Ophraella > Ophraella communa. The sequence continues at coordinate 226,889 of JAYKXQ010000039.1, forward strand.
AATGGTCTGGATTACATAAATTCTAGAAAACAAGTTATGCCAGCTAGAAAAGTTGGACAACCTTGCTCTGAAAAGTGCAGGCTAAGATGCAGGAATCTTTTTACCGAAGAGCAACGGGAGGCCATACATACAGGATTTTGGAATATTGGGGATATCGATCACCAGAGAAATTATTTGCTACAGTGTGTGGAAGAAATAAGTCCAAAATATCGACTACAGACTCCTAATAGCCACAGATCTAAAAATTATGCGTACCATTTTGAACTGCAAGGCAAAAAAATCAGAGTTTGCAAAACATTTTATCTCAGTACTTTGGATATAAGAAATAAGCTTATATTCACAGATACGAAAAAAAAAGACGAAACGGGAGTTTTGCAAAAAAACATGCGAGGCAGACATGGTAAAGGTGGAAAAAAAGTCAGCGATGAGATTAAAAATCAAATTCGAGAACACATCAAGTCTTTTCCAACAGTACCTTCGCATTATTGTAGAGCTCACTCAAATAAGCAGTATATAGATGGGAGTCTCAATCTTGCGTCAATGTACAGACTGTATAAGCAAAGTTGTGAAGACAAGAAAATGTCATTTGCGAAGGATAGCATGTACGAATTCAGTTTTAATACTGAATTCAACATTGGCTTCTTTAATCCAAAAAAAGACCAATGTGTATGCTGCGAATCTTTTAAAAATTCGTCAGCTGAAGAGAAGGCTACCAAGCAACAAAAATACGATCAGCACATGAGAGAAAAAGAACTGTGTCGAGCAGAAAAAGAAAATGACATTCAAGCTGCTTCAATCGATCCTAACAAACAAGTAGCTTGCTTTGATCTACAGGCAGTTCTCTCTGTACCTTGTGGTGAAATAAGTGCATTTTTTTATAAACGCAGACTTTCGACGTATAACTATTTTTGATATTACTGAAAAACAAGGCTATTATTTCACATAGCATGAGGGACTAGGTAAGCGAGGTGCCAATGAAATTGGTAGTTGTCTTTATGACTTCCTTAAGAATTATACGAAAAGTAGAATAGTTAAATTTTTTCGGATAACTGTGCTGGCCAACACAAAAATAAATTTGTAGTATCCTTGTTGCTGCATTGCGTTCATTTACTTGAAAGTATAGAAGAAATAATCTACAAATTCTTAGTTATTGGGCACACTCAAAATGAAGGGGATGCAATGCATGCTTTAATAGAAAAAGAGAAAAAAAGGTGTTTGAGAAGTGGGCCAATCTACATTCCAGCTCAACTAATTCCCATAATAAGACTAGCGAAAAAAACTGGAAATCCCTACAAATGCATTGAAATGAACCATAACAGTTTTTTTGACTTAAAATTACTACAATCACAAATTGGGAAGAACTTCACCCAGAATACTGACAATGAGAAGGTTTTGTGGAATGATATTAGCGTACTAAAAGTAATGAAAAACCAACCATTCATTATCTTTTACAAAACGTCGTATTCAGACGAAGAATTTAAAAAAATTGATGTACGCTACAAAACTCAAAGTCGTCCTGCGAATATTCAACTGAAAAATGCTTACAGTACTCCTATTGGAATAACTCAAGTCAAAAAGAATGATTTAATGGATTTGTGTAACAACAATGCAATTCCCAGTCAGTATAGGTATTTTTATGAAGGTCTTCCAGTGTCCAGTTCTAGTGCGCAGATGGTAGACAGTGACTTTGACTAATCAATAACCTGACAATTAAGTGAAAAATGTATTAATTATGGTTACTAAATTCAATTATTTTCTTCTTTTTTATGATTACATTTTATAATAAGTTATTTATTTATTTATTTTGTTATTTTGTTTTATAAATAATTTGACTTAAAAAAATTTTTTTAAATTTCAAATTAAAGTTAAAATAGTTTTTATATTATAATTACCATTTTTTTAACACCAATTTTGTGTATACTCGTGCTTATTCCTTGATAATGAAATAAATATATTTCGAAAGCTTGGAAAACAACTAAAAGAGTTTTCTTAAAAAACATTGCCGTTTACCCCAAAAATTCTATATATATATCATTTTACCAGAATTTTTGGGGTAAACGGCAATGTTTTTTAAGAAAACTCTTTTACTTGTTTTCCAAGCTTTCGAAATATATTTATTTCATTTTCAAGGAATAAGCGAGAGTATATACAAAATTGGTGTTAAAAAAGGGTAAATATAACATCAAAACTATTTTAACTTTAATTTGGAATTTAAAAATATTTTTAAGTCAAATTATTTATAAATAAATAAAAAATAAATAAAAAATAAGTAACAGAGTTTTCTTAAAAAACATTGCCGTTTACCCCAAAAATTCTGGTTTAATACATATTAGTCGGCAAATAACATACATTTATATATATATATATATATATATATATATATATATATATATATATATATATATATATATATATATATATATATATATATATATATATATATATATATATATATATATATATATATATATATATATATATTGTTATGTTTTTGTGTGTGTTTGTTTATGTTTATTATGTTATAGTGAATTTGATTTTATTACAGACACTAACATAACTTTTTACTTACTGAATTAATAATGTCTCTCTTTCTCAGGGTTCTGTGGGTTCATAGGCTCTATGTATTATGATTTATTATTGTTTTACTATTTTAATTACTTGAACGCCAAATATCAATTGTTATTTTGTTTTATTATTATCATTATGTTCAAAAATAAACTTTCTAATTATTAAATTTTCTAGTATATTAAAAACAGATCAATTACATTCAATGTAGTGTTTTATTACATAAGTGTTTCAAAAGACACATTTCATTATACAAATACAAATTCAAATTGTTTAAATGTTCTTTCATACATCACACATTCACGCTAATGAAACTAATCCTATTACAGTTAAATATGCAACTCACATAACAATTATGAGTGAGTTTTTTAAGTTTTACAGTTGGTAGTCCTTTCTGTAATTACAGTTATACAAAAATGAACGATACATTACTCAACGTTATTGAAAATTTAGTTTCTCACGCACTGGTAAGTTTATATAACAAAAATTCATTAAATACCTTTTTAATACTTCTTCTAGTAGTGTTTGATACTGTTTCAATGTTTTAAAACAATATGAATACCTTTATATTGCCTTGTAGACTGTGGTAGAATGCACGTGGGGATCTCACGCCTTCCTCCCTCGTGTAATCCGGTTCAAGATGTTACGAAGATCACTCAGGACCACCTTTTACTTTAAAGCACGTGAAAAGGTAACTTTCACTGGTCACAAATCACTATTTATTTATCTTGTAACAGGCGTATTTTCATCTAACGTTGTTATTAAAATTTTAAATGATATGAAACTCACCCGCTGTCTATTATCAAAATTTTCAGTGTTTATCTAAACATTATTGCGGAAATAGTCAGGTTCAGCCGTGTATTTACTCATAATTTAATTTTATTACTTTCTATAATTTCGTTTTATCTCATTTTTCCATAACTTCATTTTATCTAACCTTTTTAATTACCCTCAGATCTTATTTGTTTTCGGAAATTTATTTTATAATTTAATATTGGGATATATTAGAAGTGAACAATATCGGGTACTACTTCTTCTATTTTATTTCTGCTATATTCGGTCTAGGTTTAGGTGGTCTACGGTTAAAGCCGTAATTTATTCCAACAATAGAATAGTAAAGGGCCACTTCTGCGCGGTTAATTAATGTCAACGTGAGAAGCTTGGTTGGCGGGGACGGTGACTGGGAACGACCTTCTTGCAAGGACGGTTGACTGAAGGTAGACATTTTTCTGGTTGGTTTGGTTTTGATCGTGGTGCATCTGCGACATTTAAGTGTGGATTTTGAAACCAAACCTCTATTTCCGACTGGGCCAGTGAATCAAATTACGTTTGGTTGATATTTTTGATTTTTCTTCGTGTTCAGTAGGAAACCACGTTGTGGGATTTGTTACCAGACTGCTGTCGATTTTTCGTCGGCCTACTGTAAGACGGCTTTTGGGTATAAGAATCAGCGTCCCAAGCTATTAAATACCCCCGAGTTAGTATACCCTTCTTCCATCAAGGTGAGTTATTTATCTAATTCTCTCTATTCAGTGATATTGTTTAAATTTATTTAATAACGCCATACAGTTATAATAATTAAATTCATATGGTTTTATGTTTTTTTTTGTTAATGTTTAGCCAATACAAAAACTAGACACCTATCTTTCCTGTTCTTCCATTTGTAATACAAACATATTCTATAAATTAAAGTTTTTACAACTGTACTAAATCATTTAAAATTGTGAAATTTGCTATAGTGATGATTTACAATTATTAAATCTGTTAAGTTTAATTTGCTATCTGTAGTAATTCATGTAAATTTGCGAAATTCGCTATGGTAATGATTTATAATTATTAGACCTGTTAAATTCAATTTGCTATCGGAAGTAAAACATGTAAATTTGTGAAACTAGCTATAGTGGTGATTTATAATTATTAAATATGTTAAATTCAATTTGCCACCCGTAGTAAATCATGTAAATTTGTGGAATTTGCTATACTGTTGATTTCTAATTGTTGGAAGGGTTAAATTCAATTTACTACCTATAGATATTAAATCATGGAAAATCTATGGACTGCGTTATAGTGTAAAATGTTAATCACAAAATCTGGTAAATGCAATTTATTAAAGTTAAAGATGTCTTAATGTAACTTAATTTAGTGACAAGTTTCAGTACAATCTATTATTTTCCTTATATAGTATTAGGCTAAATTAATTGAATGTAAATGTTTGGGAACCTTTAGTAGTTGTTATTTTTCTGCTAATCAGAGTATTGAAATTAAATGAACAGTTTTTTTTACTGTAATGAATTAAATCTCCTTGAGTAATTGTGTCATATCTTTGCAATTTTGGTAATTTAGTGTATAAAATTCTAGGGTTCTTGGTACCGGCATCTTCCTATGGTACTGGCATTTCTCCTGGGTACCGGCATTAATTTATTGTGGTACTGGCAGATATTTTTGGAATTGGCAAGGGTTCCTAGTACCGGTAGTATCTCTGGAACTGGTATTTATCTTGGTACTCGCAGTTCCTTGTTCTGTTCGGGAGCCACACCGCTTGGAGTAACTCAAGAGGCCACTACCACTAGTGCAGATAAGCTTATAATTTTCTATATTTTGTATTGTCTTTTTACTTTGATAAACGATTGCAATTTAGTTATAAGTCGCAAGTGTGATCACACTGAAACATATCATTTTATTCATATTTGTACTAGGGCGCTAGTGTGTGCAATTAGTCATAACTTAAAGATTGTAATTCTCGGTCAATATTTTTTATATTAAAGGAGGGTCTAGTTTATGAAACTGAGTTGTTTTATTTAGCTCACTTTACTTCATTTTATTTTGTTGGATTGTGTAAGAGTTGTTAGTGCCTATTAAATCTAGGGGTTTCCGGCTTGTACCGTTTAAGTCGGTGGCGCAGCTCACGTGTGTATCATCCCTCTACGACTGAGCTCGGGCATAATTTGCCAGTAGAGTGACCACTAACAACCCTCGCACAATTTATTTAATTGTTGCTATTAGTTTTTTATTTTTTTTTTATTATTCTTAAATGAACGTAACCTTTCGGGTTCAGTTCATAGCGAAGAAAACCGTGGCAATCTAATTACAATTTTAACAAAATTTCACATATGATTTTAATTAATCTGTTTCTAACAACTTTTCTTAACAAAAAAAAACCTTTTTATCTTTACAAAAAACCAAAAACTCCCTAATTCTCTTTTTTTTAAAAATCAATAACTACCCCGATTTTCCTTTTTTTTTTTTCTTTTTTATATTAAAATTCGCCCTCTATATCTCTAAATTTTATATCATTCCTTGTCCAATCAAATTAACCTTATGGTTGTTTATAAATAAATTTAATAATATCTAGTAAAGATTTGCTTTGAGAATAGAAAACATTACATCTTATATTTCTAAATTGAATTGTTTGTGTTTTATCTTTAATTATTTAATTTATCTAAATTACGTTAATCTTTTTCTTCTGTCATAGTTGACATAACAAAATATCTCTTTAAAAGCTACCCTATATCAGGTGACAATTGTTGTCACTGTCATTTGACTAATAACCCCATTATTTGTTTATTTTTTTTATTTTTCAGATTGTATAGTTAGATGTAAGCAAATTTTAGTGAAAATTCTATAAGTACTAATTGTTCGGAATTCATATTCCTTAAAAAATAATATATTCATCTCACTTGATCGTGACAGTTAGCGACAACTGTCATCGGTATGTTCGATTAGAAAAACGAGAGTTTTTTGACAGTTAGTTTCGCTCCTGTCAAGAGATAGTAAAAAATTTCTTTCCCACAATCTCATCACGAGAAAAATAGTTATAATTTCTATATCGACACCATTTTTAGTGCAACGACAGTTATAAAGCTCTAAGTATACACCATTTCCTGGAGAGTAAGAAAAGCAGGCCCGGTTTTGGAGTAGCCAGAAATATTGTGCAATTTAAATTTCGTTACAGCAAGTAGCTGGTAGGGATTGCATGTTGTGGCATTACAACCCACTGCTTGTAATAGTAATAGATACTCTTTACTAAATTGAGTATTATTTCACCCTATTTCCATTGGAGTTTGATCAGGATAAAAGAACTTCACTACAGTCTACCGTCTTGAACAGCAGCGCGTTTGTTCAGGGTGTCGCTGCGCACATTGGTAAAGCGTGGCTCTAAAGTGGATGAACCCAACAAATTAATCCATTGTGGTCCTTCGAGCAGCCGGATCCTGACAAAACCAAAATAAACATTCCCAAAACCGGTGTACGAACATTCCAAGTTGAAAAGTAAGTTTTCAAATTTCTTTCCCAATAGTGCTTCAAGTTCCAAGCTATAAAGTATCAGCAATTCCAGATCCAGATTTTCAGACTACCAAGTAGTAACACAGTTCCAGCTTTCAGAAAGCAAGAATTAACAATAAAGGTAGGATTCATCTATTTCTAACATTTTCTAGTGCAGTGATTAAGTGCCAGTACCGATTATTCAAAAACTTAATTTATATATCCATTTTTCCATTTCCAATATTTGTCATTCATTTATTAGTCGTTAATTGCAAGTAGGTAAAATATCTATTCAATATGTCGTTGGATGAATTAAAACTTCAAAGGCGCACTGTAAAAGGGCAAATTACCCGGATAAGCACATGGGCTATTACAGAATTTGAAATTGTAAACAAAAATGAATTTTTAAAAGAGTGTCAAACCAGACTAATTAATTTGAAAGAACATTATTTAGCATATAATGAAATACAAACAAAAATTGAAATTATTATTGAAAATTCTGAAGAACCATTAACTGATTCTGAGGACAGAGATACATTAGAAAGTAAATATTATAAAACTGATTCAAAATTAAGATGTAAAATCGATGAATTAACAATCAATCAATGTCCAACCAATCAAGTACAAAATAATGCTTTAAAATCAAAGGCTCAGTTACCAAATATTTCATTACCTAAATTCAAAGGAGTCGTCTCCGAATGGTCTTCATTTATTAAAGTTTTCGAAAAGTTGATTATTTCAAACAGTGATTTGGATGACACTGAAAAATTATTATACTTAAAATCATGCTTAGAAAATGAACCCTTGCAATTAATCGACAGCCTTGATTTATCAGGTGATAACTTCGAAATAGCTGTAAATACCCTTAAGCGAAGATATGATGACCAATCAATAGTACTTCATAATCTTATTTCAGAATTATATGATTTAAAACCTGTAACCAAAACCTGCCATGTAGCACTAAGAGCACTGTCTGCACACGTTTTTAAAACTGTTCAAACGCTTTACAAATTAAATTTAGATCCTCAAATATTATTAGAAACCATTATCATATTTTTAATTGACAAGAAACTAGATACTTCAACTAGAAAACTTTTTGAACAAAATAAGAAAAAAAATGAAACTATGTCTCTTGACGAATTTTTAGATCTTTTAGACGAAAGATGCGGCATTCTTGAAAGAACACAAGCTATACCTAATTCAAATCCCAGTGCAAATGAAACAAAAACAAAATCTGCACCTAAATATAACAGATCTTCATTACATGTAAATTCTAACAATCATGAAGAGCATAAGTTAAGGTGTTTTTATTGTAAAAATTCTTCACATCGCATATACAAGTGCGACGCATTTAAAAACCTAGACTTAAATGAAAAATACAGATTCTTAAACTCAAATAATATTTGCAAAAACTGCCTGGGAGGATTTCATACAGTAGCAGCTTGTCACTCTCTAGTTTCATGCTCAATATGTCGCAAAAGACATCACACTTTCCTTCATTCCGATTCATTTCAAGCGTCCAGTTGCACACAAAATCACGGAAGTAGTTTAAATCCTCAACTTTCTCAAAATAGGTATAATAATAATTCAAATGGGCATGATTCAAACTCCAATTCATCAAATTGGAGAAATTCTAACTTCCCACGCCAAAATAACGGAAACTTCCATGATTCTCGTAATGCTACGGCAAGCCGAAACGGTTCTTCCAGACCAAATACCAACAATAATATTCCAGGAAATCAGATAGAAAATTCCCATGTCCCTAATTCTGAATCCAACACATCTATCCCCTCTCAATCGATGTCTGCTCTTTCCACAACTTCACATGTACTGTTAGCCACTGCGAAAGTAATCGTATATGATCACTGCGAAAATCCAATAAAAATTACTATACTCTTAGATAGTGGTTCCCAAAACTCCTTCGTGTCGCAGGATCTAGTCGATAGATTGCAATTGATTCCATATAATAGAACGTTACAAATTGCTGGTATTTCTAATTCTGTGCAAACTATCAGTAAAATGGTTAATTTAAAGTTTTTCCCGCATTCTGACCCTAGAAGACAATATGAGGTCAATTGCGCTGTCCTTCCGACGATAACATGCAAACTACCGCAGATTAAACTTGATTTGTCCCGTTTAAAAATTCCACGCGATATTGTGCTGGCAAATCCCGATTTTCACTTACCATCGCCTATTGATGTACTCCTGGGGGCGGACTTATATTACACTCTCCTCATGAATGGAGTCATAAACTTAGGTAAAAAATTGCCTACACTGCAAAAAACTGGTTTGGGATGGGTAATTGCTGGTTATATTCAAAATAGTGCATCCTTTAGTTCAGTAAATGTTGGGAATAATGAATCTGATGTTACAATTTGTAATCATATCTTGACATCAATTGATGATGAATTAAATTCAGCACTTTCTAAATTCTGGACTCATGAGGATATACCCTCTAAAAATAATCTTTCATCAGATGATGAACTTGCGGAAACTATTTTCCGAAACACTACGAAAATTCTACAAAACGGAAGATTTCAAGTAAACTTTCCGCTAAAATCCGATAAAGAACACCTAGAACTTGGTGATTCATTTTCTATCGCTAAGAAACGCTTTCTTTCTCTTGAAAAAAGACTTCACAAAAATCCAGAATTATTTTCCGACTACAGCAAATTTATTGCTGAATATGTAGACTTAAAACATGCAAAATTTATACCGCTTTCTCTTACTAATTCTAAAAAAGAATTAAAATATTTTATTCCACATTTGTGCATAGTGCGTGAACACGCTATTTCGACAAAATTAAGAGTTGTTTTTGACTCTAGTTGCCCCACTACTTCTGGAAAAAGTCTAAATGACATAACTCTGAAAGGTTATCAGGTACAAAATGATTTATTTGATATTCTTTGCCGCTTCAGACTAAATAAATTCGCATTAACTTCAGATGTGCAAAAAATGTTTCGACAAATAGTTATAAATCCTGAACACTGCTTTCTACAAAATATATTGTGGAGGGAAAGTCCAGACCTGCCCCTACAATGTATAGAACTGACAACCCTTACCTACGGTTGTAATTTCTCCCCATTCATCGCTCAACGTGTCTTGCAAGAAATCGCACGCACCAATCACACCAAATTTCCTTTAGCATCAAATTCTCTTATGGCCGAGACTTATATGGACGATATAATCTCTGGTGCAAATTCAGAATCTGACTTAATTCAATTAATGCATGAGCTTCAAACTTTGTTAAGAACCCACGGGTTTGAATTACATAAGTGGGCCTCAAATAATTCTAAAGTTCGTTTTGAAATATCGAATGCTAAAGACACTAAGTTTTCTCAAAGCCATGAACAATCTATTGATCTTAGTCAAGATCATTATCAAAACAAAGTCCTGGGTCTAAATTGGATCCCATACTCTGATAACTTAGGTATTTCTGTTCCCACTACCATTTCTATGTTCCCTGTAACAAAAAGAAAAATTCTTTCAACCATAGCGCGATGCTATGATCCGCTTGGGCTCTACAATCCTATCATCTTATTAGGAAAACTTCTAGTCAAACAATTATGGCTGGAGAAAATCGGCTGGGACGATGAAATCACCGATACAAACATATTAAATGACTGGCAAGCTTTTATTAGCGATTTACCGCACCTATCTAAACTAAAAATCCCCAGATACATTTTTTAGATAAAACGATTATTCAAATCGAACTGCATGGCTTCGGAGATGCCAGCTTAAAAGCATACGGGGCCTGTGTTTATATAAGAACCATTTATTCAGATCATACAGTTTCATGTAACCTAATTTCTGCGAAATCGCGTGTATCCTCCATTTCTAACATCGTAACACTTCCTCGGCTAGAATTGTCCGCCATGCTACTCCTGTCTAACCTGGTAGAAAAGATTTATAAAAACCTTCAGTCGAAAATACAAATAGATAGTGTAAACTTATGGTCGGATAGCCAAATAGCACTATGCTGGATCAAAGGCGAGCCGTGTTGTTGGTCCATATATGTAGGAAACCGAGTCGCTAAAATACAAGAAATAACTAAAGAATGCTCCTGGAGGTATGTAAATACTAAACAAAATCCCGCTGATGTTGTATCACGCGGAACCCCAGCGAATATTTTAATTTCCAACAAACTTTGGTGGCACGGACCAAACTTTCTAATGAAACACAACTTAGACTTAGCAGAATTTGACAATTTCGCAAATCCAAAAATTGACATATCCGAAATTCCGGAAGCAAAAACTGTCAAACTGACAGCACCAACAGAAGGAAACTTCTGGATAACTTTATTTTCGAAATTTTCTAGCTACACAAGATTAAAAAGAACAATAGCATATGTTCACAGATTCATATTAAATTGTAAAAATTCGACCAAAATTTCCGGACCTTTAAATGTAACCGAATTGAACGTTTCTGAAAATTTCATAATTAAAATCATTCAAAAATTTCATTTTGAAAAAGAAATCAATGAATTAAAACTAAGTAAATTTGTTTCTGATAAACAAATTAATAAATTAAAACCTTTTATAGATGAAAACGAAATGATACGTGTCGGAGGCCGTCTCGAGCACGCTGACATCTCCTTCAATCAGAAGCATCCAATTTTATTGCCATCAAAAAATAATACTGTCAATTCAATGTTAAAATCAGAACATATTAGATTAGGACATGCTGGAGCTAATACTGTGTTGTCAAATTTCCGCCTAAACTTCTGGCCCTTAAATGGGTTAAGAACAACAAAAAAGATTATTCACAATTGCCATAAATGCTTTAGATTTTCTTCAAAGCCTTATACTCAAATAATGGCTGATCTTCCTCGAGACAGGGTAACCCCAGCTCGGCCATTTCAAAAAACAGGATTGGATTTCGGAGGTCCAATTTTAATAAAATCGTCAAATCTAAGAAAATCGCCTAAAATCAAATGCTATATAGCACTTTTTGTATGCTTAGTCACAAAAGCGGTGCATATTGAAGCAGTCACTTCCTTATCAACTGAGGCATTTATTTTAACGCTCAAACGATTTGTTTCCCGACGTGGTAATCCCACTATTATTTATTCTGACAACGCTACAAATTTTCAAGGTGCTGACAATAATTTTAAAGAATTACAAAGTTTTTTCAAAATTCAAAACAATGTTCAATCAGTTCAAAATTTTTTAACCAAATCGAATATTGATTGGAAATTTATTCCACCACGAGCGCCCCATTGGGGTGGGATATGGGAAAGCGGAATTAAGAGTTCAAAAAGATTAATGTTAAAAATTATAGGCAATTCTATTCTCACTTTTGAGGAACTTTCAACCATTTTAGTACAAATAGAGGCTATATTAAATAGCAGACCAATTTCTCCACTTTCCGATGATCCTTCTGATCTTGAGTGTTTAACACCAGGACATTTTCTCATAGGCACAAGCCTAACAGCCTTTCCCGAAAAACAATATATTTCTGTTCCCGAGAATCGATTAACACTGTGGCAACAGTGTACAAAATTACAGCAACAATTCTGGCGGCGCTGGTCTGTAGAATACTTACACCAACTACAAACTCGGCAAAAGTGGTTGAATTCTTCTGATAATATTAAAATTGATTCCTTAGTACTTCTAAAAGAAGACGGACTACCCCCCCTACATTGGTCAACTGGAAGAATCGTGGAAGTAATGCCGGGGCCGGATGGAAAGGTTAGGGTAGTTAAAGTTAAAACAGCCACTGGTACTTATACCAGATCAATATTAAAGATCGTTCCGTTCCCTGAATCCAATAATGCATTTTAAGCTGATCAGTAATCAAATTCAAACAAATGTTATTTCCATTATTAAATTTTTTTTTACATCTCGTTAAATTTCATTCAAACCAGAATTTTGAAACTAAAAGTTTCAACAGGGCCCAATATGTTCGGAATTCATATTCCTTAAAAAATAATATATTCATCTCACTTGATCGTGACAGTTAGCGACAACTGTCATCGGTATGTTCGATTAGAAAAACGAGAGTTTTTTGACAGTTAGTTTCGCTCCTGTCAAGAGATAGTAAAAAATTTCTTTCCCACAATCTCATCACGAGAAAAATAGTTATAATTTCTATATCGACACCATTTTTAGTGCAACGACAGTTATAAAGCTCTAAGTATACACCATTTCCTGGAGAGTAAGAAAAGCAGGCCCGGTTTTGGAGTAGCCAGAAATATTGTGCAATTTAAATTTCGTTACAGCAAGTAGCTGGTAGGGATTGCATGTTGTGGCATTACAACCCACTGCTTGTAATAGTAATAGATACTCTTTACTAAATTGAGTATTATTTCACCCTATTTCCATTGGAGTTTGATCAGGATAAAAGAACTTCACTACAGTCTACCGTCTTGAACAGCAGCGCGTTTGTTCAGGGTGTCGCTGCGCACATTGGTAAAGCGTGGCTCTAAAGTGGATGAACCCAACAAATTAATCCACTAATTTTGAATAATTTGTTATAGGCATCATGAATACATATCTAGATAATACATAGAAACCATCAACCTACTCGTCTGTATGGTAAATCTTATATTATTAAATCTTATATTATGTATCAGGTGATTTGTTGACAATTTTAATTTATGTAAATATAATTTAAATTTTATTACTTTCCTTTGTCTGTTTAAATTTAAATAAACTACCTTTCCTCTCATTGATTAATAAGATTCTTGTTAAATATGTTAATTTTCTAATAAGGCCTTTTGATTACGTTACAACATACCCCAAATTTTTTTGTAAACATTCTAACTTTTTAAAGTCTAGAATTTTGCAAATAAAATTTTTATACATTCATTATAACTATTTTTAAAATCTCTTTATTGTATATAACTACTAATTACTACTAATATTTAAAAATTTTTTTTTTAGTTATTCACTTATGGAAGGTAGCCATCTGTACAGTACGTCTACATTAAAAATACCCCTTATGTCTCCAGTATCAGGATGAACTAAAACATAGCTGTTTACTCCATTTTGGTTTTCAATCCTATATGGGCTTTAAAAGGTAACTGTAATTTTGCACATTTATTAAGTCTTCTGTTAGGAACCTTCAGAGCTTTAACTATTACTAAATCTCCTTGTCTAAAAATTGTTCGTTGTTTAATTTGTTTGTTACGTTTTAATTTATATTTTTCAGCTCTTTTAACTATTTTATTATATGTTTGTTGAACTATTTCTTTATATGGTTTTATAATTTCTGACTCCCAAGGTCTGTCTGGAATGATGTTTTTCATGATCCTTATTGGTGCTATCTCTGTAACCTCATGTGGTAGATTATCAATACCATCTTCTATTTTTTTCAAATTGCTTTCCCACATGTATTGTTCCTGATGTACAAGTATTCTTAGACATTTTATCACCTCTCTAACATACCTTTCAGCTTGGTTTGAACGAGGATTTCTTATGCTTGTAAAGATAGGTTTTATTTTTGATTTTCTTAACCAAATTTTCAAATTTTTATTATTGAAATAGGTAGCATTGTCCATTAGTCATTGTTCTGGTATACCTACTTCTAGAAAATAATTAGTTAAACATCTCTTTACCTCTTTTTGATTTGTACGTTGGCAAGGATACATGGTTATAAATTTTAAAAAATTGTCTACGATAACAAATATGTGTTGGTTACCTTCTGAACTTGGTATTAAGTTAGAAATAAAATCAACCGATATTAGTTCTAGAGGATGAGTTGTAACAATTGATTTTGAAATGTTTTCATTGTGGAAATTTTTGTCCTTGCTTAGTTGACACATTTCACATCTACTAATAATTTCTTTTGTTATTGACAAATCATTTTTACATACATAATTTTCTCTATAAATTTTTCTTACTCCTGCATGTTGATATTTTAAATGTAGTTCTTTGATTATCTTCTTTGTTAAAATTTTAGTTATTACATATAATTCCTTATCAGTGATGACCTTGTACCTTACATTGTTAGAGTTAATTTTTGTTCTTAGCTTTTCCAATTCAGTTAAATTTTGTTGATCTTCTAAAATTGTATTAAGTGAAAAAATTCCTGTATCTTCTTTCATGAGATTTACTCCTATTTGTTTGTTCCTAGTTACTTTATTCATTTCTCCATCCATTCTTGTTATTGCATCTGCTACTGTGTTTTTAATTCCTGGCACATATCTAATTTTGAAAGAGTATTCTTGTAACAGCAAAGCCCATCTATGAATACGGTTGTTACCATATTTGTTTTTAAGTATGGTAGTCAGTGCTTGATTGTCCGTTTCGATTATAAATTCTTGTCCCAATAAGAAAAATCTAAGCTTGTTTACACAAAATAATATACTGGCAAGCTCCAGTTCACTAACACTATAATTTCGTTCCGCTTTCTTAGTGATCCTTGACACAAATGATATAGGAACTTCTCCTTCCCCTTGATCTTGTACTAGATTACCTGCAAATCTTTGTTGTGATGCATCTGTCCTAAGAATAAAGGTTTTTGTAAAATCAGGATGAAAAATTTTGATGTTTTCTGTAAATTCCGCCTTGATATTTTGAAAAGCTATTTCTCTTTCATGCGTCCATTTCCATTTAACATTTTTACGTAGAAGTTCTATAAGTGGAATTTCTTTTTCTGTGAGATTTGGGACTAATCTTTTAAAGTAATGTAATATGCCTAAAAATCCTCTCAATGTTTTCAAATTTGTTGGTCTCTTATATTCTTTTATAATTTTGATTCTATCTGTGTCCATGCTTACTCCTTTACTATCAATTTTGTACCCCAAATAAATGACTTCTTTCTTGTAAAATTCACACTTTTTAATATTTATTTTTAAACCTGCTTCATCTAACGCTTTTAAAATTATTTCTAGATGTTCTAGATGTTCTTTTGGACTCTCAGAAAAAATCAGTATATCGTCAATATAGTGTAAGACAAATTTCTCATATTTGTTAAGAATTTTATGAAGTGCCTTAAGTAAAGCTGAAGTAGCTGATTGCATTCCAAATGGAACAACTCTGAATCTAAAAACCTCGCCATCAACCATAAAACCTGTATAATCTCGACTTTCTTCTGCCAACGGAATTAGCCAAAAACTAATTTGGTAAATACATTTGTTTTTGTTATTCTTCCTAAAATAGCTTCTATTGTTAAAGGTGCCTCGTATTCTGGTATACATCTTTTATTTAATTCTCTAGCATCTAAACAAATACGTATGTCACCGTCTTTTTTTTTCCTAATTACTATTGGTTTTATAAATGAAGTAGTACTGTGTTCAATAATTTTATCTTTCAATAATTTTTTTATAGCTTCTTGTACATCATCCTTGTACTTATAAGGTATAGGGTAAGTTTTAATTTTGAATGTTTCCATACTTTTAACTTTTAAACTATGAATATAATCCTGTGCAACCCTGGGCATTTCATTGTATAAATCTTTATATTTTTCCAACAATCTTTTAACCTCCATTCTATTTTCCTTCTCACAATTCAAATCTAATCCATTCCATTTATTATCTTCTTTGAGATCCAATTCATATTCATAAATTTCATTCCTATCCATTACTTCTGTATCCATCCCATTAATATCACCATTAATCCTTTCATTAAAATATTCTTCTCTAAAATCATTTTCATTATACTTCTCATTTTCTTTAGATGTCCCATAACCCATTCTATTTTCATTTTTCTTTATTTTTATATTCATTATTTTCTTTACCTCTTCTGTTTCTTCTTGTTCATTAAACTTCACACTTATACCCTTCAAAGTAACTTTCCTATTTTCATAATTGATGTCTACCTTATTTCTATATAATTCATCCGAACCTAATAAAATATCAAATTCCATATTATTTACAATTAGTAATTGTACCTCAAATTCAGTACTTTCTAATTTTAATTGTAGTATTATTGATTTGTTTACTTCATTTATTTTCTTTAAATTCAAACCTATTAGATTTACTTTAGGAACCTTAATTACATGATCTTGTAAATTCAATTTATTTATAATATTTTCATTTATTAATGATGTTTCTGACCCACTATCTATCAAAATGTTAACCCTTGTATCATTTATTTTACCATTTATTGAAACTAAAATATTTTTATGATTATCATTAATGCAATCTCTTGTTTTTAGAAATTCTCTGGGGTGAACGTAACTGTACAGATTGCTGATTACCTCACCCATTAATGAAAATTTTGTGACGTTCCAGCGCCATCATGGTTAGGACTGGCCTCTTGGACATTAGCAGTGAAATTAGACTCTTCACTTCGAACATTTTCTCCATTTATGGAAGTTATCCTGTCTGCATTGCTAACCCTTTGAAAGTGCACTCTGCGGTTTTCATTATTTGTATTTTGCGCATTTTGCATATTTTGTCTGCTATTATAATGATTGTTAGAGTTATGATAATTACTACTATTATTATAATTTGAGTTCTGGTAATTCCGTCTATAATTACTTTGATGGTCGTGATTGTTATGATTATGATTGTTTGTACTGTGGGTATAATTACTTACCCCATTATATTGTGGTCTATTACCGTTAAAGTTACTATTATTGTTATTGTTATTATAATTTTGTCTTTGATTATTATTAAAATGATTGTTATTTCTAGAATTAGTATTGTAGTTATTTTGGTTACTTCTGTTATTAGTATATTTGTTTATATTTCTGTCGCTATTGTAATTGTTATTATTGTTAAAATTATTGGCCCTATTATTGTTGAATCTTCTATTGCTAACCATATTCCGTTCTATTCGCATCAAATAACTAGTTAATTGTTCAAAACTTTTTATATTCTGCACCGCTATTTTTTCTGAAATTTGTGCTTTGAAATGACGAGAAATAAACATAATATTCTCCTCTTCTTTTATAATAGGTTCTAAATATTGCGCCTGAGAATATAGTAGAAGTGCATAATTGTACATTGAATTTCCTCGCGTTTCATCAAACTGTCCAAAATAAAGTTTTTCTCTTACTTCCCCTTGAGCAATTTCTCCCCAATATAATTTCATAAAACTAATTTCAAAATTCTCAAATTCATTAAAATTTGCCTCTTGACTTGTATACCATAAAAGTGCTTGACCAATCAGGTGTTTTCTGATAACTTCCTTCATATCTTCAAAATTATCAAGATGCTTCAATTTGTTTACTAAAATTTTGAGAAAGACTTTTGGATGTGTTTTCCTAATGTTTCCATCAAATTTCAAAGTCTCATCCGAAGAACTTTCTATATAAGTATGATTTATGACTCCTGATCTGTTTACTTGTCTTTTAATATCTTCCACATCATTTTTAATGTCTTTGTAGCTATCTTCTAGTCCCTTCTTTATATTCCATTCCATTTGACTTGTCATTTCTGATACTTTCATCTCCCTATTCTTTTCATTTCTTATTTTCCAGTTCTCCATTTCCCTAGATATTTGTTCTATTTTCTTTTGTGTTTTTTCTTCTTCTTGTTTTTGTTTTTCTGTACATGCTTCTTCCACAATTTGTTGGAATCCAGTAATGGTGTTCTCCCATTTTCCTTCTAAATTTCCCATTCTTTCTTGGGTATCTTGTATTCCCATTTTGACTTCATTTACATCTTCTTTAATTTCTTTGCTAAAGTTCTTTTCTTTTTCTTCTATTTCTTTTATTCTATTAATTTGAATAGTTTCTACTTCTGCAATCCTTCCAATCACTTCTTCTCTTATTTCTTGTTTAGTAACTTCTATTTTACTCTCCATGTCTCGGTTTGATTCTTCTAAATTCTTCTCAACATGTCCCAATTTTACTTCCATTAATTTTATTATTGATTCCTTACTTCTGTTTATTTCTTCTTTTGTTTGATCCATTTTTGCATTCATTTTTTGTTTTATTTCTTCATTTTGCTCCAATTTTTCATTCATATCTTGTTATATATCTTGTTTATTTTGATCCAATTTTACATTCATTTTTTCCAATTTCTCATTCATATCTTGTTTTATATATTGTTTATTTTGATCCAATTTTACATTCATTTCTTCCAATTTCTCATTCATATCTTGTTTTATATCTTGTTTATTTTGATCCAATTTTAGATACATCATATGGAACATACTCACAATGTCTATTTCCTCTCTCTTTTTAGGTGTTTCCTCTTTTTCCCCTTCATTTTCCTGTATTTTTCTTTCTGTTTGGCTTTCCAATTCTTGTATGTCCTCTTGCCCTGTTTCTTCTGACAATGATGTATCATCTCCTTCCTGTTCTTGCTTTACTTCAAAGATGTATTGCTCTGGGTCTTTTCCTTCTGCTTCTAATATCTTCTCCATTCTAATTCTTAATTCTGTTTTAAGTCCTAGAGTATCTTCTCCTCTTCTCTCTAATTCTTCCTTCAATTCCTTTACTTTTAAGTCCATCAACTTTTTTCCTTTCTTCTTCTGAACTTTTTCTCCGGTTCCATCCATCTTCTTTTGTTTTTTTTAAATACTAATTTTAATTTTATGAATATTAAATGTTTATTTTTATAAAGAAATTTTATTTTGTATTAATGAGTTTTATTTTATTTTCTTTTTATATTTATTTTTGTTATGTAAAAATTCTATGAATAACCTTTTTTTATACCCTTTTTTATATCGCCTTTTCCAAGCCCTACGTTGGTTGCGACAATTGTTATGTTTTTGTGTGTGTTTCTTTATGTTTCTTATGTTATAATGAATTTGATTTTATTACAGACACTAACATAACTTTTTACTTACTCTCTCTCTCTCTTTCTCAGGGTTCTGTGGGTTCATAGGCTCTATGTATTATGATTTATTATTGTTTTACTATTTTAATTACTTGAACGCCAAATATCAATTGTTATTTTGTTTTATTATTATCATTATGTTCAAAAAATAAACTTTCTAATTATTAAATTTTCTAGTATATTAAAAACAGATCAATTACATTCAATGTAGTGTTTTATTACATAAGTGTTTCAAAAGACACATTTCATTATACAAATACAAATTCAAATTGTTTAAATGTTCTTTCATACATCACACATTCACGCTAATGAAACTAATCCTATTACAGTTAAATATGCAACTCACATAACAATTATGAGTGAGTTTTTTAAGTTTTACAGTTGGTAGTCCTTTCTGTAATTACAGTTATACAAAAATGAACGATAGATTACTCAACGTTATTGAAAATTTAGTTTCTCACGCACTGGTAAGTTTATATAACAAAAATTCATTAAATACCTTTTTAATACTTCTTCTAGTAGTGTTTGATACTGTTTCAATGTTTTAAAACAATATGAATACCTTTATATTGCCTTGTAGACTGTGGTAGAATGCACGTGGGGATCTCACGCCTTCCTCCCTCGTGTAGTCCGGTTCAAGATGTTACGAAGATCACTCAGGACCACCTTTTACTTTAAAGCACGTGTAAAAGGTAACTTTCACTGGTCACAAATCACTATTTATTTATCTAATTACAATTTTAACAAAATTTCACATATGATTTTAATTAATCTGTTTCTAACAACTTTTCTTAACAAAAAAAAACCTTTTTATCTTTACAAAAAACCAAAAACTCCCTAATTCTCTTTTTTTTTTAAATCAATAACTACCCCGATTTTCCTTTTTTTCTTTTTTATATTAAAATTCGCCCTCTATATCTCTAAATTTTATATCATTCCTTGTCCAATCAAATTAACCTTATGGTTGTTTATAAATAAATTTAATATCTAGTAAAGATTTGCTTTGAGAATAGAAAACATTACATCTTATATTTCTAAATTGAATTGTTTGTGTTTTATCTGTAATTATTTAATTTATCTAAATTACGTTAATCTTTTTCTTCTGTCATAGTTGACATAACAAAATATCTCTTTAAAAGCTACCCTATATCAGGTGACAATTGTTGTCACTGTCATTTGACTCATAACCCCATTATTTGTTTATTTTTTTTATTTTTCAGATTGTATAGTTAGATGTAAGCAAATTTCAGTGAAAATTCTATAAGTACTAATTTTGAATAATTTGTTATAGGCATCATGAATACATATCTAGATAATACATAGAAATCATCAACCTACTCGTCTGTATGGTAAATCTTATATTATTAAATCTTATATTATGTATCAGGTGATCTGTTGACAATTTTAATTTATGTAAATATAATTTAAATTTTATTACTTTCCTTTATCTGTTTAAATTTAAATAAACTACCTTTCCTCTCATTGATTAATTAGATTCTTGTTAAATATGTTAATTTTCAAATAAGGCCTTTTGATTACGTTACAATATATATATATTTCAGTCTTATAGAGGACCATTGTAATATACCTAAAAACCAATTTATTGATATTATTACTTTTTTGTACAACAATACCTACTTTAGTTTCAATAATTTGTATTACAAACAAAACATGGGCTTACCGATGGGTGGGGCTGCATCTCCAGTCTTAGCAGAGATAGTGATGAATAAATTGTTGTATTTTGTCACTGAAAAAGTTAACTTCACATTTCCATTCATCTATCAAATGTAGATGATTTACTAATGGGTGTCCCCCACATTGAAGTACAAAATACACTCAATATCTTTAACTCTTTTAATGGTCACCTAAAATTCACTGTCGAAGAGGAGTCTAACTCATCGGTCCCCTTCTTAGATACACTAGTCGTTAAAACAGAAACTAACATCATTTGTTTGGATTGGTTTAGAAAAAACACCAATTCTGGGAGATTTATTCCATTCAATTCCTATCATCCGGAAAAACAAAAAATAAATGTAGTTCTAGCGATGAAAAATAGAATACAAAAAATTTGTCATCCCCAATTTGTAGATAAAAACATTAAATTATTATACGATATCTTAATTACTAATAACTATCCTAAAAAATTACTTAACAAATTGTTGTTCTCTAATTTAAATGTAAATGACGATATAAATCGGAACGTTACACTAGTTGAGACTCCTGTTAGATATGGTAGACTTCCATTTATCGAAAATCTTTCCAGACCTCTTGCGGGACTGTTTGGCAGATTCAATATTAAAATTGCTACTTATAACTACAAAAAACTTAACTTGTTCTACTCCAGACTAAAAGATTCCACTCCTAAATCGCATCGTTCCAACGTCATCTACGCTATACCATGTGAATGTGGTCAAATTTATATTGGTCAGACGAGCCAAAAACTACAAAAAAGATTAGCATTACATAAAAGTGACTGTATTCATAAACCACTATCTACTAGTTTAAGTATTCATGTGAATAATCAAGATCATCGAGTGCGGTATAATGATACAGTTATCTTAGATCAATCCAATAATAACACAAAACGTAAAATGTTGAAAATGTGTTACATCTTTAACTCAAAAAATTCAATAAACCATAAAAAAGATGTAGACAACTTAAGCTCTATTTATACTTACTTGTTGAAACAAAATATATCGTTTACAAGAAAAATGCCTGATTTTGCGTGATCTAACAACCTGAAAAATAAAAAATGTATATTAGTAAATTACTATTTTAATGTTTATTTTAATGTAAATTTTAATAATTAACTTTTATATTTACCATAAATCTGACGGCTAATAGCTATGTGGTGGACAACAAATGTAAACTCAAATATCGATATCTGGTACATGATAAGTAGCTACCTATCCCGTTTGTTTTTATACTTACTTTAAATCTTTTTAAAAATACAATCCCTAATATCGATATTTACATACATTTACCTAGTAGTGGATTGTGTTGCCTAACTTGAGGCTCATATTTCGTTCCGTTGAACTTAATGTCTGCAAAGTTGGTCTAACTGAATGTCGAATGTCAACCTTGACAGTCGTACCGCCGAAATTTGCGCTTAGGTTAGGTTAAACATCATCACTGATACCTAAAACATTATAATAATAAAATAAAAAAGACTGTTTGTGGTGTAATACTGTTTAGAATAAGAATTATGTGTGCTTTCCTACCTGTGTTACATAGTTTTATATATGTTCTACCCAAATCACTTTGAGCAATGTGCCACTATTTGGGTAAGATTCTACATTGTTATTTATTGAATTAAGTTTCTAAATTGTCATGAAAGGTTTTTTTTTTGTAGTTTAATCTCTGATGAAGTCTATAACCATAGACGAAAGCTTAGACCGTAAATAAAAAGGCATCTACAAAGAAGCACCTGAGTTTCATTGCTTCCTCATTGTACTTAAAGGGTATTCCCAACTTCCCAACGTTAAATTTATCATTTACTAGTACCCGTTACTACTCCGTTGGCTTTATATTTATATATATATATATATATATATATATATATATATATATATATATATTTATATATATATATATAACTTAACTTTTAA
>JAYKXQ010000040.1:0-125000 GCA_035357415.1 Ophraella communa
TACATTTGATAAATAAATAAATTAATAAGAAAGAACAGAAAATGTCACTACAACTAATATTCCCTCGACAACCTAAAGAGATTAAAAGTTATAAAAGTATTACATATTGTGGAAATATTTCTAATACAATTTCAAAAATAATATCTTCGGCAACATTTGCAATAATTTCATTCAAATCACACAATAATGTTGGTACAAAATTGTTAAATGTAAAAACAAAATTACCTAAATTAAAAAATCTAGTGTTTACAAAATTAATTGTCCAAAATGTATAGCTGTATATATGTCAACACAAAGAAATTTTGAAATAAGATTCAATGAACATTTAAGAGTATATAGATTACAACAACCAGATAAGTCAAACTATGCAAAAGACGTTCTTGAACATCCACACTCACTCATACACACCAATGACATTCAAATATTACACATCTATGATAAAAAATAAAATTTAGATTTCCTCGAAGAACTTGAAATCAAAAGACATCTAGCAGATCAACAATATACAGTAGTTAATGAACAAATAAATCTTTGTTAGGTTAGGTTCACCACTATTAAACTGTTTACTTTGATTGAGTCTTCATTTTATACATAGATAAGACGTAATTGTAACACAAATATATTAAGTTATTGTAAAGATCAGCATGATATATAGTTTTTTCCTGGTTTTTCTATATCATTGCACAGTTATACTGATCTTAGAGGAAGGATAATCCCTTAGGGCTAATAACATCTAGGCTTTAATATTGTTATGTCTTATTACTTCCATACTTGGTCTAATCTTAATACTACCTAATCAACATCAGGTACCTAGCTACAAACAAACAAAATGTAACTAACAATATGTCAATCTGACGATGCTATTTCTATAGCGAAACGGCCGTCATTACATTTAAAGTATTTAACGAATAAATAGTGAAAGTTATTTCAACCTTTTAGTTGTTTATTGTTCTGAACAATAAAATTAAAATACAATTATATATAGTTAGTACTCAAATCACGAGCGGAGCTGTAAATGCATTTTAAAAAAAACCCTTACAGTCGGCTATCTATAAACTTTTTTCTAATCTATGGTGTAATACGATACGCAAATGCGTTTTATAATAAAGATTTTTATAATTGCAAAATATAAAAAATGATTTTGAGGTATTCGGCGACCCACTCACTGTTTATTAGCAAATATTTGATATTTTCCATAAAAATTTAATGATGACAATAAGATCTTTTGTGCCTACCTCTAGAACGCTAATACTTTCAGCCAAGTTAAGCAGCTTTCTAGAGGGCAAATTCCTAATTTGTTACGGAGTCAGACCAACTCTTTCTAGGAATTTAAGCCGTTTGCAGAACAATGCTACGCAACCGCATAGTATGTGTTCCTACTTACGACAGAAGATGTAATATGTACTACGCTATATTTTACCACAGCTTTTTGCTGTTAATTTTTAATATTATTAAGCTGCTTATTTTAATAATAATATAAACTCTGGTAAGTTTTAAATATTCATTTAACTATTGACTCATTGTAAATTTTGTTTTTTATTTTTGTATTTTATATTTAAATTTTATAAAAACAAGTCTCGGTCTCTTCTAACGTTTTTTTTTTCCAAAAAGTGGAGAGAAAAATCTTGCTTTCGTGTGAAGTCCTATCGCTGACGAAGTGTCGCATCCAGTGAACGTGTGAATAGCTGCAATACTGCAATTAATCGCTGCTCTGGCGAAATTTGTTCACAAGAATATGAATTGGTATTTAAAATTTATTTTGCTATGATATTCAATTATCAAAAATTTTCTATGTGATTATAGATTATACCTTTCAGCGTAAATGTAACTCGGTGAATTTGTATTATTCATAACATGATTAAATTAAATAACAAAAAATTCAATATTGTTTTACAACAAAAAATATACATTTTGAATACTTCACAAAATTCAAAAAAATTATCTTTTTAAATGTGATTAATTCATGAACAAAAGGTACCTAGTCAGCAGTCGTCTTGCAATTGCTCTATCTCTTTTTCTACCGTATATTAATTGCCTAAGCTTAGCCAAAATCTTTATCGGTATCTATTCAGAAGTACACAATTACAAACTTTCTTACTCAACTTTTTTATCGTACATAAAATGTGAGTAATTTCTTTAATTTATTTCTCGTGTTTAAAATGCTCTGAGGGGTTCGGACTAATTTAATTGTCTCTAGAATGAATTGGAGAATATGTCATTACATTTTTGAGTAAAAATATTAATTATTCGTTAGGAAATAGTGAGTTGATCGCCAAAAATCGCAAAATGGCTTTTATCGTATTAGTCAACTTTCAACATGTTCTCTCGATTTTAGAAAAAAATGCCTTATTCGTGTTCAGCTTACTCGGATATATAAAAATGGACCATAGCATTTTTAGCGACTAGATCAAGGGTCGTCGGTTTCATAAATTTGGTGTACAGCGTTTATTCAAAAATAAATACGAATCATGAATCTCAACAAACAAGAAAATGTTAATTACAATTCATTTAATTGTAATTTGTCGGACATTTCCACTTCAATTAAATATTGTTAATCGGCAAGTAACCAACAACACGTTATTAAACCAAAAAAAATTTCCATATGAATTTTGAAGAAGTTTTAATTTTACAATATTCCGAGCTACAACTCGGCATTTCATCTATACAGCTAGTTTTATATACCTACCAGGCGACCCGACGAAAACTCGGCACCTTGATTTTACAACTTTAAAATGAAAATGTGGAAAATCTCTCAGACCCGTCAATTTTTTGATTTGAAGGGGAACTACTTTTCCGCTCTTTCATCCCCGTAGCTTCAACCCCCTTCCGGGGATAAACACAACCCCTTGATTTTCAATAGGGATGAGGGGTGTTGCGATACCTCATTTTGAAGATCTTATCCGTTACTATCCGACCCTGAAATTTCGCTTCAAACTATTCATAGGTAATGCAAGAGGTAATGTGGAATTTATTTATTCGTATAAGTAATAATGTTAAATTCATAGTTGCAATTACAAATATTGTTAAATTCCAACTCGGCATTTAGTAAAATTCTGAGTTGGAACTCGGAATTTAACAGAAAAAAATTAAAATCAAAAATTGGCCTTTCTACGCTTTCGTAATTGTCGGAGTAACTTTGTTAGAAACTATAATACTAACAGTGAAAGTTTAGGGAGCAATTTGGGAAAATTAAACTTTCTTATTAATAAGTAAAGTGGCGTCACTTTATCCAAAATTTAGTTTAAATATGTTGAAAATTGGGGTTTATCTCCTTAAAATCGTATTAACAACCAAACAACTTTTGTTTCTTACTATTGTATATAAAATACAAGTGACACTTAGATGCAGTAAAACAAAGTTAACCAATGTTATTTCATATTTTATTATAAAGTAAAATACTCAAGGGTAAAATATACGACTAGTCAGTCGCAATTTGGGTACGTACGTATGATTTTACAGGGGAGATTCTGTGAGGGACTCAGACCATGTCATAGTAATGACAAGAATAAAATGAAAAGCAAGCAGGAGTAAAACTAAAAAGAAACATTACATCGGACACTTAAATATAAAAGAAGAAAGAGTGAAAAGGGATTATGAACAAAAACTAAAAAAATATCTAATAAGCTTGCAAGTAAAAATGTACCATATAAAATAAGATACAATACGCAGTAAAAAATAGGTAAAATGAAGAAAGTAAACAAACGCTAATATCACAAAGCAAATTTGAAACAATAATAGATTATAATTTATTTAAACATGAATAAAAAGAAAAAACCATGACATAGAGGAAATATTGTTATTATTTTACCACATTAATAGTATTAATGCTACGGAGATTTACGTGGGTTACGTGGGAGATCTAAACCGACAACTGACATGCAAAATTTTAATTCCAACCGCCACGTGCCATTAAGAGGCAAATTTTCTTTAGCTTTGTATGAGGCCTACGCACAAAGAAATTCTATGCGCAGGTACATTATAATTTACTTAGTATCAAATAATTTAATTTATAAACACTCCCAAATACCCAATTTTAAGGTATAGTTTCTAATAAAGTACCAAAATGAAATATATTTTCTTAAAATACTTTAAAAATAATGATTTTTAAAAGAAACATTTAAATTCTCTGTTCTAAATAATATAAATCCATCAAAAAGTTTGCCTCTTAATAGCGCATGGGTGGGGCTAATCGCCGATTGTCACCACTGTTAGTAGTACAGTCTCTGTATTTATAAGATAGTTGGTAATCATTTTGGACAAATGTGTACTATATCGACAACAATTGCTTTGATTAGATTTGAAATTATTTATCTAGTGTTTTGACTTCGTTTACATTTTATGTTTACTTTGTATAAACATGATTTCAACTCTTTGCTGTGCGGCAAAATGCGACAGTGATAGTTTGGATACACATCACTGATTTTGAATTTCAAGAGTAAATATTGGGAAGTAAAAGGCTTCATAATAATGCCATACTTTTTTATTTGGAAAAAACGAAAACAAACTGAAAACTAGTCCTACGGAGTTTATTTTATTCAGTTTGTTTGAGTGGTTTTGCCCAAAATAAAAAAACTTTGAGTCTGGAAAATCAAAATTTATCTACTAACGCCATTACCGAACCTACCCTGCCTTTTGCCATGACTTTATGAAGTATCACTGCAACAGGTGTAGCTTCTATTTCTTCACAGAATTTCCTGAAGCTTTATCTTTTCGACTATTAAAAAACTCTTCGTTTTAACGTAACTTCCAAGTTTAATTGAAAAAATATGTTTTATATCAGTCTTAATTAGATGGACTTCCAAAAAGTAAGAGTTAATACAATAAATTTATCTTTTCGCTTTCCTGATTTCTTAAGAGTTAGTTTTCGAGTACCTCTACCAATCTTCGTCACGTTTTGCTTCGTTAAAAAGCCTACGTGTACCGGATCGTAGTTTTGACAGATGACTAATCCACCACTGAGGGTTATTGTTTGTCTTGCTGCTTTGCAGGGGGCAGCTTGACTCATAGGAATTGAGGATTGTCTCATTTAGTTCTATGACGTCGTTTTATAGCTCCATATGGTGCTTGTTTTTTCTTCTTTTGCAGCCTTGTAATGTTGCTTTTCAAATTGGAGTTGTATTGTTCCCAATTTGTCTTTCTGGGATTCCTCCGGATTATTAACTCAGGAGGGTTCATTGAAGACTCTAATCTCTGATCAGATCACTTACATTGGGTGTACTCAAGGTGACAGCCAATACCTCTGATCTTGGTTTTGTGACAAAAGTATGAGTATTCCCTACATTCTGGTAATGCACAGTGTGGTCCTTCTTTTTATGAAGTTGCAGGAAATGTCGACAATTCCTGCTCTCAAAAGATGGGCTGTGCCTTCCTGCCTAAGGCTGATGACCTTCCATTTGTCCGTCTTCAGTCCTGCATTTTGAGTTTCCATCAGCTGAAGTAGCTTCTCAGCTGGCTGGTTTTCGCTTCTCGGCAGGAATGCCGTGATCACGTGCGACTTCGGGATGTTGTCTCCATCGCAGGTGATCAGTTCGTTCCCCTTCCACTTAGAGAGGTTTCACAGTCTACGAGGATGTAGCCTGGCTTGAAGTGATTTCCACTGAACACGAGCTCATGCTATCTTCTCAGCAGTTGTGTGTGTGTGTGTGTAAATGGTCTCGGACAGTGTCCATTAACCACAGAAAATATATATAAACGATAACAATATTATTATATTTCTAGTTTAGTTTCGCGCAAAAATTTAAGAAGCAAATCAATAATTATCTTCTCCTCATTTGCTAAGAGTGTAGTAATATTAGTGGGCATAGGAAAATTATAAGATATAAGGGAGTTTGATAATTCTTTACTTTGTGAGCATCGATCTTTACAGGCGAAAAAAATGTGATTTAGATTTAGGTCTTCTATTGATTCATTATCGCATGTGCAATACGGGTTCATTGCGACTTCCACGTATCCTATTTCTTACTGCAACAGGTTGAACATTGCCAGTTTCTCGCAATCCTCGTGCTAATCTTTCGAATACTTTCCTAGAATGACGCCGTCTTTCACGATATCGTACCGCATATTCCCTTTCAGCAGTTACTGCATTTTGTAGACTTTCAAAATAGACACTTAGCATATCATACGCCTCCTTATTTGAATAATAAGGCATTATAAAATAGTTAGTTTGCAAACGTTCAAAATCAATTTGACAGCAACAAAAACGTAAAAGTAAACAATAATAAAACATTAGTGTCATTTCCCAGGCTAACTGGATGACTTTTGAAAGATTGAAAATTGAAGCCCAATTTTCATCAAAATTTCAATTTTCTTTGACTTTTTGGAATAATTTGTTTATTTTTAATATAATAATCGTTCGGTTTTAAGTAATTCGTAATTGTAATTAAAAAATATATTCAAAAGACAATATTTTGTTTGTTACGAATGATAGTAGATATATTCTGTATACTGAAATGTTGCAAGGTCAAAGAGAAAACAAAAGGCCTAGGCCCCTAGGCTAGTTAGAGTTGTCATGTCTACACTTTGTCACTTATGAAAGGTGCCTATAGGGCTCTGATGGAAGGGTATTTGGGCCTTGCAATTATCAACAAATCGATTTATCCCATAAAAAACCTTATAATATAAACAAATCAGCATACAACAATAGTAAAAACCATGAAATCTCCGCTCGGATTATTAACTTCATTAATAGACTTGAGTGTTTATAATAATATTGTAAATGAACTAAAAATCCGACTAAATAATGAAATACATTTTCTTTGGTAATTTTTCCCGTAGAATGTAATGCAAGAGTCGGCTTTTGCGTTTTTTAATATTTTATAACAAAAATTTAACAATTATTGCAAATTTAGCTAAATTCATTTTTTGCTTTTTTTCATTTTTGAGCACATTTTTAAATGAGAGGTGTATTTTTTTTTATTTCATGTGAAAGTAGACGTAAAAACGAAAAAAATGAGCCCCAGGAAAATCTTTTCCAATAATATTTTCCGAGCAAACTTTACAGTTGAAAAAAAAGAGATTTTTCCAGAAAAATCAAATTTCTCGGAAAATTATTATGTTACAAGGTTGAGAAAATTCGAGGTTATTTTGGACACAAAAAGGTAAGTTTTCACCAAGTTTCACCAAGATTGACGAATCCGTTGGAAAATTAAAAATTAAAAACGAAAAATCGTTATTTTTCCATTTTCCTCGAAAAATTGAGGTTATGTGAGAAAATTACCAGGAAAAAAGTTTTAGATTTTTACATGATCTACAACTTTTCTATTGGGCACTTTTCATTTTGACGTCAATTTTAGCCGCAAACAGCAATATTTCAGTTTTTACCCCTTTTTCACCCCTAAAAAGTTTATGATCATAATTGAAATAGTTAATGTATTTTTTTTTCATGTGTTATAAGCCCCTTTACCACCTCCAACTGTTACATTCCAGGTATCAGAATTTCCGTCTAAAAGTACAGCACGCCTGGACTAATAGCATCTTTTGCGTTTTGTAAATTTCTATTATGAGTAATCTTAGTTTTATTAATTTTCATTATTTATGTTAATAAATATTTTTGTTGTGCGTTTTTACTTGTTATTTCGTTCTTCAAACAATTTCAGCAACATAATTTCTCTTACAACTTACAGGGTGAGCCAACACTCAACACAACATCAAAATAAAACAAATGCTAATATCTTCGGGATGACAGGAGATATCAAATTGTGGTTTTGACAGGTCAATAAGTCATCTTATTTGCCCTTTTGTAAGCTGGTTAGAGTTATAGCATTGCATTTGAAATTTCCCAGTAAAAATCATAAATAGTGATAGGTGTCATAACGCCCCCTAGTTGTCGATTGAAATATTAAATGTGTTGTTGTAATTTGTTTCTGAATTCTACCTTTAATGCTCTTCGCATGAAGCCTACGTTTGTGAAAATCGGTTCAGGCATATGGAAGTTAGAGTATTTTCTCCCTCAACGAAAGTAAACTTCCCCCACCACTTAAGAATAGGTGATACAGAAAAATGATTGAAACAAAAGTTGTAGAATAAAGACAGTAGTTTCCAAAGTTGATATTTTTTACTAACCTTAATTAGGAAAAATTTTGTCGAAAACGCAATTATATTTTGTAAGTGATAGATTGCGCCAACTAGCGGAAAACTATGGACTTAAAAACATTTTAAAGCATTTTCTTAGAGCCCATTTTGTTATAAGAATTTTTTTCCCCAAATTCTAGGACATACGATTTCAGAGATAAGGCCGGTCGCCAACTTTAATGAATCACCCTGTACTGTCCAGGTAATGTTTATGAATTAGCTACAAAAAACAAATTTACAGAGGAATAGACACCAAAAAATGTCAATTTTACAAAAAAAATATCTCTACTACATAGGCTAATTTCATTGACAAGAAAAAATTTCATATAGCTAATGTGCAAAGTATACAATACATTATAGTTTAGAAATAGTTTCCCCCAAGTAAAATGCAACTTATAATAAAGCCATTTCTCTGAAATTCCTTTCTTTAATGATCTATAAAAATACAATGTAGGTATTTGGTTTATTGTAAATTGTATGTAGGTAATAATAGTTTAATAAAAAATTGTCATAAGATAGTAAATCAATAGTTACCTACTAATTATTGTAAAAAAATAAAACCAGTAAATAAATAAATTAAAACTTACCTCTTATGAAGTTATAACTTGTACGACTAGAACAACTACCACCAGAGGAGGGACAGTGAAAAAACTACACTGGTGTATGTGATACCGTATATGCCTGAATATGTGGAAAAGTTCAAACAGCAAATAGTTAAAACGGGGAGGAAAAATATATCACTGGTAACAAGTGACGGAATAGCAAAAAAGAAAGGTAATGGAATGGCTTTTTTATAAAACAGATATAAATATTACACTGTTCGTTCGAAATAAGGATAAGGTAAAAACAGCAAGACCCAGGGAAGAAGTGCTAGCAATAAAAGCTGGAGAAAAAGGATACGCGGATCTACTGAAAGCAATAAAAAAAGACGTAGATATCGATAAGATAGGAATAAAAATTAAAATACATAAAAAAGTCCAAACGTGGCGATGTGCTGCTGATAATTGAAGGAGACGAAAATGGCAACAAGGCTAGAACTTTAAAAGAGGAAATAATAAACAAGGTAACAGGTGCACACGTATCAACAAAAACAAACAGGGAGGTATTATATATTTTAGATATTGACGCAACTACCACTGAAGAAGAGGTAAAAGAAGCTATAATGTAACCATATTATGACGTTGGGCGTCAATTTGTGATATGATTTACATGTTGAGAGTGAATTTATAAAAATATTTAGTTAACTTTTAAAAAAAATAACCATATATCAAAAGAAAAAATGTAATTTACAATAAAACAATTATTAATCTTAATTTCGTCTTTAATTAGTTGTAAAAGATATTTCAATAATTAACAAAATTTATAAATGTTTATAACAGCAAAAATTATGATAGTTAAATAGGGGTGAGTAAGTTCATTAGCTCTGACTATAGTACAATATTTGTTTCTTTAAGAAATTATAAGGGCGCCACTGAAATCTTTTTATTTTTTATGATACTACTGAAGAAAGTTGTTTTAAGCTGAGTTATTTAAATAAGTATCATAAGATGACAGAAAGATGTCAGAAAAAACTGTCTATGAAGATAAAAAAAATGATATGAAAATGTACAAACAGATAAAAGATAAATAGATTTCCTTGGTGCTAAAATGAATGAAATTTAGAATACGTTACAAAAAAATAATCCACAAACAGTTCTTTACAAAAACTTATTCTAATAGATATAAACGGAGATAAAAGAGAAAAAAAATATGGGAACAGTAAACTTGATATACCACAACAAACTTATCTTGTAACAATAGTGGACGATCCTTCGCCGCACCTTGAGGTTGCTACGGCACTGTTTAGGTGGTTCCAAATGACTATGGAAGATCACGAATGGAGGGATGATCTGCTCAAGTTGTAGAGATGATCCAGTTAAAAATGTTCGTGCATACGAGAGCATAAAGTTTACAAGCTGTTCAAGTTTACTGAATCTTCAAATTAAAGAGATGCTTCTAGTTTATTGTATTATATTCCAACTTTCTGAAAATTACCAGTGTCAAACACGTGTTACAATTATTTTTCTGGCACAAAAAGTACAAATCAGCATAGTCCGAAATCTACAGTTAGATGCTAACGTATTTTAATAGATTACAAAAGATACATTCTTACATTAAATTTACTTTTTAACAACCTTACACACTAATCAAAATTCCAGAAATGTACTTTTACTAGCCTTTTTATAAAAAATTGTCATTAATACTTTTAATTACCTTAAAAAGATTCTTTGAATAATAATGAAATATGTTGAAATTCTCATCTGATATAATAAAATAGAATATAACTTTCGATGTTTTATAAATATTTTATCAAAAAGGAATTATAAAATTGGAAAAAAAAACATACCTGTATATCACAGTAAACCAATACAAGAAATGAGACTGAAAATAATTATTAAAACCTCTTGAACCCGATAATGACAACTCATTAGTACACCTCGTAGCGTAGCTACTTTGAACTTCCAATTATAATTATAGAGACCGTATTCAAATAAAATGCCCATACTTCAAAAAACTTTTAGAGGAGGAAAGAAAGCACCAGTGCCCATCAGTGAGATCAACAAGGATTGACAGCGTAAGTAGCCTCAACGATGGTACTTAAGCCATTACAAATAAATACGGGGAGAGGGAGGGTGGCACAAGACTTAGCACTAGCCACAGCAAAGAACAGGGAGGCAGATGTAGTAGTTATAATTGAGCCCAATAAAAAACTAGTGGAAGGACATACATGGATAAAAGACGAAAGGACGGATGTGTCAATAAAGATGACAAACAGAAATGTAAAAGTAAAATGCATAAAAAGGGGAAAAGGATTCGTATGTGTGGATACTGGAGAGATAAATATACTGGGGTGTTACGTATCACCCAATATTCCGTTGGAGCAGTACGAAAAGGAAGTGGATGAAATAATGGAATGTATTAGTAAAAATAACTCTGAAACTTTGTTAGTCGGAGACATAAATGCGAAATCACCAGCATGGGGAGCTCAACAAGAAGACACGAAAGGAAGATATTGGACGAGCTATTTCTCCGCCCTGGATATGGTGGTGCTAAACGTCGGTGGGGAACCTACATTTGTAAGGGGGACAAGAAAATCACATATCGATGTGAGCGTATCAACGAACAGGTTGGCCAGACAAGTTACAAATTGGCAGGTGCTGGAGGAAGATAGTCATACTGAACACAGGTATATATATTTTAAAGTAGGAAACTAGAAACGTGGGAAAAATGAAATATAAAACAAAAAAACTAATAGACTGGGAAACTTTTAAATGTTCCATGGAACTAAGAATGGGAAGTGGTAACAGAGATGTAACATTTGAAGACTGTACTAAAATAATTAAAAATTCATATAGGGATAGTACGGAGGAAACCACTAATAGAAGAAAAGGAAATATACCTTACTGGTGGACCATTGATATACAGCGAAAGAGAGAAACGTGTAATAGAGTTAGAAGAAAACAAACAAGGCTAGCGGGAAGAAGAAACGTAAACCAGAATGAACTTGGCGAAATTAGTAGGGACCTGAAGGACCATCAGAAAGAACTAGGGAAAATGATAAGGGCTTCGAAGAACAAACACTGGAAAGACATCTTCAACGAGCTGGAAAATAACATATGGGGTAATGGGTATCAAATAGTGACGAAATGCCTGAGAAACGAAATGCCTTTTGAACTACATCTGAGTACAAAGAGGCGAATAATGCTGGAACTGTTTCCTAGAACAAAAGACGCATGGCCAGAGGAGAGGACAGAAGAACAAATAACCCCTTTCTCTATAGAAGAATTACATGAGGTAGCAAAATGAAAAACGGTAAGGCGCCGGGTCTGGACGGGTTACCCAATGAAATTATCAAAGAGGTAGTGAAATTATGGCCAGATTGGGTATTAAGAGTCCTAAATGGTCTTTTATCGAAACAAGAATTCCTAAACAAATGGAAGGTATCAAAAGTGATACTATTACCTAAAGGGGGAAAAAGCTTTCAGAACCTTGAAACGTTTAGACCAATTTGTTTGCTTAAACAAAGGGATATCGAAAGGGATATCGAAATTAAAGAAGAGGAATTACACAAAAACCAATTCGGTTTTAGGAAGGGTAAGTCTACAGTGCAGGCAGTCGAGAAGGTACTTAAACTAGCAAGTGAGTCAAGGAGTAAGTGGAGTGTGTTAATATTACTTGATATTAAGAATGCGTTTAATACTGCCAGCCACAGCCTAATAATAAAGGAGCTACGTCGCAGAGGAGTCGATAGATACTTGGTAAATATGGTTTCAAATTACCTTAAAAATAGGAAGATAACCTGAGATAGAGGAGAAGAAATGGATGTGAGCACAGGGGTGCCACAAGGTTCTGTTTTAGGGCCCACCCTCTGGAACTTTTTGTACGACGGAGTGTTAAGGGTACCACTAATCGGACAAGCTACAATAGTAGCCTTCTGTGACGATTTAGCGCTGGTGGTAAGTGCGGAAAGTGAGGATGAGTTAATGGAATGTGCAAATGAATGCCTTTCTAGGATTAGCCGATGGATGGAAAAAAATAAATTTAGCACCTCACAAAACAGAGGCATTACTATGATTTTGATATCACAATGTCTATTAAATTAAAAAAACTGAAAGTGCTTTCAAATATAAATAACTTACGCTACCTTAGTAAAGTAAATAATAGGTATTGCTTAGTTTCTTATTTGTGTCAAAGATACCAGTTAAAAAATTAAAGTTATTTTCCTATTGGATACATTTTACTTTTAATGGGTTCGGCAAAGTCGGGGGTTGACATTTTTGGAACATAATTAATAATATCATAATTTAATATTACAATTAATTTTATTAAGATGTAGGTACCTACCTATAACATTAACAATTATGTTTAGTACGTACTTGCAAGAGTTTTTTTAGCTAATTGCTGATAGTCAGCTTATCCCACTTCTTGAGGTATCTTGAAAACAGGTGCACAAAGCGTATTTCTATACATACCAGATTGGTTAGTTATCATCATAGGTTATTGCAAACATTTTTTTCCTTCGCCACATTTTCAAAATAAAAATAAACTACAAGCTTTATTGTAGGTTGTAGATACTTTACTTTGTAACCATTTTTCATTACATCATGGATTTGGGTGGTAATTTACGTAGATATGCCCAATACTCTAAGAAATAAATGATATTTACTTATTTAGGCAGTAAATAATTAGCAAAGTACCTACTTGAAGTCATGTTGAAGTCTAAAATAAAAAATTCATTGACCATTCCACTTTATAATCTAATACGCACCTGTCATTTTCAGAACGACCAATGCCTTATATAAGGCATTTCCCTTATAGCGTTTCCAATAATTCCCTAATAAAGCATATATCTATTAAGAGATTAACTTATAGAACGGTGTTCATTATATACCTATTATTACCATGGGAGAAATGTCTGTGCGTTCCAAAATGTGTTTTGATCTTTGGACGTTCCCAAAGGAGTACATTTCGCACCCTACTTTTGCTTATTAAAACGTATTCTTTACAATAAATGATAGCCCATCATTGTTTAAAAATGATTAAGTTTATGTCACAAACATCCACGGTAAGCATTGTAATATTTTTAGTTGGAAGCCTAAATTACCTTGGGTACTTTCTACATTACATTAATTTCTTAAATTACACCCTTCTTGAGTACCAAGTCGAAAAAGAGAAGAGACAGGGCAGCACATTTTTTAGTAGTAGTTTACACCCTTTCTTAGAAATTACATTTTGTAGTCAGCTAGTTGTTATCTTTTATTGTTGTAGTCTGCTAAGAAAGTCTTGCTACCATTGATGAAAATAATAAAATAGACATTGAGAAAGATAAGTAAATTGATTGTATTAACCCTTACTTTTTGGGAGTCCATCTTACTAAGAATAATTAAAAACTCTTCGTTTTAACAAAACTTTTATTTATTTATTATTCTTAGATGAAAATAAACATATCTAAAAGAGCATAGAGATAATGTAGTTAAAAGAAAGTAAGCTAGAGATAAGACATAAAGAAATTATCGAGCTAAAAAAACAAGCAATTGATATATTTTCTAAAAAAAATGGATAAACTTATATATAAAATTACTTGGTTCAGCAATTAATCAATACTTGACGTTATCAAGTAATTCAAGTTTTGATTATAGTATTTTATTTTATTTTTCAAGAATTGAATTACTTAAGTGTAACAACTTTAAAGAATATTTGTTTTGTTTAAATGTCAATTATTTTATTTTTTATAGTTATAATTTATGTATTAATGTCTACTATTTTTTTACAATAAACGTCTTTGAATTTATTTTAGTTTTTATAAATATAATAATAATTTAAAAATGGGTATTGCTTAATAAAACAAACTTTAACTCTGGAGATTAAAATTTTTATTTTAACTGAAATTGATATATCTATAATGTTTACATCCTATTTCTAAGTGTTCTTTTTAGAAATAATCTTCTACATTTATTTTCTCTTTTTTCTTAGTTGTCTATATTCTGTACAATGGTATTTTATGCTTTGTTATTATATTCAGCAACATTATTTTGTTCTACTAAAAAAAGAGCTCCTTCTTCTATAAAATCATTGTCATGTTCAATATCATGGCAAATATTGTGAAGAAAACAAGATGCTAATATTTTAGCTGGAACTAATTCAAATTTATTCATGTCCAAATACTTAAGCCTCCTAAATTTGCCAAAAAGAAGAGCAAAGCCACACTAAACTGTCTACTTTGTTTTAGCATGTTGGTTAAAATATATTTTTGCAGGAGTCATATTACCTCTGTATGGAGGGATTCACCAATCCAAAAGGGGATAAGCTTTATCTCCTATAATAAACTCATCATTGACAAAATAAATTGCTGTATTATTTTCAACTTCAATAAAAATATCTGCATTTCTAAAACTTTTACAGTCACTCACTGAAACTGGATATCCAACAAAGATTTCTGTAAACTATTAAACTATTATCACATATTGCTTGAAGAGTTACTGCATTTGTGCATTTCCTGGTAACATATACTTCTGGGTTGTGTTGGGGAGCTTTTATATTAATAAATGTCCCATTCACAGCTCTAATTACATTGGGTATACCTCCCATTATTTTTAAAGCCCTCTTTGATATGAAGGCGTTCATTTTCTATTGAATGCCACTTTATAAATATTGGTGCTAATTGACATAAAGCCGTTACTTCTCTTACAAAACAACGAGAAAGATTTTTTAGACGAAGGTCGAGGCGTTTCGAGAGGGCGCTACATTCATTCATTAGGTTATATGACAACTGACACACACTATGGTTCGAAGCAAGACCATAGATATTGAGTAGGTATAATTTACACTTAACTCCAAACACCTTCCTCTCAAAGATTAAAGGGAACTATAATAAGTTATAATTGTTCTTCATAGGTAACTAAGAAAAAGCTTTAAAACTAATTTCTAGTTAAAAATGTACGTAAATAATATTTCAAATTTATTATAATTTTACTAACCCATTTACGTACGTAGAATTAGAAACAAAGACCGCCATTCGCTTCCGCAAGTCTCTGACTACTTTCTGTAGAAATTTCGTTTTTATGATATACGAGTATATTGGGAGTACATTACTGAAGGTTTACTCCGAAACTAAATGAAACATCGACGAACTTTCGTAATCAAGCTAAAACGAATCTTCTACGTAACGTTTCGGAGTAGGCCCCTAAAATAAAATATTTGCTAGCCTACTGTCACTCTCGTGAGTGTCGTCTGTGCATCGAGTGTTTACATTATAGTGAGAGTCAAGTTGTTGTGTCAATTGTGTGTGTAAATAGTACATTAAACAACGCATTTCATATGGCTTTCTGTTATAAGTTGTTTATAAAATTTTTTATATTTTGCCATTTTATCAAATTTTAAATTATTTTATTATTTGCATTTAAATTACGGAAATTTTGATTTTAAAAAGTATGTTGGTAGCACAGTGTAATTTATAACATTTGACAGTTTTGAAATTTAAATTATCAAATGTTAATGTTTTAAAATATTTTTCGTGCAATCGCACGCGAAGTCAGTATTTCGCGTTCTCAGCACAGTCCGCGAAATTTAATTTCGCGGCCGTTACCCATAGCAACGGCCGCGAAACCAAACGTCACTTCCAAATTTGACATTTCTAAAATACTACAAAGACAAGGATTATTTTTTCATCATTAGCTTCTTTCAGGAATGTATCAATTTGCTCACGCGTTAATACTTTAGACTTTTTTGCTCGATAACCTACTGCTTTTCTTTTCAGAAATGGTACTAATTTTGAAAACTGCTTGATGTCGATATTGTCTCGTATGTTCAGCATACACTTCAGCATGGAATAAATGCTCCATAAAGTTGAACTTTTTACAACATTTGATTTCTGCATCAAATAAGCCAATAAAATGTTTTCAGACATCGTCTTAACATTCTGTTTGTCACACCAATCTTTAAACTCGCCGTAACACTTTTCGTACTGCCGTTTAGATTTTTCGGGTATTAAAACGGAAAGCGCCGAATTTACAACGCTTTTGAGTTCCGGAGGAGTGGAAGGTACTGAAATATCGCTATCAGTATCAGACATTTTGCGTTTTGACAAGAACTGTCAAAATATATATTGAAACATATCATTTCCATAGCACACGGTGATATTGTTAAATGAATTGAAATGCTGTTGATTTTAGAGCAATAATATATTTATTTACAACTATCTATTTTAATAATTTTAACGATTGCACGAAAAATAGTGTGTATGCCATGGCCGCGAAACTTTTTAACGACCTCAAGATTATCTTGCCTCGGCCGCAAGCGGCCTCGGCGATAACTGTTCTTTCGGTACGTTAAAGAGGTATTTCGCGGCCTTAGCATACAAATAACTATTTTATACTTTGCACTTATAAAAATCTTCATTATAAAACGCATTTGCGTATCGTAATGTTACTTTTACGGACGCAATTTTTTGTTTTAAATGGTTGGCGACATGAGTGAAGTATCTAATGACTATAGATAATGGCATTTGTGGCTAATAGCAATTTATTAATTTTATTTTGTTCTTTAAGAAAGTGTTTGGGAATATGAATATCATCTTTTATTTATATAATATATTATTATTAGTGTATATGTCATTTTAAAATATTTGAAAACAATAAGATTTCATAATTTAAATGTCAAAACTGTATAAATTACACAGTGCTACCGACATACTTTTTAAAATCAAAACTTTCGTAATTACATAAAAATAATAAATTACTTTAAAAAATGATAAAATGGCAAAATATAAAAAATATTATAAACAACTTATTTCATATGGCTGTTGTGACACTCGTTCTTTAAAAAACTCATCGCTTCGCGATTCGTTTTTTAAACTTGAACTCGTGTCATAACAGAAAGCCATATGAAATGCGTTGTTTAATATACTATTAAAATGAATAATACACCAATAATAATAATATATTATATGAGTAAAAGATGATATTCACATTCACAAATGCCTCCTTAAAGAACAATATAAAATTAATAAATTGCTATTAGCCACAAATGTCATTGTCAATAGTCTTGTCATTAGATACTTCACTTATGTGGTCAAGCATTTGAAACAAAAGTTACAATACGATGCGTAAATGCGTTTTATAATGAAGATTTTTATAAGTTCAAAATATAAAAATAAATATTTTAGATCTGTAGCTACTAGCTACACATAAGTATTTTTGGCGACAACGACAATACATGCAAGGTAAGATACGCTAGGCTACCACCTTATTGTGGGCAAAATATTTATTTTTAACTGGGAAAAATATTAACGTCTTGTAATAATAAAGTCATACAATCTAGTCCTCTACTATTTTTTATTTTTTTTAGGGATAAACTGAAAATGTCGAAGCAACCTGCCCAAGGGCGACCTTCACTTTTGAATTTTTTTAAGAAAACTCCAAAAAAAATACACTCGACAGTCTTTGTGATAATAGTATTCTTGATGCTCCGTTTACCTCGAGCTCAACCCCTACACATCAAAAGTTTTCTGAAGTTGACAAAAGCACGGAAAATGAAAAATATCATTTACATCCTTAAGATATTGGAAGAAATATATACCCGAATTTGGATGAAAATCTTAAATATAATATTTTAAGTTCTTTTTGAGTTCCAGAAAATACATTCCAATTTCCTGCGAGTGGAAAAAGGAATCTGCGTTTTCAAAGACAGTGGTTAACTCGTTTCTCTTGGCTTGGTATACTCAAACTGATGGTGCTTTTTGAAAATATTGTGTTTTATTCTCCAAAGAGTGTGTAGGCAAAGGATGTAACCAAACATTGAAATCCCTTGGAAGGATGCTTTGGAATTATTCAAAAACCACGAATCGCACAGCTACCTCAAAAATTCTACACTTATTGGTGAGAACTTCTTGAAAACAAAAGGTGACTTAAACTATGACGTTAGAAATATCATGGATTCAAGTAGAAAGAAGCAAGTGGAAGATAACAGAAAAAAACTTTCATCGATTGTAGAAACAATAAAACTCTGTGGCCGGCAAGAGTTAGCATTAAGGGACAGTACTGATCATGGACAAATATCAATCAATGATGAAGAGCCTTTCTTAAATGACGGTAATTTTCATGCGCTTTTAAGGATGACACAAAAGTGCGGAGATGATGACTATTAGGCGAAATAAATTTCCAATGAGTTTATCTTAATTATAAGAACTCTTGGATTTCATTACCACAAGATTTGAAAAATAGATCGCGCAACGCATTGTTAGCTCCCTTGAAGTTCGAACCATTATCGCTATTAATGACAGCTGGATTGCCTCTTTGTGCAATAAACCGCTTTAGAGTAAGTAGCTTCCATTGATAAACTTGACACAAGTTCTATATGTATTGC
The DNA here is from genome assembly GCA_035357415.1 of Ophraella communa. Taxonomy (NCBI): domain Eukaryota; kingdom Metazoa; phylum Arthropoda; class Insecta; order Coleoptera; family Chrysomelidae; genus Ophraella; species Ophraella communa. The sequence continues at coordinate 18,973 of JAYKXQ010000040.1, forward strand.
TTTAGTTGTCATTTATACAAACAACGCTATATAAGCCTTCTCGACTTTCTTAAAGCAGAGTCAAAATCATGATTTGTCCGCCAAATCAAATGTGTCCTTTCGGGTGGCAGACTACCCATTAACTGCTCCGAAATGATTGCTTTGAACCTATGATATTGAACACATTTTAACAAAATAGGTTTTATTTACCCTAAACCTTTTTACTGGCCAATACCTTTAGCGCAGATTATTTAAAACCAACTGTGATTATTTAAAACTAACTTGCATGTTCCAAAATATTATGCTCATTAAAGAGCAAATTTTTAATATGGCATTTTGCTAGCAAAATGATTGGATGTTTGGCGTCAAAGAAAGAAGTGAATTATTCAAACACCCTCCCACTCGTAAGATCCCATTTGCATCTAGGAATAGGCTTAACCCTAAAGTAGAGGGAAGTTATTTTGTCAAGAATTCCACAAGTACCTGTAACCGTATGGTTTGGATCCTTTGTATTCTCAATATGAACGTGAACAAAATCCGAAACCTTTACCAAATGCTGTCCAATACCTGAAACCTTAATGTTGGTTGAATTGACTGACTACCCCAACTTTCCAGCCACCTTTCTTGTGATAAACCATCTTTGTGAACCAGGCCCAACAGGGTCCTTACCAAAATCTTGCCACTAGATGTGTTTAAGTTAACCATTGCTGTTACTAATAAAATTTGCTTCTTACTATTGGCCAATAAACAAGGAGTTTGTGAAATGCATGCCTGATCTGGAGTGCTTATTAAAGAAGTTGACGTAGTAAAACCATCATCTATACCAATTGTATTATTATAACATCGAAAAATATTTTTATCGCCTAATTCTGAGCCTAGGTCTCTTTCATTTTGACCCATACGATACTTATTAACGTGTAAAAGCATATCATGTTTTCCTTTAAACACCCTTCAACCAGCAGATTTACAATAGATGTTTTGATCCAAGACAGTTAAAACAAAGGCTGTTTGATTACGGCATCCCTTTTAGTGCTTAATTCAAGCTTTAAAAATGATTGGCACTTGTACAGTGCGTGACAATAAACACATTTTTACTTAAATTCTTGCCTTTATCTAATATCGAGTGAAAACTTGTTTTAGAAGTCTCCTGTTTAATGTTTGCCAACGCTTCCAAAGCCAAACAGCGTCTTTCAATAAATTTGATAAATTGGCAGTTCTTCAGCATTCCATTCGAGTTCATAGGAGTTATGTATTGCAAAGTTCATTTTGGAGGATAATGTATAGACTAAGATGGGATCCCAATCCTTTACAGGGACCCCAAGAACCCCTAACGCATTAAGGTTTTGTTTGATTTTGACAATAAAATCCCATAAAGCACCTGGTGAATCTTTTGTAATATGATAATCCATGAGAACACGAATATGACAATTAATTGTAATTTCGTTTATGTGTCGTGTCTGAGAAGCAACGTGTAGACACGTTTTTTGTAAAGGAGAAACCGCTTGACACCGATAGTGTTGGGCGCAACTCCGGCATTACTTCTGGCAGATCGTCTGCTGCCGATGTTGTTCATGTTTTCCCCGTTTTTAATTGTTCATTTCTTCCCTCTTTACTGATATTATGTACATTGCCATTTTGTTTATTATTTCTAGCATTTTTTCCACGATTTTCTTAGGTGTTATTTGTCCAAGCATATTTGAACCTCTCCTCGCTTGTTTTCCCATCTCGCACACTTGAAGAATGTGTGTTCAGTCGTGTCTGGTATGCTGCAGTATATGCATTTCCAACTTCAATCTGTGAGTTATCATGTGTTCAAATAGCTTGGCCATGACATTTAGCTTGGCATTTAGCATCTCAGTATATACGCTTTGTGTGTCAAGTTTACGCTACCCTTTTCAATGAGTACTCGTCTGGCCTGTTTCCATGCCTCAGATAATCTCCCCGTGACCAGGAGCATATTTAATACATCTAATAGTTTGTGTGGTTACTCATTGACATTTGCTTTAATCACTTCGGGAGGGAGTTCATCTGATCCATGTGCCTTTTTGTTTTTTAGACGCAAGTTTGCAATTTTAAGCTCTTCGAAGGAGAATAAGGGAGTTTCTTCGCCTTTTACCTGTACTCTGTCCCAGTTGGTCATGTTGTTTGCTGGGAATAATTTTTTGCCTATTTCCATCTGTTTTTCATCGGACAGATTTGGCGGTTTGGATTTTAACTTGTTGTTGACGATTTTATACCCTTTGCCCTAGACATCTCCCACCTCGTCAATTACCTGTTTCCAAGCTGTAGCTTTGGCTTTTTGTATTACCTTTTTAAGTGTTCTTCGGCTATATTTATATGCCTCGGATCATATGTGTTATGTTCTTAGTTTTACTTTTAAATTAATCTTAATTTTAATTTTTGCTTGCATAAATTCACCTTAAATCTTCAAGGTTAATGAAAAAAATATGTTGTACTCTAAAACTCTATAAAAATTACAATCACCGATGGGTGATGCATTTCACAATTTGGCAGAATTGACAGATGATGAAGATTTTTTGGATATGGTGAAAATGTTGGGTCACTTTAGACGATAACATCCTTAATTTAAAGAACGAAGTGATTTTTTTGTTATTTAAACAAATAAAGAATTTATTCATAGATTTAGATTGTCAAAACACGTAACCAGATATGTAGTTGAAAGAATTAGAAAACAAGTAGTCACCAACTGAAAGGTAAGACTAAATAATACTCGTATTTAGACCACTATAACTAAAATAGTAAATATTTTTTTAGAAAACATCCTGCAACACCAGAGCAAATGGTATTGGTTACTATTAGATATTTTGCTCGAACCTTAGTGTGTGTCAGTTTTCATATAACCTAAGATTATAAGTCGTGCTGGGATGTACAAGAAAAAGCTAATAACTATGTAGTGTGATATATTGTATTTATTCCTGCCTAGTAAATATTAACAAAAAAACATTAAACAAAATGAAATGCTTAAGTAAATATAAAAAAATGTGTATTTAATGCTATTGCTCGGAATTCCGAGACTTCTTTGACAAAAGATGTTTTTCTAATAACAAAATCTCCCTTTTAATATTGTTTTGTTCCTGAAGAACCTCTAAAATTACACCCATTTCTTTATCAGATTATTCAATCCTGATTCATCCTTCATTAATTTTAATTTTAAATCATTTTCTTTTTTAGGCAAAGATATTTTTATTTCTTCCAAACTTGATTTCCCTTCTGTTTATTATAGGAGATATAGCTTATCCCCTTTTGGATTGGTATATCCCTCCATATATAAATAGAGGTAATATGACTGCTGCAAAAATATATTTTAACCAACATGCTTAAACAAGGCAGGCAGTTTAGTGTGGCTTTGCTCTTTTTTTTAGTAGATTTAGCAGGCTTAACTATTTGGACATGAATAAATTTGAATTGATTCCAGATAAAGTATTAGCATCTTCTATTCTTCACAATATTTTCCTTGATATTGAACATGACAATGATTTTTTAGAAAAAGGAGCTCTTTTTCTAGTAGAACAAAACAATGTTGCTGAATATAATAACAAAGCATATATTCCCAATGTACAGAATATAGATAACTGGGAAAATAGAGAAAATATATGTAGAAGATTATTTCTACAAAGAACACATAGAAATAGGTGTACTTTTTTATTGAAGGCCACTTTATAAATATTGGTGCTAATAAACAAAACGCCATTACTTCTCACACAACGAGAAAGAGAAGATTTTCCCAAATTAAACCGCTCTCCAACAGATCTACAATAGAAAAAATATTACATGCAACTAACAATAAAAATGATTTTTGTTAATTTTATTTTTTTTTATTTTCTTTACTTTGTAAAAATATTATTTATATTTATTTGACCATTAAAAAAACTAAATTATACGTATATGAATCGGGAACCATAAAACGGACACTATCTGTTTTGGAACATCAATTGTATTCCTTCTTTTATATCCACTTTTTTAAATGTGGGACCAAGTTATTCTAACATTAAATTAAACTTATCAATTGTTACTCCAAAATTTTGTTGAAACTGACTTGGTGTTAATCGTTCTATTGTAGGTTCTACATAATTTTTTTGTCCGGATTTAAATTAAAGAAACTAATATTTTAAAACTCAAGAATATAATAAAACCTAACTAATTTTTTTTAAATAAAATGATTATTTCATATATATAAATATATTTTTTTTATTACATTAATTACGCAAAAGTTTGTGATATACCTATAATTATAACAATAAAGTGTGGAAAATATTATTCTTGTCGATCATATACATATTACAGATATATAAAACAGGCACATACTTATATGTAAAGTACGTTGTTCTTTATAGGCGCATATATAATTTTTATATTATTGTTAAGATTTAAGGAATAATTGACATTTAATGTCTTTTCTCTTTGTTGTATATAATAAAATTGATAAATATAATGAAAAATTCTTATTTACAGGAGAATCTCAATAGTGTTATTCATGATCATAAACGTACATTATACATTATAATAAAACGACATTTTGTTAAAATTTTAAAATGGCATCTCCAAGGAGTGTAGTTTCATGAATTACTAGCGGTGGGAATAGAGATAGAAGTTCTTGGCTCCATGTCGTTTGAACTAACTTCAACTGAAGGACTTGCTTTTTGAAAGCTTGTCGCTTTAAAAGTTGAACTTTTGGATAAGGACACGATCACAGAGTCTTCTAACAAATAAGTTTCACCACCTACAGAAAATTAAATTAGATTTAATTTAGATTATATATAAAATAATTTTATAATCTTTTATTTTTATAAAAAGTATTTATACTTATCTGTTAGGTAATAATATTTTCAATAAAATATATAAATATTAGTTGGATAAAATACTATTATTACCTGGCAAATTTTTTACTGGTAAGGACCCCAATTTCCAGGCAACAAATAAAACATCCTTGATAAAAAAGCTTTTGGCAAACTTTTGGCAGCTTATCCTTTTCCGTAAAAATCAAATTTTTAATTCGTTGCAACCATATTATACACACCTATTAGCCTATTACCTACACCTATTATTATTATAACCTAACCTAACCTTCTAGGGAATAGAATAATTATTAATCTTGGAAAATTATTATATAAAAGTTAAAAAAAAACTAAAAAAATCAACTGTTCTCGTTGTTAACTACATATAATTTACTAAAGTGGGAGGATTTGAATCTAAATACAAAATAGTACATGTTAAAGCCCCGCGTTAGTTTTATTTTATTTATTATTACAATTCAATATCTTACTTTTATTTTAATAATTACATATTTTCTTTATTTTATTTTTCTTTATTATTCGCACATAATATATTATTTTTGTAAACCCATGTACGACGGCTGGTCATTTAATTTAATTTAGTACACTTCTTGTATATTTTTCTTTACGGCGTTTTTACCATCAAAAGTTGGAGCGTCCGAAGCCACAACCTAGTTTTGATGGAACTAGTGGTCAGTCCAAGCAAATCGAGTGAACAATAAGGTAAAGTACATTCATACTTATACCGTTCTGACTTCGATTATATTGCCTCCAATAAATCTTCCTACCGGCCGGCAGGGCCGGAGTGGACTTTTTACTTTTACATTGAGAAGCAGTTGAAATGTCGATAGATAGATATAAATTGTTTAAAAATATGTACAAATGTTCAAACATCTATAAAAAAAAGTAAATTCCACCCTGTTCCGTTCAAATTTTATAGCAGGCTAAAGCGCCGGCCGACAATACGGGACAAAAGGGTCGTTTATTGGCCTTAAGAAGTGAGAACGGAATAAGTATGAATGTACTGTACTTCGCGTTTGAAAAGCCGTACGAAATACCGACCAAAAATACAGTCCACAACCCGAAGAGAAGACATCAACCAAGGTAAGGACAAACCCTTCTTTGGATGGTCGAACTTATCTGTTTTTATATATTTTGTAATTGTTTATCATACACTACAACAAGCAAAAATACTTACTTCTTGATCTTTGATTGGAAAACTATACATTTGTACGATTTTTCTATTATTAAAGCATCCAGGAAAACACCAACTGTTCGCACCATATTGAAAAATAACTATTTCTAAAAGAACTAACTATTTAAACTATAAAGACAAAAAAAACTAAAAAAGTAAGAATAACGTACTTTGAATACAAAAAATAAATAATTTCAAACATTCAAATTTTCTGCGCACAACGGGAAAATGGACGACACACGAATTTCGTGTCGAATTGTAAAGGCTGAAACACAATTAAAAACTTAAGATTTAAGGAATAAGATATATAGTTTAAGAGATAGGTTTTAAGGAATGGGCCAGTGCTTTCTAATGTGGCAAAACAGAAACAAAATTTATGTTATTAGGAATAAGAAGCTAGGAATAAGAAACCTACGTGTTGGTTTTAAGATTTTAGGAATAAGAATTTAACCAATCGGAGTTCGGAATATGACTTTGACATTTAAAATTTATTTTTGTTATTTCTGAACTTCAAAAATATACAATTTTCATACGTTTGCTGCTACTAAAATGTATGGTCGTGAATTTGAAGATGATTTCGATTCACCCTTTGGTAATGCTCTTGCTGCACCATTTCATTATTGATCATTAGGTACACATGAATTCAAAATCTTTTATATCAAAATAGAATAGAATAGAAAAATAGAAAATAAATTAGATTAGAAAAACTGCAAAAACCGCGGAACGTTTAAGCCACACACCTTAGTAATAAAATATGATTGATGAAATTTTATATTCTGTATTATTATTATTCTATTATTATGTCTTGTTACTTTTATCTTCTTCTTTCTTATTCTTTAGGTCTTAAATCTTATATTCTATTATATAAAATTTTCAATTGTGTCACCGCTTTAACAGTTCGGATAATGTGGCCATAATTTATTATATTAGCGACCTCATGGCGATTGGGGTAACAACAGTGTTGCCAGTCCCAGTACTTTCGTACTAGATCTGGTTCCTTTTCACTCTGTCTAGTGTTGTAATGTTAGATGACATCTGGCAACAGTGTCTATGGACGACTGTCAGCGGCCACTCGGCATGGCATCGCCCTTGGACTTACTAGGATTTTATGTTCGATGTATAACAATAACAATGTTTATAACAATGCTTATTTAATAAAGTTCTTTATCAACAATCTGGTAATCTCTAATTACTACATGGTGTCAGGTGAAAAACGTCAGAAACATAAAGAGGAAAGAATAGTGTTTTTGTGAGCACAGGAAATAAAAATAAAAACCACTTTGAGGTTAAGCTTTGAAGAAAAAAGGCCACGTGTAAAATAAATGAACAAGAACATTTTTAGCAAATAACTTTTAGCAAGTAACTAACTAGTAGTAGTGAAAATAAGTTAGGTATTATGGCTTCTTTTAAACCACCAAATAACCTAAAATTCGATGAGGACATAGCAAAAAACTTTGAACAGTTCCACAATAGTTTCAAGTATTACATGAAGGCATCGGGTTACGAAAAGAAAGATGACGAGACAAAAATAGCTATATTTTTAAACATAGCGGGGGAGGAGGCGCAGGTTGTATTTGAAACTTTCGAACTAGATGATGATAAGAAAAAAATATATAGAGAAGTTATTCAAGCCTTTGAGAATCACTGCGCTCCTGTTAAAAATGAAACTTATGACAGGTACAAGTTCTTCAACAGGCTACAAGGAGATAATGAAGACTTTGAACATTTTCTCACGGATATTAAAACTTTGGTAAAGCCGTGCAATTTTGGCACTCTGGAAAACAGCCTGTTAAAGGACAAGATTGTAATAGGAATTAAAAATAATGAGCTGCAAGAAAGACTATTAAGAACACCAAATTTAGATTTAAAAACAGCAGTAGAATATTGTAGGGCTGCAGAAATGAGCAAGAAACAATTAAAAGCACTTAATAATGAGAAAGCAATAGATGCAGTAATGAAGAAGGACTTCAAGAGAGAAAACAAGTTAAGAAATAAAAGTCAAGCAGTAGCACTACAGAAGAAATGTCAATTTTGTGGCAGGATGCATAAGCCCAGAGAATGCCCAGCTTATGGGAAGATATGTGTTGTGTGCAAAAAGCAAAATCATTTTGCTAATGTCTGCAAATTTAGTCAGAGGAAAGTGCATGAACTTCGGGAAGTGGAAAGTGATAGTGGTAGTGATGTAGGTGATTACTTACAAATTGACTGTATAGAAGTAGATTCTGTAGAAAAACATGAAAATAAATGCTGGATAGAGACGGTAAGTGTGCATGATGTTGACATACCTTTTAAGCTAGATACTGGCAGTGAGGTTTCTATTTTGCCACATAAATATTTTTTAAAAATTGATGAAAGTAAAACCACTGATACTGTTCTAGTAGTATATGATGGCAACAAAATAAGACCTCTTGGGACAGCAGTTCTGGACTGTAATGTTAAAGGTAAGAAAACAGAAATTAAATTCATTATAGTTCAACAAAACAACACTGTACCTATTTTGGGCCTAAGGGATTGTGTTAGTTTAAACTTGATAAAAAGGGTAGATACCATATTCACAAGCAAAGAAAAGTTAGAAAACCTTTTTGTTAAAGATAAAGTAGTATTTGAGGGACTAGGTAACATAGGTAAGTATAGCATAAAGTTAAAAGAAGGAACAGAGCCAATAGTTAAGCCTCAGAGAAGAATTCCTGAGTCTATAAAACCTAAATTAAAAAAGGCTCTTGACAAATTAGAAAAGGAGAGCATTATACAAAAAGTGCAGGGACCTATTGAGTGGTGCCATAATTTAGTTATTGTGGAGAAACCTAATGGTAGCTTAAGGTTATGCCTTGATCCACAGTATCTAAATCAGGGCATCATAAGGGAGAGGTGTTTAATACCCTCTGCGGAGGAAATTTTTAGTAGATTGGCAGGAAAAAAATACTTTTCAGTCTTGGACATGAAGGATGGGTTTCTTCAAGTAGTGTTAGATGAAGATAGCAGTAAAATGTGTTGCTTTAGTACACCTCATGGTGTTTACAGATATTTACGAATGCCTTTTGGGTTGTCATCAGCTCCTGAGGTAATGCAGAACTTGAACTTTAATATTTTTGGGGATATAAATGGGATTGAAATCTATTTTGATGACCTAATAATTGCAGCAAATAGTATAAAGGAACATGATATAATTTTTAAAAATGTCATTGATAGAGCTATAAAGCATAATGTTAAATTTAATAAAAATAAATTGCAATACAGGGTACACCAAGTAAAATTTTTAGGAGTCATAATTTCTGAATTTGGGATAATGTGATCCTGATCATGTAGAAAGTATATTAAAATTAGAACCACCCAAAAATATAAAAACTTTGCAATCTTTTCTGGGAATGTGCAATTATTTAAGCAAATTCATACCACATTTTACTGAAAGTACAGCTCCTCTTCGAGAGCTTATTAAAAAAGAAAATATGTGGAACTGGGGTAACAAGCAAGACAAAGCTTTTCTAGAATTAAAAAATAAATTAAGTAAAGCGCCTACTTTAAAAATATTTAACAAGGACCAGCCCATAATTTTACAAACGGACAGTTCTAAAGAAGGGGTGGGTGCTTGCCTCTTACAAGAGGGGCAACCAGTATCTTTTTATTCTAAAAGTCTAACAGATGCTCAGGTAAGATGGGCTCCTATTGAAAAGGAGTTGTATGCAGTTTGTTCTGGTGTTGAAAAATACCATCAATTCATTTATGGTTATAAAGTAACTGTACAAACTGATCACAAGCCCCTAATTTCGATTGCAAAAAAGGACATAAATAAGGTAAGTTCTAGGTTGCAAAGAATGCTATTAACAAAAATGTTTATGGCAGATTTTCTCTCAAGAAATTTTTTAAAAAACACAGCTTGTGAAGATAAAACCTTGTTATAAGTAGTCCACTGTATGAGTGTTGACTCACACATTAGTGATAATCGCTTAGCTCAAATAAAGTTAGAAACAGCCAAAGACAAAAATCTTAAAACATTTCTAGACTGGTACAGTGTTGGTTTTCCTAAAAATAATACAAATATAGAGAGTCATGAACTTAAAAACCTATATAAACTAAGAGATAACATTACGGTCCAACATGGTATTCTTTATTTAGGTTTAAAAGTAATAGTCCCAAAAAGCTTAAGAAGGGAAATGCTAGACATCATACACACTGGCCATTATGGCATTAACAAATCTAAAAATAGAGCACGATCTGTACTATATTGGCCGGGCATGAGTAATGACATTGTTAAGGTGGTACAAAGTTGTTCCACTTGTGAAAAATTTAACATATCAAATTCAAAGGAACCTTTAATACCCCATCAAGTCCCAGACCTGCCCTTCAATAAAGTAGGGGTTGATCTATTTCAATTTGGCAATAAAGACTATTTAGTTCTAGTAGATTATTATAGCAGATGGCTAGAAATAAAGGAATTACTAAACAAAACTTCAGAAAGTGTAATTAGTGTTTTAAAAGAAATTTTCACTGTTCGGAATACCATCTGTTATGATATCTGATAATATGCCATTTAGTAGTTATAGGCTTAAGGTATTCGCTAGGGAGTGGGGGATAAATATAATAACATCAAGTCCAATGTATCCTAAATCCAATGGGTTAGCGGAAAAGGGAGTGGGTATAGCCAAGAGACTGATGAAGAAATGTGCTGAAAATAATGAAGATGTAAACTTGGCTTTACTCGCTTATCGTAACACACCTATCACGGGTATGAATTATTCACCTTCCCAAATGCTAATGTCACGTGTGTTGCGCGATAAATTACCATGTAACACAAAGCTTCTAAAGCCTAAACTTTGTACAAATGTCAGTAAGCAAATACTAGTCTAAAGCTAATTCTAAACTAAGTTATGATCAGACTGCAATTTCTAGAAAAAAATTTGAAACAGGCAACAATGTCCTAGTTCAAGACGGTAGATCTAAGTTATGGTCGCCTGCCAAAATTGTTCAACCTTGTCAGGTTCCTAGGTCTTATGTAATACAAAAGTCTGATGGTCGGTTTTTGAGAAGAAACACTTTTCAGTTAAGAAAATCGCACAATGATGTTGTAGTTAATCCTAAGTGTGATGCTCCTCTTTTAGAAGTTTTACCCAGGCCAAGTTTGCCTGTTAGTAACATTCACAATAATATTACTAAGACTGTTCAACCTAGCAATAATGAAACAGGATCTCCTCCTACAAGTAGGTTTGGACGAACTATTAGAAAACCTGCCTATCTGAAGGACTATTGCACTTAAATTAAGTATTATATTTTTAGTTTATATGTTTCTATATTTTTGGAAAAAGGGAGATGTTGTAATGTTAAGATGACATCTGGCAACGGTGTCTATGGACGGCTGTCAGCGGCCACTCGGCATGGCATCGCCCTTGGACTTACTAGGGTTTTATGTTCGATGTATAACAATAACAATGTTTATAACAATGCTTATTTAATAAAGTTCTTTATCAACAATCTGGTAATCTCTAATTACTACATCTAGTATGCAATATTCGTACGTTTGCTACGTTTTTATTTAAAAAATGTTACAATGTTCTTTTTTCATATGATATATTAGTATTCAAGTTCAGTACATAAGGTTGTATTAATTTTTTGTCCTTGTTTATTTACCGCTAAGTAAATTCATCATTTAAACGACCACAAAAATAATATGTACCATGTATCAGGGCACCTAACCTCGGCAAGTGGCAAGTGCGTTTTAGCACTCGCTTTGACGCGGTGAGAGTAGTTCAATGCGAAGACGCGTTGAAAGTCGCATTCTTCACCCTTCAAAACATTACCTTCGTGAGTTCGCTTTTAAAAGTGCAAATGACAACCTGGCAACCGCGTTTGGTGTATAAATACTTTATATTTTGTTTCAAATCTTCGTAAAAAAAAAGAAATTGTTGGATTATTTTTTATTTTACTTATTTTTATTGTTGGACATATTTAGACATATTTACATCAAAGTTCTTTGAATAATCGAAATAACCTCATATAGGCTTGGTCAGAAAGTCTAATGAAAGGTTCCTAACGGTCATCATATAGAAATTCATCTTTGGTGGTCTAATTCTTCTAATAAAACTTAATAGAAATAAGTTTGAAAAAATATTATTTACCTTAATTTTTAGTATAGGGATCCAAACACATAAAATATGTTTAAGAGTTAATTATGTTTTTAAATAATTGATTACATTTAATTATATTATATTTATCTGGTTAACAATAATAATTATTTTTTTATTTTGCACGCAAATTTTTGTTTTAAATGGTTGGCAACATGAGTGAAGTATCTAATGACAAGTCTATTGACAATGATATTTGTGGCTAATAGCAATTTATTAATTTTATATTGTTCTTTAAGGAGGCATTTGTGAATGTGAATATCATCTTTTACTCTTATAATATATTATTATTGGTGTATTATTTATTTTAAAATATTTCAAAACATTACCATTTGATAATTTATATTTCAAAACTGTCAAATGTTATAAATTACACAGTGCTACCAACATTCTTTTTATTTCATATGGCTGTTGTGACACTCATCGCTTAGCGATTCGTTTTTTAAACTTGAACCCGTGTCATAAAAGAAAGCCATATGAAATGTGTTGTTTAATATACCATTATGTTATTGACATGATACTTCTAAGAAAAACGTTTTTTTTTTCAGTCTCTTCCAGTTTCTGCCAGCACTCTCTCCATGATGGTGATTTCTGTTGATCGCTATTTTACGGTAAAAAACTATAGGCCAATTGGACAAGTTGCAACACGCCGTCAAGTTTTGAGCATCACTGTAGCTGCGACTTGGCTTTCGGCTGCGATTCTTGCATCATTCCAAATCATATCAAGATTCAAACACCCATGGAAAAAGGGGCTTATGATCAGTAGAATAACGATGGTTCATATCATACCAGCATGCACAGTAATGATGAGTCATTTAGGAGTACACGCTAAACTAACTGCTTTGTCTTTGACTGCTAGAGCTAAACATGGAGAATTGCCCTTGCCAATTCCTTTGATGAGACGACCTACTCATGTCATTATCGTGGCTGGAATGCCAAAGGTATGCAATCAATATAGTTAATTTAACCAAATTATCATCTGTAACATAGCATTTCCATTCAATAATATTCATTTTAAATATAAAATGATTTTAAATAAACGCCGTTACTCTTGGATTATTAGTAATATTTGTGATTTGAAAATTAAACTAAATAATTATGGGATTCTGAATTATTTTTATTTTTTATTTATACCTATATATTTTAGCATTCGTAATAAAAATAATGCTTAAGTTTTAAATGGACAAAAAATACTAATGTGCAATTTCAAACAATAAAACGTCGATCTTTATTATTCCTTTTTAAGCATTGATGACAACGGCCATGTTATGGTTGTACCTAAACATTAGTTGTATCACCTGGAAAACAGGTCAAACACATTGAAACATGCACAATCACCGTTAAAGTACACACAGACAACATTACTTTGAAACAGAGACGGATTTTTGTAAACGTATACTATATGATAATAGACTTTTATTGTCCTCTAATTCTATGGGTTTTTGTTTATTTTTCTGCATAAAAGTGAATATAAAATATACTCGTCAATAGTCGGCGAAAGTAACTCAGATCCACTCTAGTTATGAACTTAAAATTACACATATCAAACATTTCCGGGCCTCATTGTAGGAAGTCGGACTTTTACTCTCTAGGGAGGAGCACGGTAGGTGCTAGTTCGATTTCCGGCGTGGACAGATAATTTTATTTTTTTTAATTCTTTTTATTAAATAATACCTTCTTATTTGAGGTAGGTGAAAAAATCATATATACAACATGGGAATAAAGTGCCTTTTCCTTCCTTGAATGATTGCTGTAAACTTCATCCTTGGTAGGAAAAGTAGCACTTTGATCCCTTGTTGTACAAATAGCTCTTTACTTACCAAATTCTGTAATATTTTCGACTTATGAATAAAAAAGTAAATCTTTTGCAGTCAATTTTTACCTACTTCACAAAGATGTTTAGCTACATATTGTTTATAAGTCATTTAACAGTTAATAGTTTCACTTCGTTAGATAATTCAGGCATTTATAATACTTATGGATTCAAAAGGTGGAAAAAATATATGTAAATATATGTAATTTAGGGGTAAGTACGCTGCGACCTATAAGATTTCCCTTTACTTTCCACGGGCCTGATGTTTTCTCAGACTTGTAGTAGCTCTTCTGGTCTTATTTTCCTAAGAAAATTTAGGACATTTAAACCAGGTAGATTCTCCTCTTCTATTTCGTGTGCTCCTAGGTATCTGGCCTTAGTATTCTGCAAGGCAGGGCATTCCGAGAGTATGTGTATTGAGGTTTCGTGCTCCTCCTCACAGAATCTGCACTTTGCTCTACTAACCCTAGTTTCTGCATGTGACTTTTTAACCGACAATGCCCGGTTAATATTCCTGTTAAAATATGGAGCTTTTTTTAATAAGGTTGAGGCAGCTAAGATATCTCTTCTGGTCGTAATTTTCCTGAAGTTTCTTAGCTTGTCTTAGTCCCTCTTCATTTATTTTTTTAGTTTTTCGAAAATTGCGCTTTTGCTAACCCCACAAGATGGTTCTGGTCCCAGATGTGGGGTTTCGGCTTCTTTTTTTGCCAACTTACCAGCTGTTTCGTTCTCTTCTGTTCCTGTGTGTCCTAGGACCCATAAGAGGATGACAGTTTTCATCTGGCCTAATTCATTTAGCTTGCCTAGGCATTCCCAAACTATCAAACCGATTTTATGTGAGCTCAGCACTTTGATGGCTACTTGACTGTCCGACATGATCACAATCTCTTGTTTGCCATATTTTTTTTATATTGAATTCCACACATCTTTCCATGGCGCGGCTTGAAATTTGCTTGGTGATATGCCCAAGCTTTCTAAGTATTTGGCTCTCGGTCCAAAAACTCCTATTCCAGTTCCCTCTTCTAGCTTAGAACCGTCCGTATACCACTTTATGGTATTTTGGTTTAAATTCTGTATGGTGTCTTCATTCCATTCGGATTTACTCAACTCAACTTTGTGATAAATTTTATCATAAAGTTAAATTTCTTTGGCAAAATTAGAACGTAATTTTAGAAAAAATAGGTACCCTAATTCAAAAACGTATAGGAAGTGATCTTATCAAAACTAAAAATGCTCAAAAACTTTCCTTTTTATTTTTGTCCAAAGACCTAGAGATGTTTCCTTACTTGCTGGATTCAACCGGACAGTGTTTTAGTTCCTTATAGAAGGAGCCATCGCGTAGCCACCGCCAGTTACCTACCAATTAAAACCCACCTATTTCTCCAACCAGCATCCGCAGCAAGACTACATGAGTCATCCTCCCCTTTTCTTTCTTTGTCTTCATTTTCTTGGTAACATAGCTTATTGCTATCTCGTAGTTTTTCCTAGTTTGAATAGCCATGTCCATCATTCTCTGGGGGTAATTTATTTTGAATCATTCTTTGAACCTATTCTTTAGCTTTTTATCCACACTGACACTCTGATCGATCCAGGCGTGTACGTGTGACACACGCTTATAAGTGGTTTTCTAAGTTCCCCAAACAGCATGCCTTTATACTTTTTTTTTTCAGGATCTTTCCTAGTATCGGCCCTATCAGTAATATCATATCTGTCTTATATACTGCTAACTGTAACGCATTGTATAATTTACTTTTTCTACTACTGTTATAAAAGTTACAAAATGGGGGGGGTTTGTGACAGTTTTGAATTTATAAAGTCGGCTTTGAAAGTATAAAGTAAGCTTTGAAATTAAAGAGAATTCTGAACTGTCAAAAGTTTCACAAGAAAATTATTCAAGTTTGACATTAGCATAGTGTCAATTACGCTACTCTCGTGCCATAAACTTACCACTCGGCCGTAAAAGGCATCATTACAGCTCTTGTTATGTAATATACTATTCTCTATTAGGCACCAAATTGTACTATCTTCTAGTAACCCTGTTAAATAATCTTTGTATGCTGTTGCCTTTACTCTGTTTCTTAATTTTGTTCCCCGCTATACAATGTTTCATAGGCTAGGTCCCAGGATTTAGCCTTCGGTTTCTCCATTAAATTCCATTTTCCTGATTTTTATAACACATAATTTCCTTTTAGTGAGGTAGTTTTTGATCAGGTTAACCAAGTAAACCAGGGTGCTTATTTTTCAAAATCTATCTAACAAGACCAAGACTACCCATCTTTGCTTTCCTTCACGCGTCCCTAATCCATAAGGTGGCATCGACTACTCAACGATCTTTCCTAAACCCGTACTGGTATTCCAATAAAGTTTTCTTATTAGCGTGTCATAAAACTTTCCAAAACAACAAAATTATTTTTTGCTGGCCAACTCATAGGCTTTCTCTCATATGGCCTGAGTTGACCATTCGCATCGTTTAAGTGACAACACCGATAGGCTTCCATGGTAGCCTTGGTAAAGATCTGTTCTTGAAGGACATCCCAATTCTTTATTTTTGTGGATAGCCCTTCGCTTGCTTAAAGCACATCCTCTGATAAATGTTGCTTTTCCATTATTCACGCATGAATTCCAATGCCCTACCCTTTTGTCATTCTGGGAAGAGCCCCATAAAATCGATTTAGCATTGATGTCCCCGGCTACTTGCACATTTTTTTTGCTATGGCAATGTTCATCATTTCATCAACAAATTTTAAATATTCATTTATTTTTATGTTGGGGGGTACGTACAAAGAGTACAATATCCCGTATTTCTATTATTAAATAGCCCTGATTAGTGTCTGACAAATACCGCCACATTTTTAGCCTGCACCCACCCATTTCCTGATGAAATTTTTTATTTGGTTCTGGAACGATGAAAATATCTAATGCAATACACCGCCTTTGCTCTACCCACGTCCACCTGTAGAATTTTTATCCCGGGTTGATTCTGCTTAAGGCCATTTTAAATTAGTCCCTTGAGAGATTTCGTTGTAAAAGAAAAATATATAAAAAAAGATAAAAATAAAATCAAATAACTTAATAAACAGCTACAGATAACCAACAGATAAATAAATAAAATATCATAGTAAAGAGAAGATACAGTACACGTAAATATGTATAAAAATACAAAATCGATAATAAATGAAAGATAAATAAAAAGGTGTACAAATAAAACAAACGTTGTAGAGGGTCGCTAGTAAATCCGGTGTAAAGGGACGAATATGCAATATAATAATAAAAATAAAATAAGAGCGCTGATAAAAACCAGTGTAAAGAGCCGCGTACACAATACAGGAGTAAAAATAAAACTAACACTGTCAAGGGACTAGCAAAAAACGGTGTATAAAGCCGCGTACGTAATATGTATATAAAACCAAAGATGTTTTAATAAATAAGGAAAGTTTCAAAGTGGTTTATAAAATTCCATGTAGTGATTGTAATAAGGTATTGTAATAAGGTATTGTAATAGGGATTGTACTATATGGTTTAGCTGAAACTGCACGTACATTACACAATAGAATTATACTACATAGAAGTGATATAAACGAGCCAAAAATTGTGCACTTGCTGACCATGCTATAAAACTGCCAAAGTACCACTTGGCATGATTGCGAATATAGCCTTATTCTCATCCAGTGGATATAAATACTCCTATAAGAAAATCCGCCACCTTTCTTTCGAAATCATGTTAACCCCTATTCTCACTCATTCGATTGCTGCTCCTTTCCTACAACTTCTGGACCCCTATTCTTGACGGTGATAGAATAGAACAGCCAATAGAAAGTGGGCGTGGTTCTATTGAAAATGTCAAAACCGTATTCTTGAAATTCGTTCTCTCACTGTACCGATAGAAGGGTTGCTCCCCGAGAGAACAATTACTTCTATTGGTTATTTTTGAAGGAACCGCTATAACACCAAGAGAAGGTGTTAGGTATTTTTATTTTCGAACCAAAAATAGTATAGAAGTAATTTCTTTCATAGCAGTTATATGCTTCTTGGATGATGTATTTCGTCGTTTCGTGCTTAGATAATCAAAAATAATTGTCCGTCCGTTATCAACCTTTTATTTATTTTTTTTAATCAAAAGTAACAGTAGTGAACATAGATAAGACATATATAGTGTAGTGAAAATGGCAGAGAATAAAAAAACAAAAGAGTGCTCCTATGAACACCCAACAAAAGCAGATTCTTGTGGACTTTATTTCTGCAAGAGAAGAAATGTACTCCGGCAAATTAACGCAGTCCTGTACAAACGAAAAAATGGAAGCCCTATGGACGGAGTTGTCAACTTTATTGAACAGTATACCTGGGGGCTTTTCCAAAGATTGGAAACACTATAATGTCGCTACAAACTTCCTTGTTCAATCTGAAAAGCCTTGTAAACCTATACTCTGTTAATTCATCAAATGGGTTTACCAAGGGTAAAACTTCTATTTTGATATTGATATCCTCTTCTGCTTCTCGTATATAATTTTGTATAGCATAGTAAATTAAAACATTATTCAAATCCATTGTAAATTGTAACCACACCGGTGATACAAAGGCAAACAATATTAATTAATACTAAAATAAATACATACAAATACTAAAAACAATACTAAATAAAAAACTAGAACTAAATATTATGCTATGAAATATAATTATGAAATAAAATATAGCTCCTGAAACACTTTAGAGACCGTAAAAAATAAACAATAACCACGTTTGTTTGCATGATCTTCAATTGTCAAAAATTCTTTATTCCGATTGGTTTAACTATTTGGCAACCCTGCTCAAACATTCTTATCAATTTGGTTCTTTCCACAGCGACTGTACTTCTTTCTATCGAACCCAAGAATACAGTTTTATGTAACCAATAGAAAGGTGATAGAATGAAAGTAGGGAGTGCTCCCTAGGG
Source organism: Ophraella communa (assembly GCA_035357415.1). Lineage (NCBI taxonomy): Eukaryota > Metazoa > Arthropoda > Insecta > Coleoptera > Chrysomelidae > Ophraella > Ophraella communa. Next base: position 37,799 of record JAYKXQ010000040.1, read on the forward strand.
AGAGTTCTATTCTATCACTGTCATGAATAGGGGTCCTGGATGGAATTTGTTCTACTATAAACCAAAAGAATCGGGTATTTCAAAGGAATCGCATGCGCAGTGAATATAAATTAATCTTTCATAACCCTCTCTCTGTCTCTCTATATTTTTGTGTCATATTTGTGATTAATTTTATTAAAAAAATGTTATACTTTTGGTTTTCGTTATGTGTGTTTTACTCAGTTTAAATTTTATTATTTATATATCCATATAATTTATAGTATTTACTATTCAAAGTAAAAGGTATAAAATAAACTTATTAGAAATACAAATTATAATGCATTTAGATTTAGGTAGATGAATAACCTAACCTAAGCAAATTATTAATGATTTGGTGCAGACTGAAGCTGATGTTAACACTATTTATCTGTCCCCTATTAATATCGGTCCTCCACATCCTCTTGCTTTGCGCATGATTTCTTACAACATCCGTATTTGTTTAGATTTGTTTTTTTTTAACTTACCAGGTATAAAGTGATACATTTTTAAAAGTAAATTCTGAAGTAAAGCACATACTTTGCAATTGCAGTTTAGAGTGCTTCTGTAAAAATGTTTTCAATGTATCCTGTGTACTTATACAGGGCACTAATTTAAATAAAACAAAGTGCATAAACTAACAGATGGGATATAATAAAATGTTTACCACAGTACATATTATAATGGTTGTGTTCAGTTGCCTGTTTTTTGTATGTATTAGGTAACTACTGGGTAACTCTACTGTCTGTGATAAATTTGGTAACAAAATCAGTCACTTTCTCTTGGTTCAGAATACGTGTGATTGAATGTTCTTCTCTCAGTTTTACTCACATGATGAGAATAGAGCCCACTAAGATGGAACACGGTTTATTTACAATATTTTATATTTATGATATTTGATGTGCGTGCTATTCTCGGCAATTTCTTTGTCTTTGTAGTGCTATTGGTTTGTAATTATGTAGTGCTAAATAAGTATTTAACAAAATAAAATCCAAATTTATAGGGCATCGTTGATGAGGGCGGATATACTTAAGTATGTTTTTAAGATTAGATTTTATTTTAATAAATTTAAATTTCTTTTTATTAGATTAAATAAATTTGGTACTTTAATAATGACTATTATATTTTGTCCAGAAATATGTGACTTACATAAAAACTTAAAAATCAAACAATACTGTATAGAAAAAAATAAACAATATTCTCATACCAAGTTTAGACAAAATAGGTAACATGTATTTGAGAAAGCACATGTATAATTAAGGTTTTACAGAACTGTCGTGAACAAACTACATTAATAAACTGCAAACACATATACTCGCACCAAAAAAACACAGATGTTTGTGGACAGATACTCCATACAAATTACAGCAAAATTAAATAAAAATTGTACTTTTTTTATTTAAGGTTATTTTAATATTTTATTTAATATTTAATATTATTAGAAACCCACGCCCGCCTTCTTCGCGTTTCCCTGTTCTACCATTAACCAACGCTCAATGGGATAAACATTTTATAGTGCCCATACTGTGCTGACCACATGTTAAATAGTGTGCCAAGTTGAAGCAGGATTAAGCTCTGCGCCCTTTCTTAGTACAGTTAAATCACCATGAGCTTTGATCCATCCCCTTTCTTTGATGTGTATTAAGTATGTTCCTACTCCATACACCTGTAGCACCGCATAGGTATATATTATTCCAGCTCATCCAATGAATTATTATCCAGCTACAGTTTCTTACAAAATCGCCCGGGCGAGGTCCATAACCTTGAAGATAATTTCTTTTGTTTTAAACGACATAGAGATTCCACCGACTTAGTCTTGTAATTTTCTCATTGAAACCTCCACCGCCCCTCTTAACTTAACTTTAATCAATAAGTACATCCTTTTATTTTCTTCATATCAAAAAGTTTGAATTGTGCCATTCCCCCTTGCTTTCAGTTGTGGAGCTTGTGAAAGATTTTTCTTTACCTTTTTTATATAGGTACCTTCATTTCTAAAAGACCTGTAAACATGGGCGGAGTTACGGGGGGCATAAGGGGGCACTGCCCCCCCCCCAACCATGTAGGAAAAACCTTAATTAGTGCCAAATTGTATTTGTTAAAACATACTCTTAAATTATTGGAAAATGGTTAGCTTTGCATGACTTCGAAATACGCAGAAACTACTGAGTTGCTCAGTTTGCCGCTTGGTCGCTAACTTCGACCCTTTGATGTTCTCCTGTACTCTATCTAGCCTTTTGTGTTGACAGTTGGTTTCAAAAAATCTCGATAGTTACTTTGTACTGTCTACTGTTGGAAAAACTAGAAAAGTTGAAAAGGAATCCCATGCTGAAAACCATGAAACAAAGCGTATGAAGAGATTCCGATGCGATCTTTACTACCCGGTTTTAGACATCATGATTGAGGAACTAAAAAGAAGATTCACTGGTGAAGCGTTGGATGTGGCAACTGCGAGTGAAGAGTTTCTTCGCCTTAATGAAAACGGTGCCGAATCGTTTATTAACAAGTATCTAGTTCCAGGTTTGAACAAAACTGTCCTGCTCGCAGAAATGGGTATCCTGAAATGTGTCATCAAAGCAGAGAACTACGATCCGAACGACATAACCCTTAAAGATTTAGTGAAAGTGTTGAAAGACCTAACCTCACTCTACCATCTAACAGTGCGACGTGTGAGAGATCATTTTCAGCAATGCGTCGAATAAACAATTGGCTCAGATGCGTAAAATGGGACAAGAGCGGTTTTCTAACCTTGCAGTGATATTTTCGGAGTCAGATATTGTAAACGACATTAACTTTGATATATTAACCGACAAATTTTGCAGTTTTAATTAAAAATATGTTCAGACGGGTTGAGCTGTGTCCCCCCAGCCAGCAGTCTCTAACTCCGCCCATGTCTATAAATGATTTCTACCAAGTTTTATATTAAAAACCAATCTATAATAGTATATGATTCAACGAGCATATAATAACCATTATATGAGAGTAGAATACTATACTTTGTCCACGACTATCAAATAAAATTTACTAGTAACGTTGAGTGATAGATATAACTAGTAATTATAATTATTATATTATACACACCAATATACATATAGGGGAACGAGGGGCAAAACCGGGTAGTGAGGTAAAACCGGGTACAGACTTTAATTCCATAATCGGTAGCGCCAGCTATGAACCATCGCTACAAAATAGTCGTGTCCCGTCCACCAGTTGTCAGAATAATTTGATAGCATCTACATCGCCACTATCGTGAATTATTGAATGAAAAGTGTTTTACCAGGTATGTGATGTAATTTTAATTTTTTTTACCCTTTCTACAATCCACTAAGGACTAAGTTAATAAATGTTGTTTAACTATCGCCTGAAACCCTTGTTTCCGTAGTGCATTTGTGTAGGAAAATTTTTGCATTTTAGGTTAGAATTAAAAAGCAGTGACTCAATTTGTTGTAGAAGTACACTCGGGGCAGAACCGGGTGGGGCAAAAGCGGGCCTACCTGCCCCATTGCACTCACCGACTCCAACATCTGGATGCCATTTTTATGGCACCCTTGAGCACTTACTATAGCCATGAAGTGAAAACGTGGCTAAGAGCAAATCCTGGCAAAGTTGTCACCCAATTTGAAATCGGAGGATTCTTTGGTCGAGCTTATGCTAGAGCTGCAACTATCCAAACCGCTGTCTCTGGATTTTTAAAAACAGGAATCTATCCTAATAACCGTTACGATGCAACAGCTGCCTCAGAACTCTTTAATTAAACTTGTTTTTAAATACCCGGTTTTACCCCACTTGTTATCCGATTTTGCCCCGGGGCTGGGGCAAAACCGTAATTAGCAATATTTTTTGTTATGCCCTTGTTTTAGTCAATACAGATTATTTTTTTTTAATTTCGTTGGTTTATTCTGTAGATAAGGTTTATAGAATTTAGTTTCCAAAATATCAGTTATAAAATAAAATTATTAAGTACTATGGAATTTTTTTACCTTAGCTACCCGGTTCTACCCCTCATTCCCCTACACGTTGCCTATATTTTTGGTATTGGTAAGTTTCATCTGATCTCGCATAAGTATATCTATGTATGAAAACTACGGAAATGAAAACTAGGTAACTTAAAATTTTAAAAACTTCTATAATCTGACAGCTCTGACAACGATTTGAAGCTGAACGGCAGTCAACTAAGATTTTGTCGATTTTTGTTGACTCGATATAAATGTATGTAGTTTGGACAAAGTGCTCTCTTCTCCTGTTGATTAATTATTATTGATTTAATTTAAAGTCCAGTTGATTTCATAAATGGAAAATGAGGTATATTCAAAATTCGATATAGAGCGTTTAAATGTTGGGTATATCTATATTTGATGGAAAAGCATAGCATTTATTATAATAATTAACCGTTATATTCATATCTATTCCGGACATGGCACTCTGTTTGCTATTAATAATTTTTTTTCAGAATTCAGAAGGGTTCTTTACATCATTATCTGCAAATGACCTTTTTTATTCTTTAATAGTTATTTGTTATTTATATTTTTTTTAAGTTACAATATATTCTAAGATGATATTTTGATCAAATTTTGATTTAAAACTTATATAAGTCAAAATCAACCTTTGAATGCAAACCAAAATTACCAAATTATCAGTAACACATACTATAGAGGTCATACTATCGATTTTCCTAACTCTATCCTTAACAAATATTTCCCCCTTAAAACATCGCATTATTAGAGAAGAAATGGTACTATAAAATTATAAAATATCATGGCATGACATGGAAACTTTTACTTACCCGCTAATAAGCTCTCCCGCCTTCGGTCCCACCTTTTAATTTCAATTATCTAAAGCCGGCATCTTTCCCCAAACACGTCAGTAATCTATGAGAAGTAGGTAGATTAAAATTTTAGTGATTACTGTAGGCGAATTGCGACAAGTGGAGTAGTCAAACAATCGTACTAAAATCTACCCTGCGTAATCCACCCATTTTCTCTCAAGAAACACTTAAATGGAATAAATTTAAAAACATATAAATGGGGGATTTTTAATAACAAATTGTTTTATTAAATATAAAAAACATTAACATCAATGTAGTACGTCTTGGCAACATCCCAATCTTAAATAAACATTTCTCCTCACCTTATTTAACATATCAGGCATGACTGATGTAGTCGCAAGCCTTATTATTTTTTTTAGGTTATTTAAGTCGACGGGCTTAGTTTTATAAACAATATTTTTAACTTATCCCCATAAAAAAGTCTAATGGCGTAAGATCAGGGGATCGCGCTGGCCATTCCATCGATCCGCGCGTCCCATATTCGCTGGGATTTGTGGTTGAGCTGGATAAGTGCTAAATAATTATCGGCCTTTAACGTGTAATCAATGAAAAATGGACCTATGATACGATTTTGAATTATTTCCTCTTAAACATTAACCCTTTGGTGTGGATTCCAGTGTGGATTTCCCTAGCTTAATAGCGTCAATTGGAGACATTGCATTCTAATTGCATCACGTTTCCATCATTTGATCATAAAATAACGTTATCCTATCAAAATCATCTTCCACAAGTTCTTTAGCTGGTATAGGTATTTAATTATCTTGTAATGTTATATAATTGATGAATGGCTAACATCTAAAATTGAAGCTGCTTTATGACTAGAAACGTGGATTTTCTTCAAACTGAAACATAATATCCAATTTGGTATTATTATTTATTGCAAATGCAGCTACTTTTTTCTGATGTCCCAGCTTCGGAACTGTTTCCCTATTTTACTAATTGGCAAATTTGGAAATTTCAGATGAAATAAATGACAACTTGTATGTATGTTATATAAACCATTTTTTTAATATCCACAAAATTTAAACGATAATAAGTTGGTACAACCAAAGTTTTAAACTAATAATTAAGTAAGCAAAACTAATTTATGTATATATTTATTCGGTAAAAAAGGCCGCACTAATAGTTTTTATTTTCTTTGGGAAATGCTAAATAAGTTTTGAATATGTTGAAGTAAATAATTGTAAATAAATAAGGCTTTTCAATTAATTGTTACTTTTTGCAATAAATTTTGAAACCCTTAATATCTCCGAAACAGTAAAAGTTCGGTAAAGGATATCGTAAAATTTCTAGAATGTTCTGATCACTCTCACAGTTAAATAATATAGAGGGTATGGGATATAACAGCCTGTATGAAAAAATTATTGATAAAAAAAGCACACTAGAAATACTAATTGAAAGTGCAAGCGTTTTTTTAAACATTTATTTATTTCAATTTATTCCATTTGGCTGTTTCACACTGTATATAGTATTTATAATACATATTAATAGATAGTAGTCTTTAATTCAAGTTTTTATTTATAAAATACTGCTAAAACTTATATTTACCATCATTTTTACAGCATTTTTAACAGAAACTTTGAGGGTTACTTTAATATTTTATATGCTTTTAATATATGTATATACTTCGCAATGTTGAGAGAAAATTTTCAGGTACCTTTCCTCGCCCACATGAAATTTAAAACTTTTAAATGAGAATCTTTTTGTTGTTTAGTGGATCCCAACTTTTATGCCATATTATTTTGTCCTCAATGGAAAACTTCTCAAACTTATATGCTGACAATTTTATGAATATCATTAAAAAATATTTTTGCTATAAATAGGTTTACAAGTAAATAATTGCGAGGGTCAACCATAAACACTTGTACCTTGTACCCTAGCAGTAAATGTATAAAACGTTAGTTATAAATGGTGTGCTGAATCTAGAAGTGTTGATGATAATGATACCGAACCCAATTTATACTACCACTAAACCAACACTTTTAGCAGTCAAACCTTTAGTCTCTGAATAAAACTCACAAGAACCACCGGAGATCCCCAAAGATTACTGGTTTAACTACCCCGTCTCCGATCATCTCTTTAAGAATTCTTTCTGATTGCTCCTTTTTGTATAGCTATCACCTGTGTCAATCTTATGTTTTACCTCATTCGTCCTTCCGATTTTAACCCTTGCACCAAAGACAGCTTTGTACAATGACAGTAGTTCTCTTAATTCCGACAAGGATGGATTCAAAGTGTATATCAGCTGCACTAGTTTAGTGATATCTTTTGCCTACCTAACCAATTTAGGATTACATGTACGTTCTAAGAAACCTGAGAACGTTTTCAATTTTAATTCCTTTTTACATACAGTAAAAGCTCACTGGCATGGGTTAATTACTGCCGCTTATGCTGGGGCTACATTAGCGGACTACGGCAAATATTCGTGTAAACGCGATGAATATGGCCGGGTATATCATGTATGATGTAGTATCGGGGAGCTATTGGTAATCTGACGCGAATCAAAGGGATTTGCCGGAATAATATTCCCTTGGGGGGCTACACCTACGTCAATTCAGTGTCTTTCTGAGTTTGAAGCAAGACCTGCCTATATTTTTTTATGGAATGGAGCAACGAATGAGTTGAAATTCATACAATTTTATGAAACGGAGAGTGTCATATGGAATCTTAAACTAAAGAACACAATCCCACTCGATGCATCGAGTTAACTCTTACAAATCTTGGACAAAAATATCGCCTGTGTCCGAACACGATGTTTTTGACGCGCGCTAATGTAGCCCCAGCATTATTTATACACAAAACATGAATATAAATAAAAATATATTTTTATTGTACTAACCCTTACTCTGTAAAAGTCTTATTTGAATAAAAAGTGGAAGTTTCGTTCAAACATTTAGTTTTTTATTGTTCTTAAAAATATATTTATTATATATATTATAGGAAATACGTTCCAAAGTTTTAAATTTTATCAAGTATATCAAAATAAATTTAACTTAATATGAAATTTAATTATTATTACCAGACATAAACTTATTTAAAAAGCTTAATAAGCCGAATATATTTTAACGTATACTATTTATTTTACAGGGAAGAAAGCAAATGAGTATTCCAAATGCTCAAGATACTATCGAGGAAACACCGCCTCCAACTTCAACTCTACGCAGTCGCAGACGTCTAGCTAATTGTTTACTATGTTTATCACTGTTTTTTATTTTGTGTTGGTTTCCATATGTTATCGCCCAATTTTATGAAGAATTTATGCAAAAGGCCACACCGGAATATATTCAACAGTTGACCCTTTTTCTTGGTCACATGCATTCTGCTATAGGGCCTATATTATATTGGAGTATGAATCACAAATGGCCTAAAAGACCATGTAGCAGAATTCGCAATTTGACAATATACAGAAGTGCTTCTTCAACTAACGAGGCAGCACTAGGACCTTTCAACCCCCGTTTGGTCCGTCCACCTCCCTACAGACGCAGATCCTCACACTATCTCTATTAACTCTGTGATCTATATAGCCTAACTGAGCAACTTACTCAGGAAGTGCATTATCTGTTTTACTGTCTAAAGTCTTACAACCCTTTAAAAAGAACCTAAAAATCTTAAAATTAAAAAATGTTATCAGAAGTTATAAATGTGTGATAGAACAAGGCTGAATAGGACATTTTTAATGTTAATGTTTCTTCCCTTTCTTCACTTTTCTGAATTTCCTCAAATTCTTCAAGATTATCTGCTAATTAAATGTCACCCTTTATAATCGTCGAAATGTTTTTAAATGTCACAAAGAGATAAAATTATCAATGGAAGTGTTATAATATATGTTTGATGTTACCTCAAACTAGTTTTTTCTCGAGTTTGAGCCTATTCAGAACATTCTTGTTATAAATGGAATTTCTCCGTTACATGGGACGAATTTCTTGCTTAAGAAGATTTGGAAGACTATTTTTTACCGGTAAGATTTAGTTATTAATATCCATGGGTTTAAAGAAAAAAATTATATTAATAAGTTTGATTGAAATGATTACTTTTAGCTATTGTTTGAATAATATTAATAGGAAAACTAATTATTTTTAATATCATCTTGTAAAATATTTAAAACCAAACCTCTGAAACGTAATTCCATAAAAAAATTCAATTTGATATTAACACATTTGTTTTCTTTTTGCAGGAGTTATGGAACATATTTTCTCATAGAGATACCTCTGTTTTATTTATTTTTGTATTATGCCATATCTTACTATGTCAAATCAAAACTATGGTCTGACAATAAATGTTATAATATGTGATCGGTTGTTTTCTTTAAATCTACCAATCTACATTTTTTAATAACCCTTATGGCGGTGAATTAAGCAAATTCAGATAGGTAAAACGTATATTGATAATACAGATTGTGTAGTCAACATTAACTTTAGAACATTTTGCGTTAATTCTCTTCTACAGGATCATTCCAAGAACTGCCGACTCTGGAAGAACTCCACATCATCCACTGTGGTGGAGAGTAAACAAAAATTCAAACTAATATGGCAAACAGCTTGGTGACAACAACTGTCCGAGAAGTCCATTAGTTATATAAAAAGAAATAAAGACAACTCACAGAGTTTATAAACAATCTAAACCTATTCAAACGAATAACTAATGTGAAAGTGAAAAAAAATCTTCAAAAAAAATTCATACCACGGTATAAGGAACATTTGTACTCTTACATGGTATGGTCACCGAACATTAACAAAGACTAGAATTCCAACTCTAGGGCACGCCCATAAACGTTCCTTCCTTACCCCGTCGCCGATTTCGGGATTTGTCGGGCCCACAGCTTATGTACGTAAATAGGAGACACGTGCTTGTTTTCGAACGATAGCGGCTTTACTTTGAAGCATCGACATCAAAGTGCCGAAGGGTGAGTTGTTCTACTAGTCTTGTTTATGTACGGTGGTATGGTCCTTTTCAGACAAAAGTTTAAGGAAAAATCCAAGCGATACAGATTATGTACACTACTCAACAATTGAAGTGGATATTACAAAAATATGTAATTTTGTTTTGTCATTGGTTAATAATAAATCAAAATTCGATAAAAAATGTTAATCTTTATTCTTTCACGTAACAATATACCCAAAAAAATAACATAAACAAATTTTTCATGAAAAAAAAACAGTTACAATAAAACAGAAAAAATTAAAAAATGTTAAATAATTTACTGCGCAGGTTTTAAAGTCCTTTCACGAAAATTAATATCGTATGGGTCCACCCCTAGCTTGCCTTAGTGCTGTCGCTCTATTTGGTGTGGACCTTATTAAATCATTAATAAATTTCTGAGGTATGTTTTCTCATATTCTTTGCTAGGGTTATGGGGGAGGCAGTTCGACTAGGTTTAATTGTCTAAACATTTCGGCCCAGACAGTTCATTCTCATAAAACCGTGATATTCAATGCGATCATTCTCACACGGTGCTAGCGTGCATTATCTTCGATAAAGACAAATTGCTCGCCTATTTCACCAAAAAATGGTACAATTATTGGCTCTATAACCATGTCCCTATATCGTTGAACCGTCATCGTCATATTCATTAACACCGCAATCAATGCGGCCATCATAACATATGCCTCCCAACATGCAAACTGAGCCACCACCAAAAAGAGTGGTTGGCGCCATCAAGCTTTCATTGTATTGCTGTCCTCTTTCTCTCCACACCACCACACATATTCAGCCGAAATCTGAACTCATCTGTAAACATACAGTACCTCCGGTTCTGAAAATTCCAACGACTGTGTTCTCTCGCCCACCGATATCTGCATGCACGCTGATCCGCAGTCAACCATGGATGTGAACCACGCCTTCTGGCTCTTAAATAACAAGCATGCTCGGTTTCTTCTTGCAGTTATAGCTATAAAGCGGTCTTGAGCAGAAGTTGTAGCTCGTTCTCGTGCTCCTCCATGCCTGTACGCTGCAGACCCAGTTTCCAAACATCGATTCCATACACGACCGACAACACTTTGGGACACATTTACCCGTGTAGCAACATCTTCTTGACTTAAGCCTTCGTGTATCCAACGTACTAATTGTTTGAGTTGCACTGTTTCTAATCGCCTTAGCGCCAATTTTTTTCAGGTAAACAGATTTAAGGACTACAGTAATAATGTTAAAGTCACTGCAAGAACTTCTACGCGACTAAAATGTATTTTGAAATCGAATTTCTACAATTCTGGTTAAAGAGATAACATCGTATAGACAAAAAAAAACGACACAAACAATTTGCTATAAACAGAGTTTACTGATACCATGAAACGTATATTTAAAATATTATTTTTGTATGCAAATTTTCTGATATTTAAAAAATATCCACTTCAATTGTTGAGCAGTGTATGTATTGTATGTGACGTTTGGGATGACCTATATGTGCACCTGCGATCTATAAGATCTATTCTTAGGTAGATCCTCCTCTTCTATTTCGTATAGGTATATGTCCCTAGAATTCTGCCAAGCAGGGCGTTCCGAGAGTACAAAGCCTTTTTACTAAGGTTAAGACAGCTAAGAGATATCTTCTGGTCGTATTTTCCCTCAAGTATCTTTGTTTGTTTCAGCCCTTCCAGCTGATTCCAGTACTTAGATTTTTCCCTCTCCATTTATTTTCTTAATTTTTTTAAGATTGCGCTACCGCTAATCCCACATGATCCCCCCAGATGTGGGTTTTCAGCTCATTTTTTGCCAGCATATCTGCTGTTTTCCTTCGATTCCTATGTGCCCTGTGTATGTAGTGCCATGTGTAGTAGGATGACAGTGTTCTTCTGGTCTAGTTCATTTACTTGCCTAGATATTCCCAAACCATCTTCGAACCGATTTTATGTGAGCTCAGCACTTTGATAGCTGCTTGACAAGATGACAATATCTTGGTTTGGCACCGGCAATATACCACATTATGGCTTCTTGGTTTAAATTCTGTATGGTGTCTTCATCCCAATCAGATTTACTACTGAACTTTCTGATGAATTTTCTACCAATTTCTTTGGCATATCATCTTAGAGCATTTCCCAAGTTTGATCAAATTAAAGTGGTCGAGATTTTTCTTTGATAATTCCTTCTTTGTTCATTCTGTATATTGTTTCCCTCCTTACATTTTCTAACTGAATGTGTAGTGGAGTCAAGTTTAAAATCACTTTCATTGCAGCAGTGGGGCAAGTTCCCATTTCTCCAGTGATGCAAGCACAGGCTAGTCTCTGAATCTTCGAGAGGTTTTTCCTCGTAGTATTCAGATTAGCTCTTGTGTCCCAAGCTACTGGCCCATTGATTGATGGTCTCACTATTGCTATGTACATCCATTGCAGAATACGTGGGTTACAACCCCAGTTTTCCCCGTAATGTCCCTGCACACTATAAGGGCCTTGATCGCATGATTACAGATTACAAATTGGGCAGCTTTGTAAAGCAGCTTTGTAAGCTTTGTAAGCAGCTTTGTAAAGCTTTCCCACTGGCATAATACGTGAATTGCGATTCTTTCCTCTTCCTGACACAACCTGCATAGGTCTATTTCTGTCTAGCCTATAATACTCATGTGCCTATTGTGTCCGGTTAACAGGCCTACTATAATTCTTACTGACTTCTTACATGTGAGAGTAGGTCTGCCTTGTGAAGTTTGCCGAAAGTTCCTTTATGAACTGTTTGACCTTTCTCTGTCTAGACGTACCTTTCCCCCATTCAAGAGAACTTCTTTGCACCAATTAGCTGATGGCTGCTGTTAAGTGTACTTGCGATTTCAAGAACGGGTCCAGGTCTTATCAATGGGGTGTTTGCACTTCCCCAGGCCAACTTATCAGCCTTCTCATTGCCTCCGATTCTCTTGTGCCCCGGTATCCAGATGTTAGTCTATTGCAGATTTCTACCTGATTGAGCAGACACACAGAATGGATTACGATGGAATCGTTCTCCTATCGGGTAATTAGTTCCGTAGCTCAACATTGTATAGCAGCAATAACTGCTTGGAATACAGTCGCGTACTCGCATAGCTGTACATCCGTCCTTGACTTTGTGTTGTATACTCCAGCCACTGTACCAAATTTGGTTTTGGAGCTATCTGCGTACCAAAGTGATTTTACTTTACCTTCACTATCTGAAAACTTATACTAAAAATATACTTCAGGACCGTTCGGTTTACAGACAGCCCTAAAACTCGGTCTGCTTTTATTTCCTGGTATAATTTTTACTTGTCAGTACCTTGCCCACTGCTTATTGGTTCCTGACCTTGCATTATTCTTCGTACTATTGACATAGCTTTCCCTTGAACATAAATATGCAAAGGTGGTAAGTTTAGTAAAATCTTTAACGCCTCCGTTGGGGCTGTTCCCATCGCTCTTGTGATTCTCAGGCATGTCTGCCTTTGAACCCCTCTAAGCATTCAACCTGCTGGGTTTTTGTTCACCCAACCCCTGAACCATATGTCAACATTAGCCTTATGACCCTCTTGTATAACCAGTTTCAACTTTGCCAGCATGTACAATAAAAAAAAGGGGTTTAACAACAATGAGACATTTTTTAGAATCGGCTTAATAACATCGGTACAAGCACAAATCAAAATCTTCCAAATAGGGACCAACTTAAATATTACTATTGTTCTTCAATATGGTCTAATCTACAGAAATACAATAATTATGCTTTATGTATAAAGACTTATAAAGATAGAGCAAACAATGCACCAATGGACGAAGCGGTCAAAGTAACAAAATAAATTAACAGGTGGAAAGGTCCATGAGTTGATCCTATTCAAAAATTCTGACCAACAAAGCAGTAATAGAGTAACATGGCTCATTAAGGAAAGAAACGAAACGAAAGCGAAAGTGCTATGGCCCAATTTTTAAAGCAATGTCAGAATTTGATGGTAATAAGTCATTTCACCGACCTATACTACCCAATCTGAAATCAAACAAGAGCACCAACACGAGGTATGCAATAATCCGAAGTCACAACCAACAAATCCACATTCCAAACAAAATTAACAAAAATCACATTCAACCTAATTATTAATGGCGAGTATAGCTTGAGAAGTCCACTCATTATATAAGGAAAGAATTGGGATAACCTACGGAAATTATAAACATTCGAAACCTTTCTATACGGTTAAAATATAAGTAAAAAAATAATACAGCAGTACAATTTACAACTTTTCTTTTTTCACTACCCATTCTGTCAACTTCCGCGTACAAACTTCTAGTTGATTTGTCCCCCTTAAGGCATATATCATTTTTCGTTATTTCATCCTACTCTAGAATGTCATAGAACGTTAGACCATATCACCGAAAGGAGACAGACTAACTCAACGGGAAGACGACTCTAACCTAACAATTATTAAACTGACAACTAACAGAACTAACATAGTCTGCGTATTTCCCGTTCTTAGATTCATTCATGGAATGATGCTGACCTTGACTGCATTCTGGCCACATGTACTACCTTCCATTTTTTATTTGTTGTACTAAACCATTTTTACCCTTAAATGGTGCCAGACGAGAGGAACTATGACACTCTACGAGTGTCTTACTACCTCTTCACTCGGTCACTGTTCATTTGGTTTGCATCATTTCATGGATATCCCTATCTCCCTACGGAGATCTTCGACGTATTCTTCCCCAGGCACATCTTGGGCCTTCACCGGTTTTTGTCCAGAGATTCATTAACAGCTGATTGAAGAGAAATAATGAACGGTGTCAATCCCAACCTTTTCGGTTGCCCGAAAAATAGTTGGCTAAAGTAAAGATGTTTTGGCGTGGTCTTGTTTTTTCTAATGCCAAATCTTTGGCAATTTTCTCGGAACAAGCTGCTTTCAAAATGTCTTCATTGGTCGGGTCCGAATCGGCTAATGACTTACCAGCACACCGACTAAAGTGACGACTCCTTAATTAGATACAGCACTAGAACCTTTCTCATACTTTTTCAAGTCCGATGCTGATATGCGGATATGAAGTTCAGATCAACCATCATGAAGCTGTTTAAGGATTTTTGGGACGGTATCTTTCGGAACTACCAGCTGGTTCTTTATTTCAGTTCTATTCAAGGATCTTCATTTAGTCGTTTGGTGTTAATTAAAAATTTGGACCTAGAGCGTGGTTCTAGGCGGCTGTATTGACGGTAATCTCTTCGACATGATATTCGGGAAAAGGCATCAGCGTTTTGGGCCTTGTCCCATGTCTATGTTTGATTTCGATTTCATATTCTTCGATCTTCTCAAGCCATCTCGCTACTTGGCCTTCCGGGATGTTAAAGTTAAGAATCCTCTTTAAGCAGGCGTGATCGGTCTTAATCAGAAACTTTCTGTCATCAATGTATTTGTAAAAATGCCCCAGGGATTTTCTAACTTTTCCCTCGTGATAACGCAGTAGTTCTTTTCTGACTTCGATAGTTTCTTGCTAAAGTAACCGTCTTGCTGAGGTCACAAGACGGCTCCGATTCCTACATTACTAACGTCTGTTTAAAATTAGTTTTCTTTTTGATAGTGAATAGCCAGACATTGGAGCTGAACTTAAGTGTTTCTTTAAAGAGAAAAGCCTTTTGACAATATCTCAGTAGGAGCCTAGACCCAGAAACAGGTTTGTTACATTGATTAACGGTTAACGTCTCTTGAGTACCTCTTCGAAATAGGCAAAATTTCCTTTCAAAATTCTTCCTATTATAGTCTTCCTATATAAGTCTCTGGTAAAAGATGCAATGCAACCAAAATACAATTACCGTCCTGTTCCCAAGAAGGGACAAATGGAAGACGAATAGATCGAATCTTATAATGGCTGACCAGTGTCGGTACATGGAAGGAAGCCACAGGTGGATCTGAGCCAGAACTTGGGTAACCTATCCACAATTTTTTAAGCAGATGTTTTTGCAATCTTGATGTGTCTTTAGGAGCTACTTAAGCAGCTCCTAAAGCTGTCTAGAGGAGATTCTTAGGCGTGACTGCGGGAACAAAAATATAAAAATAATTTCCGATAGCCAGGCGGCGCTAAAGTCACTGGAATCAAATAGGATCGACTCCACGTAAATTTGGAAACGCCTTCAGAATCTAACGATCCGCGCAGATCGATCAAGCGACGTCGCCCTACCACTCAATCCCACCTAGCCGAGGACCGGTAGAGATGGTACGACTGGTGGGAGCGGTGGGGCTCTCCGGCTTAAAAGCGACGAACCGACACAAATCAGGGAGAGTTGTCCGGGGAGCTGACCTGGAACCAACTCTCCTAGAAGCTCGGGTGTTGACCGACCTTCTGTCTTCCTGCGACCGAGAGTGCTGATCTCGGTTGTGCCCTTTACCCCGTCGAAGGTGTTGACTTCGACGACGTCCCCGTTTCCTGCAACCAAGAGTGTTGATCTTGGTGGCAACCTCTCGCCGTCGAAGGTGTTGACTTCGACGCCGTCCCCGTTTCCCGCGACCAAGAGCGTTGATCTTGGTGGCAACCTCTCGTCGTCGAAGGTGTTGACTTCGGCGACTTCCCCGTGGCCGGATCCTGAAAACACTCGCCGAGCGAAGTGCTGATTCGCAAGGCGTTGTTAAGGACCGACCGCTAGCCCGTCGATCGGGGGAGTTGACCTCGATCGAGTTC
Organism: Ophraella communa; assembly: GCA_035357415.1. Taxonomy (NCBI): domain Eukaryota; kingdom Metazoa; phylum Arthropoda; class Insecta; order Coleoptera; family Chrysomelidae; genus Ophraella; species Ophraella communa. The sequence continues at coordinate 54,215 of JAYKXQ010000040.1, forward strand.
CGTTCAATTTCATTTTTATTTTGCCGAAGTGTTTATTTTTGGGATTTAAGTTTCTTATTTTTGTTTGTTTGTTTATACAGGGTCAGGCGACCAAAGCGAGCGCTCCTGGGGAGGATCGCAACCGGGCGACGGACGCCGATCGGACGTAGAAGTTTATATTTTATTTTTTTTCTTTGTATATATATTTTATAGGAATAAACATTTTTATTTTTTTAATTACGTGGTTATTATTTCCTTGAATCTGGTAGCACGCAAAACACAAGGTTACAAATTGGCGCCCGAGTGAAAATAACCCTATCATACCGGAGAACGATCGTGCTACCAACACCGATTCAGGAAATAAGACGGCACTCAGAGAAATGGAGCTCAACGAGGGGACTACATTAAGACAATCGACGGTGTCATTGGGTGTCGCCCATCAGTCTCGGGCAGACATCCTCAACCAGGTCAGGAAATGGAACACCCACTTCAACGACAAACATAATGACGCTGTCTTATTCATGGAACGGATCACCGAATTGAGCTCCGCGTAAGAAATCTCAACCGACAACTTGCTGAAGGCACTTCCAGAAATGCTCGGCGATACGGCTCTACTGTGGTACAGAAACAACCACAATAAATGGCGCAATTGGAACGACTTCGCAGAAAGTTTTAAGAAAAGCTTCTTCCCCAGACAGTACATCCTACAATTGGAAGAGCAAATTCGAAACAAAAAACATAAAATCAACGAATCCGCCAGCGCGTACATCACCGATATACAGACGTTGATTCGGCGAGAAGGAACAATGTCGGAACAACAGGAATTAGAAAGAATATACCGAAATATGCGGGCTGAATATAAAATGTACGTGCGCCGTCAAGATTTCAACACATTAGCAGAGTTACAAGAGTTAGCCCAAGAATTCGAGATAATAGAAGACGAAAAGCGCCAATCAACCACCGACACACTAAGAACCAACTACAGCATGCCGTTCGACTCCAGAAACACATGCTTCAGATGCAAAATTCCTGGACACTTCCGGAAAGACTGCAGAAACCCCGCCAAGAAGTTTTGCTCCAGATGCGGAAAAGACGGAGTTTGGAGCACAGACTGTTGCTTAAAACAGGGAAACGCCAGACCGGCTGGGGCCAGGTCTCCCCAGCCAGTAACCGTAACCCCGTACCAGAACCTAGCAAACTCCGCGGACGAAACATTCAAAGATAACCGAATTTTTCTCACGCTGAAAATAGGACAATTACAATTCCGAGCGTTGATAGACACCGGGACTAACGCGAGCTACGTTGGGACAAAAATAGCAGACATCTTCGAAAAATCACTGCAACCCCATTCCGGCGCAATTCGAGTTGCAAATGGTTCCATCGTCGAAATCTCTCATAAATTCACAACCGACTGCGAAATCGGAAATTCACGCCATACAGAAACATTTATAGTAATGCCAGGCTTATCAGAAGATGTAATCCTAGGAGTCAATTTCTTAAGAAGAAATAACATAACATTACAATTTGGAATAACATCGACCATCCTAGACGACTGTATGGTAGCATCACCTACATTCGAAGAGAACGACTTAAATAAATTCCTGCAGACAGAACTAGAAAAATTCAATTACGTAAAAGGCCCTACACACCTAATAGAACACGAAATAAAGTTAAAGAAACCCTGCAACCCGGTGAAACAACCGTATAGACGTCACAACCCCGTTATGTTGGACATCATTAACGAAGAAGTCGACAAAATGCTAGAAGAAGGAACCATCGAACCGACAAAAAGCGGCTGGAGTTCACCGATCGTCCTGGTAAAGAAAAAAGACGGTACTTACAGGTTCTGCATCGATTTCAGGAAAGTTAATGATCTGACCGAAAAAGACGCATATCCGCTGCCCAGGATGTCCGAAATCTTGGACAGATTAAAAGAAGCAAACTACATTTCAACGCTGGATCTAAAACAAGGTTATCTTCAAGTCCCTTTGAAAGAATCCAGTAGAAATATAACAGCTTTTAGCGTTCCAGGGAAAGGACATTACCACTTTAAAACAACGCCGTTCGGCCTACACTCAGCAGGTGCAACTTTCCAGAGACTACTAGATAAAGTAATTCCCCCCGAACTAGACTTCGCGTTCGCCTATTTAGACGACATTGTGGTGATATCAAAAACAAGGAACGAACATTTTCGTCACCTCCGAGATGTCTTTAGACGCCTTAGAAACGCCAACCTCCTCCTAAACATCGAGAAATGCAATTTCTGTCAACCTGAGCTCAAATACTTAGGACATGTAGTAGGTAAAGAAGGCATCAAAACAGATCCAGACAAAACGAGTGCAATAACAGAGCTCCCAGCACCCAAAACCGTACGCCAGCTTCGCCGCTTCCTTGGAATAACGTCTTGGTATAGACGATTCATCGAAAATTACTCCACCATCGCAGCTCCACTGAATACACTCCTGAAAAAACGAATAAGATGGAAATGGACCGAAAAGCAGGAAAATGCATTTAGACACCTGAAAGAAGCACTCACGTCAGCACCAGTATTATCCTGTCCTGATTTCTCACAGCCATTCTACCTGCAAACCGATGCATCAAACTGCGGACTAGGAGTAGCACTAACTCAGAAACACGACGGAAAAGACAGAGTGATCGCTTACGCAAGCAGAAGCCTATCACCGGCGGAGGTCAAATATTCGACAACAGAGAAGGAATGCCTATCAATCGTATACGGAATCCAACAGATGAGACCGTATTTGGAAGGTTACAGTTTCAAAGTAATTACAGACCATCAATCGCTAAAATGGTTGCGAAATATCAAGAACCCATCCGGAAGGCTAGCAAGATGGAGTTTAGAACTGCAACAATACGACTTTGAAATAATATAAAGAAAAGGCATCCTAAATAAGGTAGCAGACGCATTATCCCGTCAACCACAGGAATACACCGGACACGAAGAGGAATTGTTAGCTGCGGTAGAAGGTACCTGTGGATGGTACGACAAGCTCTTCTCAGAAGTCTCTCGAAACCCCGATAAATTTCCAGACTTCCAGATAACGGACGGAAAACTCTTCAAACATATTTGGAGCAGCCGTAATCTAGCAGACCCGGAGTTCAATAATCCGTGGAAGCGATGTGTCCCTGAACCAATGCGTAGTCAGGTGCTTCAAGACAATCACGACTCCCATACATCCGGTCACCTAGGCATCGCTAAAACAATATGCCGGATAGCCCAAAGATACTACTGGCCAAAGATGTTCAAACAAATCGCCGATTACGTCCGGAATTGCGACAAATGTCTTCAGTTTAAGCCTTCCCAACTTCAGCCAGCTGGAAAGATGCAACCCCCCACTATAGAAAGACCTTGGCACACTATCTCAATAGATTTAATGGGACCTTTTCCAAGATCTACAGCGGGAAACATCTACCTGATTGTCGTGCAAGACCGATTCACGAAATGGGTAATCGCTAATCCGATAAAGAAATCCACCGTAACCCCGATCATCGAAACTCTACGCTCGAAAGTATTTCTACAATTTGGCACCCCGAAGAAGATAATGTCAGACAATGGCACGCAATTCACGAGCACCACTTTCAAAAAGTTCCTGGAATCGTACAACGTCGAACATTTCCTAACCCCGCCTTACACACCACAATGCAACCCAGTGGAACGTGCGAATAAAGTCCTGAAATCAATGATAGCTACGTACGTTGAAAACGACCACAGAAGGTGGGACGTATACATCCCGGAGTTCTGTTACGCCATCAACTCAGCCAAACACGATTCGACAGGATTTTCACCGGCTTTACTGAACTTCGGACGCGAACTAGTCAGCGAGGACATCCCGCAGGTCGCTTCCACAAACAGTTTCGCCGACAAAATGAAAGAAATCACCAACTATCTTCCGCTGCGAACGCTTTTGCAGGCAAACTAGCTCCAAAATACACAGGACCATACGAGGTGACATCGATATTATCACCGGTAATTGTAAGAGTAAAGAAAGAAGGTAGCAGAAAAACCGAAACGGCGCATGTCAAAGACCTAAAGCCTTGCACCGGAGAGAGGGAAATCAACAATCAGTAGTAGGTAGGAAGGGTGATTAAGATCAAGGTGACGGCCGTAGAAGGGATAACTCGCCTATAGTGGTAAGATATACAAAAAAATGCATGCTATCATTTTTTTTTGCGACGTGAGGGGGGTGTAACGATCCGCGCAGATCGATCAAGCGACGTCGCCCTACCACTCAATCCCACCTAGCCGAGGACCGGTAGAGATGGTACGACTGGTGGGAGCGGTGGGGCTCTCCGGCTTAAAAGCGACGAACCGACACAAATCAGGGAGAGTTGTCCGGGGAGCTGACCTGGAAGCAACTCTCCTAGAAGCTCGGGTGTTGACCGACCTTCTGCCTTCCTGCGACCGAGAGTGCTGATCTCGGTTGTGCCCTTTACCCCGTCGAAGGTGTTGACTTCGACGACGTCCCCGTTTCCTGCAACCAAGAGTGTTGATCTTGGTGGCAACCTCTCGCCGTCGAAGGTGTTGACTTCGACGCCGTCCCCGTTTCCCGCGACCAAGAGCGTTGATCTTGGTGGCAACCTCTCGTCGTCGAAGGTGTTGACTTCGGCGACTTCCCCGTGGCCGGATCCTGAAAACACTCGCCGAGCGAAGTGCTGATTCGCAAGGCGTTGTTAAGGACCGACCGCTAGCCCGTCGATCGAGGGAGTTGACCTCGATCGAGTTCCGTTCAATTTCATTTTTATTTTGCCGAAGTGTTTATTTTTGGGATTTAAGTTTCTTATTTTTGTTTGTTTGTTTATACAGGGTCAGGCGACCAAAGCGAGCGCTCCTGGGGAGGATCGCAACCGGGCGACGGACGCCGATCGGACGTAGAAGTTTATATTTTATTTTTTTTCTTTGTATATATATTTTATAGGAATAAACATTTTTATTTTTTTAATTACGTGGTTATTATTTCCTTGAATCTGGTAGCACGCAAAACACAAGGTTACAACGTGTAGGGGAAAATAACAAAATAGCCTTTTGGGCACCTGAGCATACCGACATTAAAGGGAACAAAAAGCGGATCTGAATATGAGCAGAGAGGAACTACGAATTATGACTGGACTACTGACTGGATTCAATGTATTGGCTATAACTAACAGTAATAAGGCCTACTTATGGTGATGCGATCTGGTTGGCTACATATCAGCAGAAGGCTTCTAGATGTACCAAATGCAATGCAACCTAAATACAACTACCTCAAGCTATTTACTGTCATTTTCTAAGGAAGGAAGGAGGCGAATAAATTGAATCTCACAATGGCTGACCAGTGTTGGCACACGGACGGCTCCATGATCGAGAGCGATGTTGGGGTCTTTTTAGGGTGAATCTGAACCAGAACTTATGTAATCTATCTACAATTTTAGATGCAGATATTTTTGCAATTTTGATGTATCTTTAGGAGCTGCTTAAGCGGACTGCGGGAACAAAACATTAAAAATTATTTCCGATAGCCAGCGGCGCTTTTGTCACTGGAATCTAATCGGACAGACTTCAAATTAGTTGGTAAATTTCTTCAGTATCTAATCCGTCAAGGGGAAAATAAAGTAACATTACTTTGGACACCTGAACACACTGGCATTAAAGGGAATGAAATAGCGGACCTCCTAACCAGGAAATGTGCTGAAAGAATATTTAAAGGTCCGGGGCCATTCCTAGGCACAGCGAATAGCGTAGCCAGAGGAACAATAACAAACAGGGTGGATCAGATAAGACGTTCTCACAGGTTCGAGCTAGATAGTTTAAGACACTCAAAGGCATTTGTAAGAGATCTCTCTAAAAAGAGATCTTAAGAGCTGCTTAATATTAGCAGACAGGATCTACGAATTGTGATAGGACACAGTCGCTTCCTCAGTGAGATCCATTAACTATGACAAAACATCAAGAAGACTATATCAGTTTCTTCCAAAGCTGGATGGAGCCTTTATTGTAATATATTTGCATGCAATTGTGTATATTAATTATTGTTTTTATGTTCCATGTTTTTATTAATTTTTATTTGTTTTTGTCCACAAATTTTAAAAGATTTTTTGATATTAAAGCGTCTTCTTATTATTAACCGCTATAAGGGGTTACTATAACCCCTATAACTAACTATAACGTAACCGGATTAATGAATGGATATAGTGCAGATATAGTGTAGCAAGTATAAGTAGTCTAATGGCATACATAACAAATTACCTGTAGAATGTTATTTTGTACATTTCTGTTAAATGGACAATAAAAATGAATATCATACAAGTTGGTATATTCAAAATTATTTTTATATTATTATATTTATATATTATTATTAGCAAGTGATTTTAATTTAAGTCGTATTATTAAATAAATGGAAAATAGGTATTTAATATGTCATAGCAATTTACTTATAATATATTAAAACTTTTTTTCTTTATTTTATTTTTTTGCAGTAGTATTGAAGAATCTTTCGGACACAGTTAAAGTTGGTTATAGAATGTTGAACATATGTCTAGAATATCTAAGATAGTTGGTTATTGGCCACTAACATACGTTATCTTTTGTACTTTTTTTTTGGAAACTAAACCACAATCCTTTTTTTGTTTTTAAATTCAACTTTTCGATAGCGATCCAGTTATCGCTTTCAATTAAATGTTGATGATAGTACTGGTTATTTATTTAAATTGTTTTGATTTAATTTTTAATTTATAGGTAACGGGCGAAATACTTATTTAACATATTTTAGGAGAACATATAGAAATATGATAGTGAATAAACTACTTTAGATGTTTAGCTAGTAACAAAAAATGAATTGATCAGAAAGTTATACATTTATTTTGTACATAAGTATAGTTTAACCATTTTTCTAAGAGATTTTAATATTCAGATCAGTAGGAAGCTGTTATTCGAGTTGTGACATTAGATAAACAAGGGTAGTAAACCAACACATAAGAATACAGCTACGGATTTTACTTTAATACAAGTATCTCCTCTTAGGATTTTATAAATGCACTAAATACTATTTAGCAGTCCGACTATGCCTTTTTTGAAAATCCCGTTGTGTTCATATACATTTTTATCGGCCATAAATAATTATATCTCTAATTATCTTGTCTCTAAGAATTATGGTTTTACTATAATAACTTCAAAGCTTTTTACAATGCTTACAAAATGTTTATATAGAGAAACCCTTTTTTTTTAATTAATACTTTGCAATGTTGAGAAATTGGAATACCAAATTATATTCGAATATGGAAGGTTGATAAAAAATCAGGAGCTCTAGTAATAACGTGTTCGAATTCCATATAAGAAAGTTTTCCATCTCCATCTACGTCGGCCTCTTCGATTACCTTTTCAGCAATTTGCTGCCTATCATCAGCGGTTAATTCTTGAGTATTTCTTGTAAGTAAAAGCAAGGCTTGGTCGATATCTTCCGGTCCTACATGTTGATCACTATCAAAATCTGCAAAAAAAATAAAATTGCAAAGAAAGCATGCTTGTTAGGCAAAGCTTAACATTACTTCTCGCCAAAATGGCACTACAATTTTAATTTTTGGCAATTTTTTTTTGTTAAAAAGTGACGTCTTCAATGAGACCTATGGGAAATTTGATGTTATTCAAACCAACAGTATTACCTACTTTGTAATTTTAACTTACGTAATGATTTCTAACAAATTATGTGTATTATTACCTTTATTTAATTCGTCTATTTCTTAACTCTATTATATACAACTCGAACTAGTAATAAACCGACCAATCAGGGATGGTTCACAATTAACGAGTAGGTAATCAAAATTAGGCAGATTGTGAACTTTGTCGTTTTATTTACAATTTGACGGTTTGCTACGGGCAGATCATAAACTTACGAAAAATAATGAGTTGAATTCTAAACGGTTTGGTTCAGTTCATAATTTTTTATAGTTTACAATCTCGCCACTAACCATAGCGTTTAGAGGTGCTTTGAACTTATTGCATTTTTTAAAACCCGACAACTTCGAGCTGTAAGTAAATCACCTTGAAATGCGGTCAGACATATCCAAAAGCAGAATGTCTGGCAGTCCTAACCTTTAGTGCTGGCCTAAGGGTAAGGGAAGTATAACGGGCTATGCGTTGACCCTTGCAATTTAATTCGAAGTGGCCACGGAGCACCATAACGCCATACCACCTGGCAACGACGTTGAATAGTGGAAAGAGTAATGAATATATTACCCAAAAAAGACGGCGTCCCATAAAATGCTGGAATTGTGGAGAACTGGTTCACATGAGAAACTCCTGCCCAAGAAAGAAGAAGTTTTCTACTGCCAACTCCTCACAGCAGGGTCAACTCCTCACAGTAGGGTCGACTTCTGCAGGGCGACTGACCACACATCAGTGCAAAGCCTCTCCTATGGTTTAGGTGGCAATTTTAAAATACTAAGCAAGTAGTTTATACGTGGACGGCCTTATTGACGAGGAGTATTATAATATGCTGGTGGATACTGAAGCCATGAAAACTACAGTTTGCTTTTCATTCTCAGACGATCTTTGTGGCTGATATCAATGAAGATGCAATCCTGGGTATGGACGTAACGGACCACTGTGGTTTTCTCTTGGATCCGCGATGACGGATTCTTTATATTTGAAAGGAATAACTACTTCTACATCGGAAATATAAAGCCATCGCTCCGCTTAGACTACTTCCCGCAAACTTGTGAATAACTTTATAACCTCACGACTAGAGGAAGTAAAACCAGTTGAAACAGCAGCTATAGTAGAAGCCAAGAACCATTATAGTCCAGGAGGAATCGGCGCATGAGTACCGAAAACTATTCCACCTGAATTTTTTTATGTGATCCTTTTCAAATTGCCCTCCTAATGATATAAATGCATGTTGCCATGGTGCAACCCGGTGCCATATTGTTTAAACCGAAATTGTTTAAACAATTACAAGGAATTGTTATTTTTCAACCGGACAAATTTTTTTTTATATTCTTTACTGAAATGCCAATAAAAAAGGTCCTATGACTATTCACGATAAAGTTAATATATTTAAAGATATGAATTTTTTTAGGTTCGAAAAATCTCAAATTTAGGTACTTTCGATCTATGAAAAATAATATTAAAAAAACAAATTGTAGCAATTTAATTACTATCTAATAACATTGCTTTCTTTAAAAATTTTGATAAAGTTGATAGTTTTTAAGATAAATGATAAATAATGATTCAAGACCCAGAGAGGCCGACGCAACGCATGAGTCAGAGAGAGACACCGATACTTAAAGGTAAGCGATGCATACAAATTAACAATTAAAAAAGAGATATAAACAATGAATTTTTTTTAATCTCTATTATTAACTATTGTATAGAGAATTAAAAAAAAATATTACTTACACATTATTTTTTTTTTTAATATATTTTTCAAGGGTCGAAAGTACCCAAATTTGAGATTTTTCGAATTTTAAAAAATTCATATCTTTAAAAATATTAACTTTATCGTGAAAAGTCATAGGACCTTTTTTATTGGTATTTCAATAAAGAATATAAAAAAAATTTGTTCGTTTGAAAAATAACAATTCCTTGTAATTGTTTAAACAATTTCGGTTTAAACAATATGGCACCGGGTTGCGCCATGGCAACATGCATTTATATCATTAGAAGGACAATTTGAAGAGGATCACATAAAAAAATTGAGGTGAAATAGTTTTCAGTACTCATGCGCCGATTCCTCCTGGACTATTATCATAGATTGGGAACATTACTTCTAGTAGGAAAAACTCTTGTTAGATCAGCTCAAGAGGTACCAGTCTGAGTGATTAACGTGAATGATCATCAAGACGACAGTGAATCACTAGATAGTAGCTCTTGAATCAGATAAAACCAATGAAATAGAGCAATCAGATCCATCTTTGTATAAAATAGAAAATAAACAGGTAAGAGATTTACTCAATCGCTATAAACATGTCTGTGGTTCTGAAAGTAAACTTGGGAGGACCAATACAGCTATTCACAAGATTGTCACTGGCAATGCATGTCCGATTCTACAGGTACCCCGACGACTGCCTCGAGTTAAATAGGAAGAAGTAGACAGGACCCTGAAAGAAATGATCCAAGATGGAGTAGTTGAACCACCCGTTAGTCTGTGGGCTTCTCCTCTCGTATTGGTCAGAAAAAGAGACGTATCTATGTGGCTCTGCGACGACTATAAGATACTGAATTACGTCACAATGAAGAACAGTTATTTCCTGCCAGGGATAGATGATGCCCTCGACGATTTAGTTGGCTCCACACTTTTTTCCACTTGAAGATTAAAGAGCGGATACTGGCAGGTAGAAATGGATCCTTCAGACAAGGAAAATATTGCTTTCACTAGTAGATCAGGTCTGTGACAATTTAATATCCTTCCATTTGGCCGATGCAATGCTCCTGCTACCTCTTATAGGCTGATGGAATCTATTCTTTAGGGTTTATTCCGGGTAACTTGTTTGGCCTACCTCGATGACATCATCAACGGGTAAGAATTTTAAGAAACCTTTGGCTACCACGTCTTCTTTTTTTTATGGACTATCAAAAAATACTACAATTTTTGTGGAACAAATCATTTGATACTCCTGATGCCCACGCAATTGGGCCGCTGGTGCCAGCGCTATGACCATCATTGCTGTTATATTATGCTCTAAATATCTTCGATAGCTTTCCAAAGTGATCTGCTATTACCTTTTTATCAAAAACTATATTGACTTTAAAAAGCGTTTATTAATTCATTTGACAATCTTTGACATTATTTTTAAACTATCAAAAAAAAACAATATAAAACTGACAAAATCAATCATAATTTAACATTTCTCCCAGCTGAAATTTAGGACGTGGCCGATTCAAGTAAATTTAATGGACAAATTTTTCCAATGGCACGTTTGTAAGTTCCAGAATTTGTTTTGTTCTTATCTTGCCATCTTTACCAGGATAAACATTGACAATTTTTACCATTGGCCAATTATTTTGTGGAAGCTGATTGTCCATAAGTACAACAATTTCACCTATTTTAATATTAGCTGTATCTTCTAACCATTTGGTTCTTTTATTCAATATTGGTAAATATTCTCTCAACCATCTGTTCCAAAAATTTTCTGCCAATTGTTGAGCGTAGATCCACTGTTTCTTGATATTAAATTTTGTTTCAAAAATTCCAATAGGTTTTGTAGTGCTGGAAGTTCCAATTAAAAAGTTATTAGGTGTGATACTTTAATGAAATTGATTGTGTTAACCTCTACTTTTTGGAAGTTCATCTTACTAAGAACAATTAATAACTGCACAGTTAAACTAAACTTCCACTATTTATTTGAAATATTCGCTTTAAAATCAATTACAGCTGTTTCGCTATCACTAGCATCGTCAGATTGACATATGTCAATCTGACGATGCTAGTGATAGCGAAACAGCTGTAATTGATTTTAAAGCGAATATTTCAAATAAATAGTGGAAGTTTAGTTTAACTGTGCAGTTATTAATTGTTCTGTGATACTTTCTTCATCCTTTGGATCACACGAGACATAAGTCCATGGTCGACTATTTACAATATTTTCAACTTCTATTAATAATGTGTGCAAGACTTCAAATTTAGGTGTTTGTTCTTTCAAAATCTTCTTTAGGGTTTCCTTCACGCTCCTCACCATTCTCTTCCACACACCTCCTTGATATGGGCTAGCTGGTGCCAAAAATTTCCAGTTTATTTCTTGTGCGACTAGTTTTCTTTGTAAAATCTGGTTGTCAATATTTTTAAATGCTTCTTTTAATTCTTTGTCTGCACATTTAAAGTTTGTACCATTGTCAGTCCAAATAGTATGAGGCTGCCCACGTCTGGCTACAAATCTTCGAATCGCTAATAATGCCGAGTCAGTGTTTAATGTATCTGCCAGCTCTAAATGTATGGCTCTGATTGATAAGCAGGTGAGTAGAACTCCATACCTTTTTTCTATTCTTCTTCCAATTTTAATTTGCATGGGTCCAAAATAATCTATTCCTGTGAAATAAAATGGTCTGGGTGGTTTCGTTACTCGTTCTTCTGGCAAATTTCCCATAATTGGTATTCTTGGTTTAGCTCTTAGTTTTCTACATTGTTCACAATGATCTAGTTCGTGTTTAATGGCTTTTCGCGCTTGTATAATCCAGAATTTTTGACGTAATTCATTCAACACCATTTGTAATCCTCCATGTTTAGTATCTTCGTGAAATTTTCTGATTAGTAATCTTGTATAATGATGATTGTTGTCAAGAATAACGGGTTTTTTGGATTGGTCATCTAGATTATGTGAATTTTCTAATCTTCCATCTAAACAAATCAGTCCATCTTTCATAGTAGGTGATAGATTATAAATTCTGCTTTCTTTTTGTACCACTTTTTTCTTCATCAAAGTAGAATATTCTTTGAAGAATGTATCTCTTTGTACTTTTAAAATCCATAACCTTTCTGCGTCTTCTAAATCTTGGCATATTAAACCGCGGTTTTTGTCTTCTTGTTTTTTCATAATTCGAATAAATTTCATTACAAATGCTGTACTTCTAATCAATTTTCTCCATGATGAAAATCTAGTTATGTCTGGTAAATATTCAACCATATCTGCCTTGTTGCTATTGATGTAAAATACTGATTCCGAAAGATCATCTTGTTCTTCTATTTTCTTGACACAACTGCTGTGGCATATTTCTTCCTGTGGCCAAAAACTGATTGTGTGATATAAAAATTCAGGTCATTTAAACCATTCAGAATTTTCTTCAAGTTCGGCCATTTTATCATCTCGAGTTGCCTTGTCAGCAGGATTCAAATTTGACGGTACCCACCTCCAAGATTGAACGTCGGTTTTTTTCTAAAATCTCGTTTATTCTTCTTGTAATATATGCAGTCAATTTTAGTTTGTCTGATCTTAACCATCCAAGGACGCACATTGAATCACTCCATAAAATAATTTTATTCATGTTAAGTGAATGTTTGTTTTTTATGGACTGAGTTAGCCTGCTTGCTATCAAGGCTGATTGAAGTTCTAATTTCGGGATAGTCATCTTTTTAAGTGGTGCTACTTGAGTTTTAGAAGATACAATACGAACACTGATTTTTCCTCTTTCCTCAAATCTGAAGTACGCAACTGTTGCAATGGCTTTTTCACTGGCATCACAGAATATATATAGCTGTAAATTACTTCGAAAATTATTTTGATTTAAATTGTAATACCGTGGAATTTGTAACTTCTTGATGTCTTCTAGCCCTTCTAACCATTTTAACCACTTTTTGTTCTGTTTGATTGAAATTTTGTCATCAAATTTTAAACCTGATCTCCATACTTCTTGTAATAAAATCTTCGCTTTAATGATGAAATGTCCAATTAATCCTAATGGATCAAATATTGACATTATAATTTGCAGAATTTTTCTTTTAGTCGGGATTTTCTTTGAAACTATTTCATAGTCAATTTTAATGAAAAAACCTAATGTATCTAATTTTGGATTCCATTTGAGGCCTAATATTCTTTCTTCTTTACCATTGAACTCAAAAATTTTATCTGTACTTCTCAACTCTTCATCAATGTCATTGAAAACTTTTTCAGAATTGCAGATCCATCCACGTAACTCAAAACCTCCCTTTTTGTGTATCATTATCACCTCCTCGATAAGCCGAACTGCTTCTTTTTCCGTCTCTACACTGTCTAAATAATCGTCCATGTAGTGTTTGTGAATGATTGCATTAACTGCTTGAGGATATTCTTCTAAGTATTCTTCAGTATTTCTGTTCTTTATATACTGTGCTGTACAAGGTGACGAAACAGTTCCAAAAATCATAACTTGCATTACATATATTTTTAGGTCTTCTTCAGGAGAATTTCTGAATACGAATCTCTGGGCATTTTGATCTTCTTTTCGTATGGTTATTTGATGGAACATCTCTTTTATGTCTGCCGAAAATGCAATAGGTCTTTCTCTGAACTGCCATAATATTCCCACTAATGAATTAAATAAATCGGGACCTTTAACCAAAAAATCATTTAAACTCTTGCCTTCCACTTTAGCTGCTGTATCAAAAACAAAACGGAATTTTCCAGGTTTATTTGGATTGATAACACCGAAGTGTGGTAACCACCATACCTTCTTCACTTCCTCTGTCATTCTTATTTCTTCTTCATTAATTTGTCTTGCATAACCTTTATTTTCGTATTCTTTGACTTTATTTCTGTATTTTTCAGCAAATTTTTCATCCTTTTTCATTCTATTTTTTATGTAATTGAAACGTTGAATAGCTAAGTTTTTTGAATCGGGTAATTTTTCTTCTTCATCTTTCCACAACAAACTTGTCTCCCATCTATCTCCAATTTTTCGAGAATACTTTTTCAAGATTTCTTCCGCTTTCTTATCTTCATTAACATTTTGATCTTCAGTGTGTTTTATTCCTAGAGATTCAATCGTAAAAAATTTCTTGACAAGTTCTTCGAGTTCTATATCGTTCTTCTGTTCTTCTACTGTTCTAATGTGTAAACTGAAGTCGGTTCTACCTTTCAGGTGACTGGAATTTCCATTCACTATCCAACCAAGCTTTGTATATGACAATGCTGGTGCGTTTCTGGACCCTTCTATCAGTTTTCTTGTAGTAATAAGATCCCAGTAATTTTGCCCTATCAACAATTTTGGTGTTGCGTCATTTAAATTTGGAAATTCTACCTCATTTAAGTGATTCCATGTACTTTTCATATATTTTTGATTGATGTTTTGCGTTGGTAAATATAGGTCTTTAAAGGTATAAACTTCGTTCAAGGTATAGTAGATGTTTTCATCTTCTAGCTCTCCTCGAATCATGAATGTTACTTTTCGCGATGTTGATCTATTTCCTGTAGTTTTATCAGCCCACTTTAAATTTAAAGTAGTACGTTCACCAGTTAGATCCAATTCATTAGCAAATTCTTCATCTATCAATGTAACTGTCGATCCTTCATCGAATAAGGCATACGTTTTTATTTCTGTTGTGTCTGTTTTTAAGACAATGGAAGCTACTTTTAGATAAACCATATTTTTGGGTTGTTTCACAGTGTGTGCTATCACTTCAAAATTTTCTTGCTCTGTTTGATCTTTGTATGTATCAGAAGATGTTGTTAAGATACTTTCAGTTTGATTTCGATTTGATAAAGTAAAATGCAACAATTTATGATGAACTTTGTTACAATTGTCGATACTGCATGTCTTTTTACTTCTACATTCTCGGATTCTATGTGGTCCTTTTAAGCATGCGTAGCAAAATCTTTTGTCTTTAACTAGGTTCCACCTCTCTTTCAATGGTTTATCTATAAACATCTGACATTGATCTAAATAATGATGATTTTGACACAAAACGCATTGTTTTCTATTGATATTTGTTCCTTCCTGTACGAGTAAAGTTCTTTTTACATTTCTATCGTTCTGGAATTGTCTTTGTCCACAATTTTTCGATACATAACTTGCTACTTCAGTTTCTTCCCATATCCAGTTTTTGAATTCCCTAAGTGTTAATTTTCCTTCACTGTGTGCCATTCTCTTCCCCCATGATAACTGCATACTATAGGGTAGTTTTTGAAGAAGTTCTTTCAATAATTGCGGGCAATTTAAATAATTTTGCATGTCTAGGGACTCAAAGGTTAAAGTCAAATTCATAATTGTTTCAGCAAATTGTTCAAGTGCTTTAAAGTCATAATTTCGGACTATTGGTAAAATTTTTGCTTCAGAAATTAAATTTTCTACTATTAAATCCGGTCTTCCAAATTTACTTTTTAAAATTTTGATAATTTCATCAACTGGGGTTGATCCGGTTAAGAGTAATCCCTGTACACATCTTTTCGCATCCCCAACAAGACATTTTCTTAGTCTACATATATTTTCTGCATCAGAAAGTTTAAGCGATGACCATTTTTGG
Organism: Ophraella communa; assembly: GCA_035357415.1. Lineage (NCBI taxonomy): Eukaryota > Metazoa > Arthropoda > Insecta > Coleoptera > Chrysomelidae > Ophraella > Ophraella communa. The sequence continues at coordinate 70,114 of JAYKXQ010000040.1, forward strand.
ACACATTAGTAATTAGAAAAAATAATAACAAGTTAGAATTTGATATTTTTAGGAAAGACACCGCTACGTATAGATAGATTCCGATAGATTCTTTTCACTGTAGTCAACACAAAATGGCAAGTTTTCATTTTTTGGTTCATCGATTAATTAATTTTCCCTTAAACAAAACAAGATATAATAGAGAAAATAATTTAATTGATAATATAGCTGTACTTAATGGATATGATAAAAAACTAATTCATAAGCTAATCAATCGTAATATAGTTTTAAGAAATCTCTTTGTAAAACCACCTTTTTCCAGCAAGACCACAACGATATGAAATTTCATTACCATTTATACCTCAGTATACCAAAGGATTGAATACAATTTTCGGTACGGTGGGATTAGGTTTAGTTCATAAAACTAGTACCACCCTGAGACAATTGTTAGGAAATCCGAAGGATAAGAGAGAAGATCTGGAAAAATGCGGTATATATGAAATAAGTTATAATGATTGTGATAAAAAGTATGTTGGGCAAACAAAAAGATCGGTTAAAACTAGATTTAAAGAACATTTATCTCATCTAAAATATGGACGCATGGAAAAATCTAGTGTTGCCGAACATGCTTTTACCAAAAACCATTCGGTAAATGTAGATACTTAGTTTAAAATTGTTAAAAGATGTATGAAACAATAGATTGTTGGATGCATTTGAAAGTATAGAAATTAAGTGTAAAAATAGATTAAATAAGGACAAAGGACCTATCCCATATAATCCAGTTTAAAGTTTATTAGAAGAAAACTTATTGTAAAAATGTTTTCGCGCTTAAAATTGGCTTTACCGCCAAAATATTTACCGCGAAAACATTTTGGCGCTAAAAATGTTCTGTAATGTAAACAAATATTGTATTAGTTTTAAGTATAGATAAGAAGTGTAGGTTATAGTGATGAAGAAGTTTGGTTGCTAGGAGAAAAGAAAAGTTTGACAGTTAGGAGAGGAGAATTGAAAGTCAGAAAGAATTCTGGAAAAAATTTTGGTGATTTTATTTTGGTTTAACCACTCCTGATTTAAGGTTAAACCAAAATAATATAAAATTGAAATTGCTAACCGTATTCTTGATTACACTTAACTGTCTTCTATTAAAAATCACAATTAAGAATAAACGTAAAAATACTGTTACACTTAAAATAGGTAACAAACTGCAAGTGACGTCATGAATAAGTTAAGTTACAATCGTGAATTAGCTTTTTAAAATACTAAAGTTCTTACATTTTTAATTTGAAATTCGTTCAGTTTAGAATAAACGAAATTTACTGTTAGGTTACTTGAATATGTACGTTTAACCAACAAAAAAGAAAGATTCATACAAGTTAAAATAGTAATTATAATAACCTGAAATACGTTAAAACTATACTAGTTTAAGCAATCTAAAATTTGGGAAGGCTATATTTAAATTTAAAGAGAGATAATTTTAAATTTTAATTACACAAAATTGTATTTCATATTTTCAGTCAAACAACAGTATTGTTGACTTATTACTTTGGAATTTAGATTTCTAATCTTAAAATGCGGTTGTTTAATCCAAATAATATGTTATGTCCCTTCAAATTAGGCTTATTTAATTTAGAATCACAATTACATAACTTATAACGGTCCCTACCCCTAACTTTTATTACGTTTTGGCGTGTTCAGTTGTTTAGGGTTGTCGGTGGCAGTACTATGCCACTTGTTAGAAAGTGAAAGTGCAAATAGGGTCGATATTATTTCTTGTGTGAAGTTTCGTTATTGCATAATATTCAACGTATGTGGACAATTTAATATTAATAGGCTTTTAAATGGACGAAATAACTAAAGTATTGTTAAACGATTTGGGGCTTAACGACCTTATACCTACATTTGAACGTAAGTAACCGTAATGTATCTATGAAAATTAACAGAAACTATTAAAATATTTTTCTTCATTACATTTACTTTTAGATTTTTAATTCATTTGTTCATAAAATGTTAAAAGCACAATATTGTGTCTGCATGAAACTAACTTTGTACTTGTTTTATCTTGCATTTTATTTTATCATTTTATTTCTTACAGGGGAAGCTGTCGATGTAGAATTTAGTCAGTTAATACCAAGTATTAGTATTAGGTCCGGTTCAGGCAGAAACTAGAAGTTTGGCTTAAAGAAAATCAAGCAACTATTATTATAAATTTGGTAATTCCTTTTATGTTTTAACTGTAATTATTTTTTAGTTACTATTTGGTAGACATTTAGATATTAACAATTAATTAAATATATGTATTATTTGCGTTTTCAGGAGCTTAATCAAGCCATAATTACCAATAATAATAATTAACAAAATAAAGAAGAATCATTATTTCCAGAAAATTTTGTGAGTATTTTATAAACATAATTTATTTTAATATTATAGAAAAAATATTTTTAATTTATTACAGTGTCGCAGTATTCTATAAAAAACACAGAGTGGTAAAGCAATTTTGGCCACGGATGGAAGGGATACAGAAGAAAACAGAAAAAAAACGAGCATTTTAACAATTAAATAGTAATAAGTAAATCAAGAATTATTTGTAATAATGTAGGAATAATTTTAAAGATGTTATTTTTATGTTTTAATACCATTTGTTTGTATATAACATAGGTATATATTTTTGGTTCTTGTATGTGTATTTCAATTTTGATTTTATAGCGACTATCATAACTAAATATATTTTGGATATGAAAATGAATTTTGTTTTTTTTGATACCGTTATAGGTAGTTTTTCTATATAATCCGCATTTTTACATAAAATGTAAGTATTTCCTTAATTTTAATCAATTGTATATTTGAATAAATTATTTGTAAATTTGAGTTAATTTGATTAATTTTTTTTATTATATTAATGTAATTTTAAAATTAACTTTTTTCTAAATTTTATTTATTTAATTCTTCATTTATTCCATTATGTAATCGTGTTTTAGCCCATTGTTAATGGCTCTTTTAATTATCTCAATTAATTGGATTTTAATATAATTATATGATTAATGCAATATAAATACCGACCCACGTCAGTTAAATAAAAATTGTATTTTTGTACGTATATAATTTAATCATGCAAATTTTATTAAGGATTTAAATCCTAAATACAATTAATTATATAAGTATAATATTAAATATAATTATATTAAATAACAATAAATTGCAACTTTAAATGAGCAACAATGGGCTAAAATACCATTACATATATGGAATCAATGAAGAATTAAATAAATAAAATTTAGAAAAAAGTTAATTTTAAAATTACATTAATATAATAAAAAATTTTAATAAAATTTACTCAAATTTACAAATAATTTAATTCAAATATACAACTAAACAATCATAAAAATCATGTACATTTATTTAAATCTGATTTAAATTAAAAAGCTTTACAAGATTATTTTAATATAAAAACACAGTTAAGTTACCAATAAAGTCATTTAATAAAACTAAAAATATGATTATATAAATATAACATCAAATCTACAAAACTCAAAGTTAAATTTATTTTATCTTAACCGTGTTTTTGTATTAATAACTGAAAATGTATTTGTGACGTCATTAAATCCGTGACGTATATCCTAATCCAAATTTACAGTTAAGCATATTACGGTTAATTTATTTCTGATTTGGAATTAGCAATCCAGGCGATGAATTCTAGTTGCTTAACCGTGATTTTTTTTCCCAGAGAAGGAACAGAGATTTTTTTTTATTTGAAAAATAAGTAAAAACGTTGAGAAGAATATAATTTAAATAAGTAATAATTGAAAGGAAAAAGTTTTAATTACTATTAGTAAAAGGAGCATAAGAATAGAAAAGCTTCCATTAATTTGATAGTTTTCTGGATAAAATAAAGTTCAACAGTGTGTGAGTACCTATATAAAAAGTGAAGGAGATTTACGGAATTTTTAAAGAAGAAACTATCTAAAAAGATTATAAAATAATAAAAAGAAACAAAAATAAAAGCATAGTCGTTATACCTACAGACAAGTTTAGACAAGAGATTTGGTTCTATAGAAGTGAAGAAATATAAGGTGAAACAAGGAGATAAAGACAATAAAAAGAACACTGCGGTAGATAGGTTAGTTTAGATAGTTAAGATAAGATAGATAAATTAGACAGGCAAATAGATAGGTTAGATAGGAATTAGTTAGGCAGAAGTTTAGATAGAATAAATTTTATTTGATATATATATATAGATGTGGAAGAAACAAGAATAGAAAAAGTAATAAGAAAATCCAAAGACAAAGTTAATAAAATATTAATTATAATTCAAACAATAAAAAACATAAAAATTGTATTAGAGAAAAATTGGAAAAAGGTGAAAAAAAATTATACTGATGAATGAGTAGGGGGAGGTAATTGTTCAAAAATGTAAATCGATCTAGGTTAAGGGATTTTTGTACTAGTAGTTTAAATTAGATAATCGAATTTCCATGATCACATTTTAAAGAAGGAAGTAGAATTTGTTTAAATGTAGTATAAAATTAAATCAACAGGAAAGGAAGAAAAAGCTGGTTCTATAAAAAAATAAAATTAGAAAGTTGAATGTGTAAAAAATTTAAATTTTCATAAATTCAAATAAAATTTAAATTTATGTAAAATTTTAATTGGGGGGAATTGTGAAGGTATGGTTTAGGGTGAAATCAAAATTTATTTTAGCTTAATTATTTTCGGAGACGTCAAAATTTGAAGTTTATGTCAAATTTAAATTATTAGGTAAAATAAAATAAAAAAAAATTCTGTAATGTAAACAAACATTGTATTAGTTTTAAGTATAGATAAGAAGTTTAGGTTATAGTGATGAAGAAGTTTGGTTGCTAGGAGAAAAGAAAAGTTTGACAGTTAGGAGAGGAGAATTGAAAGTCAGAAAGAAGGAACAGATATTTTTTTTGATTTGAAAAATAAGTAAAAACGTTGAGAAGAATATAATTTAAATAAGTAATAGTTGAAAGGAAAAAGTTTTAATTACTATTAGTAAAAGGAGCATAAGAATAGAAAAGCTTCCATCAATTTGATAGTTTTCTGGATAAAATAAAGTTCAACAGTGTGTGAGTACCTATATAAAAAGTGAAGGAGATTTACGGAATTTTTAAAGAAGAAACTATCTAAAAAGATTATAAAATAAAAAGAAACAAAAATAAAAGCATAGTCGTTATACCTACAGACAAGTTTAGACAAGAGATTTGGTTCTATAGAAGTGAAGAAATATAAGGTGAAACAAGGAGATAAAGACAATAAAAAGAACACTGCGGTAGATAGGTTAGTTTAGATAGTTAAGATAAGATAGATAAGTTAGATAGGCAAATAGATTAGGCAGAAGTTTAGATAGAATCAATTTTATTTGGCTGCTATATATATATATATATATGTAAGGTTAGTTTGTAGACATTGTTAAGTCCCGGTATATTTTATTTTATTTTTATAAACGTGACAACGCTGCGTCGTTGCTGTAAAACTAGTAAAACTCATTTTGTAACAAACCTCGACAGGGGTAAGAACGATCCCTTATTTGTATAGTCAAAAATAAACGTATTTTAAGTGAAAGCGGTAATTACTACCCAAAATACCTATCAAATACCTTGAGAAAAGTATATCAAAAAACAGACATAGCTTTAGTTTACCTTCGGTCTCTGAAGAAGATAAGTTGGTTATCGAAACTTGCGTCAGACAGTTAAAAGTGTATGTTGGTGTATTGGTAGTGTAAACGGTTTCGGTACTAATCTAGCTTGCAAAAATCTTAACCAAAACATTAAAATATTTATAAAGATATTTATCCTAATTCTATAACTTTGACTATTCTAAAATTTATATAAACTAAATTATATCTTAAATGATACTTGCGTCTATAATTGAAAATTTCTACTATTTGAAAAGCGACAGCAAAAGAAGAATTTATTTACATACAGCAAACCCACATATGACTGTAGAGATCTGGCCATTTATCTTAAGGTTTTTCATTAGGTTTACAGTACTTACCGCTTCAAGAAAGGTAGTTAATTTTTATAACCAATTACCAAATATAAGGTATTTCAAATTATCAACAACTTCCAAAAAAGTCTCCTTCCCATATCGACGGCTTGTCTTATTGTTATATTCTTAAACACCCATGGTATTAAAAGCTTACCCATAGCAGACAAATAAACAATAAATATTTATAACTACTTATATACCAAAATTTTAATATTTAAAAAAATTAGTTTGGATATAAGTAGTTATACCTACCATAGATCCTAAAGGCGTAAAAAACTTTTATATCTCGTGGAGCTTGTTCACTAAAAACCGAAAGAAGATCTAGGAAATCCTCAAAGGATAAATTTCCTTTGCCATCTCTAGAGAACACTTCACATATTCGTTTCTTGAAGGGATTTTCCTAAAAATTAATTTAATAATCAAATGCTTCTTCAAGAAGTGTATCCAGATAATTATAGAATATTTGTTTTTGTTAGTATTTTTTAAATCAGTAGGTTTATTCAAAACTGCATATTAATTTCACTCAAACGCTACTCACACAAAAATTAAAAAATGTTTCTTTCTTTGATATAGACAATCCAAAAACCATTTAGAGTAACATCCAAATCAAAGAAAGTACTTTTACCTATTATCAGTTTAAAAAGAAATTTCCTACTTTCATAAAACTAATTCCTGCTAAAACATAAAGTCTTTGACAAATAGTGAATAGGTTGAAGTTTTTAAAACATTGGAAGATGAATTTGAAATTTAAATTTTTTTCTTTGTTAAGCTAACATAAACTGAAAAGTAAATAAAAATATAGATTCAAGACCACGTATATTAAACGAATAAGATGTAAATCAATTAAGGGAATTTAATGGATTTTAAACTAGAATGAGCATATTCTGTAAGTGGTCTCTACGCGTATATTTCGTTGAAAAAACTATTTTTTCTGCGGCTGCTGTGGAATGTGGTGCTTTTGACACATTTGACAGAACTACAAAGTAACGTATTGCTATCAACTGTGGGAAAAAATCTACCTCACGGGTCTTTTCCCACACCAAGTACATTTAAATGGGAATTCAGCCGTGAGGTATATTTTTTCCCACAGTTAATAGCTGCTGTTACGAAAAAATGAAACACCAGGAATGTCAATACAAAATTGCAGTTTTTTTTGTATTATGTGCCGTTTATTTTATAACCAATAATAATTATAAAATGTTATGAATTCACTTTACTCGTGTGTTGGTGGCCCTCGCCTTTCAGGCTCGTGCCACAAACTTTCACACTCGTGAGAAAAGTGTAACTTTTCCACCTTGTTGCACAATATTTGAAAATAATTTTACTGAATTTCTATAACATTATATTTACAAATGGAAAATACTGTTAAGTACGAAAATGCTTCATATAAGTATCTATACATTCATCACAGCATCTCTCTTTTACAGTAAAAACAAATTTCTTCTCATATAGGTAGTACGATAGTTTAAAATATGACAATACTGATAAATATGTAAAAAAACTTTAGCTTTAAAAATATGTTAATCTGACGATGCTAGTTTTTAGCAAAACAGCTGTCATTGAATTTTAAAAACGCAATTTTTTTAAATAAATAGTGGTTTTAGTAAAAAAGTTCTATTCTTAATGTTCTTAAAAATGCAGTTTAAAATAAGTTTATATTTAAATAAATTCCTTTAATTCCGGATGTATCCTATTAATATCATATGTAATGGATTACATGCAGTTCAGGAATTTTCTCTATGCTGTCTTCTAATGGAATCCTTACACTAATAGCCTCACTTTTCTTCATTTGTTTTGGAACAATATCGGGTCGTACTTCTCGAAACCTTTTGAAAACTCTGTAAATAAAATAAAATACTCTAAATAAACTGAAACTATTAACTAATAGGTGCAACCCAAAATGGGATTATGATTTAGGTGTGGAGTTCCAGTGCACCGACATAATTATATTAACAGAAAATTGCCAAAATAAAAATTATTAGGCATATCTATTTGAAGTTTACCCACCAAAAATTTATTGTACTAACCCTTACTACGTGAAAGTCCATCTTATTAAGAACAGTAAACAACTAAAAGGTTAAATTAAACTTTCACTATTTATTCGTAAAATACGTTTTAAATGCAGGTACCTAGCTACAAACAAACAAAATGTAACTTCAATATGTCAATCTGACTATGCTAATTCTATAGCGAAACGGCCGTCATTACATTTAAAACGTATTTTACGAATAAGGCCCGGGTGTTAGAAACATAGATATCAGCATGGTATCAACCGACTAACAGATATCTCTCTGTTACGCTCAAATTGGCGTGTTACAACCGCAGTTATTGGTAAATCCTCTGTTACGGAGGCTTTAAATTTAACGGCGTCTTTTTACACAGTTACCACACTGTTACGGAGGAAACATGCGCAATAAACTAGAAATAATGAGATTTTATTTATAATATAGGTTACAACGTTCCGATCTTCCATTTTAAAATTCTTACACCACTACTGTTAGTTAAGGGCAGGGTACATTTATATATAAAACACTTCTAAATCGTTTAATTTTATATTATATATTTATATCATATTACTGTTTAACTGAAAAATATTTTATACAGTGTTTAGCATTAAAGAATTTTATAGATATAAATATAATATTGTATTTAATTTTGCCAATATTCAACAACTACCATTCACAATTCAAATAACTATTGGAATTTGATTACGAGGACAGTAATGTTAATAAAAAAACTTAATATTTTCTACTTAGTTATAGGTATTTAACGTTCTTGTTTAACAACAACAGATATATTTATAGGGCCTAAATAGTGAAAGTTTAATTCAACCTGTTAGTTGTTTACTGTTTTTACCCACAAGATCTGTAGGTACCTATCTAAGGCCCGAGTGCCGAGTATTTATTTTTATTTTTAAAGAGAGAGACTTTTTAGATAAACATTGATTATGAATTATTCGAGTTATATTAATCATTAACTCTTCTGTTATAACTTTTCCCATAATAATTCTGACTAATTTCGAGTATTAATTTACCGTAATAAGGTATTCGTAAAATTTATAGATTTTATAAGAGTGCTATGTGTGCTTTACTTCATTTTCCTAACTCTAAACGGTCCTTGATGTATGTCTAATAGCGTTTTCCATTCGTCGCACGTCGCAGCACTGTGTTTTTAGAGAATTCAAGGCCAGTGCTGTCAGATGCATGCTCTAGGGCAAAACCAATGTAACACGAAAGTTGATTTGACCCGGACTGGACTGTTTGTTTTTATTGACATTTGATAACAATAATAAAAGATTTAAATTTTTTGTTTGGTAAAGTATAGATTTTATTCAACTAGGTGTGGATTGTCATTTGGTTGTAAACATTAATTATTTATCTAGGGTTGTAAACATATTTATAATAATGTATTTATTGAGAATGAAAATTAACAATTAAATTTTCTCCGTCGACTTTGCAAATGATTACGAAACTCACTATCCGCCATTATTGTTTTGCACTACCGTAACCCTTGATCAAATAGCTAGTGCCAAATTATTGCCCTTGGTTCGCCCTTAGCTCGCTCGGAGTTTGAGTGGCACATGAATGGAACACAAAAAAATGAAAAAAGTTCAACGAATGGAACACAAAACTGGCGCGAGTTCTGCCCCAGTGCGACGAATGGAAAACGCTATAACATTTTCTAACCTTTTGAGGAGAGAAACCTGCCACCATAAAAAAAATAAATGAAAAGAAGTATATTCTCTCCGCCCTACAACTATAGCTGGGTAGCCTCCTGTATAGGACCTCAGTACCTTCCGACTATGTCGGCTAACTAACCTTCTTCAGTTTTGTTTGATCCGAGTGTGTCATAAAAATGAAATATATTTACAGTCAGCACTTTGAAAACTTTTGCCATGATATTTTATAAATAAAGTGTTTGTTTATGAGATGATTCAGTAGTCTGGTGGTCAGTATTATGGAAAAACCCTATTCATGTTACCTCTAAAGTCTCAAAGAACATTAATTTACTATAGTTATTTGAGTTGTATACAGTTTTGTTATTTGAATGTTGCCATGAGAACAATTATTATAAATATAGTGTATTTTTATTGTTGTGTTTTATTTAATATTTTAAACATTTCCCATGATAATGCTAGTAACCAGTGTTATATATATTTAAAATTAATAACTACAGAGTAAGTTATACTACAATGTATACCCTTTAATACTAATAATAATAATTATGCAAACATTTTTCTGTTAAACAAAATAAATCACACGGATTAGAAATTAAAAAATGGCTCGTATCAATTATAGACATTGATAATGATCTTATACTGACCTGTAGAATTTTTAAATGGTTTTGATGTCCCATTAAACAAATCTTTTATATTTAGTAATAAATATTCAATATAATCTTAATAAGCACAGTTTTGATATCAAAACCTTTTTAGCTTTTATATATAGTACAATGTAATAAGAGGTTGGATAATTTGTTGAAATTAGATATGCTACAATTAAGAAATTTCAAAGAGTAAGTATGTTGACGGGAAAAAAAGCAAAATCTATGCAGCAATTATTTAAAGTTATACAAAAAATTTTATGAACCTGATCATGCAAATAGATTTAATAATCCAATATCTTTTGTTTAAATACTGTATTTCAATGAGGCCACATTCTATTGACTGGGGACGAACAATAATCAAAATTAAAAGTACTGATTAACTAATAATAATAATATTCCTTATTTTGGATGCGTCTACAATAATATGAGTCAATCAAAATAAAAGTGTTGAAACATAATTGTTTCATTTTATGTTAATAAATATTATTTATGTTAAGAAGTGTAACAAAAACCATGTCACTTTATTTTTTCTTATTTTTGAAATAAAGTATTCATTAATAATACTTACCTTAATATCTCTTTTCTGGTGAAGAAAGTACAGTCCTGTTTTAACAACACGAATGGCCCATAAGACAAAATAGTAAACTTAACATTTAAATAAATATTACCTGATAGTTTTCTAATTGTTGTTCTGTAAACGTAACTAACTTATTCCCCATTGTAGTTCATGACGATTAAATGGTTTTCCTTGAGCTTTAGCGCTCACCGCACACTGCCCCAAGTTTCCATGGAAACTTAGGTGCGGCACTGATAATTTATCAAATCTTTATCGATCGTACGTGGACAATTATTTATCTTCATAATATTAATAACCTTGTCTTACATTTAAAATTTGTCTTTATTACCATTGTAAACAAAAATCGACGGTTATTTATTTCATCAAAGTTAACTGTTGACAAATTATCTTTAAACGACAAAGAAACCCTATTTTTTTAAAAACAACCCTCTAATATTACATCAAACATATATTTTGTACCCATAATATAAATATGTTGTTGGTAATGTTAAATTACAATTTTTTTTAACTAAGTTATGGTCAACTTTAATTATGAATTATGGTATGCTAAAGTATCCAGATCGTTCTATTTATCAATCAACCGTAAGCAGAAAAGAATGGAAATTTAAAGAATTTGGTAATATAAGAGATAGTTATAAAAGTAGTCCTTGATGTTGATAAGCAGTTGAACTTTTTATTAACTGTGCAAGAAAATCCACAACAATCCAGTAAAAATTTTGCAGCAGAAAACTCGCTAAGCAAAACAACGATTTTTAAATATTTAAAAAAAAATAAGTTTCACCGGTACAAAAATAATTTATTTCAGGAGCTCAATTTTTTCGAAATAATGATGAAGCGATATAATAATGACCACCCAATTTTTAAAACATGTAGATTTTTCAGATATAGCATCATTTTACATAAATAGCACTTTTAATATTAATAGACAAAACTGTAGGTACTTATACACCTATTTCTTTATTTAATACTCATGCACAAATATTTTTGAATTTTCCCCTTCCACTGCTAATCAATGACTACTTCATTCCATGGAACCTTAGAACATAAAATAGTAAGGAAGGAGTTTATGTTATATCTACAATGTTAAAATCTGGTGATGGAAGTCGTCCATATTGGATAACCATTTATGACTCATAGTTTGTTTACAAGTTATAAAAATTTAGTTTTCTGTTAAAAATTTGGATTAATTATTTAAGTTTAGAACATTTTTCGTTTATAATAGGTTTATTTAAATATTAGTAAGTTTTTTTTTAATTCAAAATTTTAGTGGTATATATATATATATATATTGTAAATAATTTTAAAGACAATGGTTAGTTGTAGCGCTTGTGGGTGCTCAAAGACTAATAAAAACGACCATAAGAAAATTACTTTTCATTGGTAAGTAGCTATTATTATAATAAATATACATTATATATACGTAAACTATATAACTATATTTATTTTTAAATTAAATTAATACTTTGCATTGATCCCTAACCTATCTATTTAAAGTGACATAGGCGTATCAATAATGGAAAGAGGATATTTTATTTTAATTATCATTAATTTACAATTTTTTAGTTGTATATGTCAATTATTTTTATGTCTATGGAGTATTCTAAAGCAACGTTGTACAATAAATGTATTTGTGTATTAACAAATTATTAAATTCGCAGTTTCCCACGGGATGAAAATATTAAACGGAAATGGTTAAATATTGTGGATAAAGCAAACTAGAGTCCAGTCAAGAATAGCTTTTTATGCTCACAACAATTTACAGAACAATCATTTGATAGGACATCTGCAGTAATTATTATACTAGTATACCAAATGTTATAACTACAATTAAAATCGCAAGAATGAAATATGTAAGTAATTATTACATCCACAAATTGCTTTAATAACATTGACCAAATCTATATTTTTTCTCAAATCTATTTACAGATATTTTACTTAAACATATATTTCACTAATATATATCTTTTCTATGCAGGTAAGGACTAATTACCCTTATGCTGAAGAGATAATAACTACTAGCAGTGAAACTATTTCACCATTTCCCGTTCCTGAAACTCTACCACTTACTTCTGAAAATCCTCGTAAGAAACAACTTATAAAAAACATCTGTGACGTATATTTAAAAACAAGAATTTATTATATATTTAAAAGTAAAATAAATAATGTAGAAAAAATTAGACATGTTTACACAAAATTCAATCTAAGGACCAATAGTGGTAGAATGAAAAATTTTAATAAAAATTGTATAGTATATAACTGGTTTTATTTCCTTAAATCTAGTAACCCCATTTTAGGCAATGTTATACTATTTCTTTTAGATATGTTTCAATAAGGAAATTATTTTTCTATTAATAAAAATATAGGACGCCACTGTTAAAAAGTAACTTCCGGTAGTCATCTTGGATAACCATCCCGATCAACTGTCCTTGAACGAGCAATACTTCCTTACTATTTTATGTTCTAAGCATGGAACACAACGTATTGCTACCCAGGACTACCACTACTTAAATGAAAAAAAACCTTTTAGCTGTCAAAAGCTAGCTTCTATTTGCCCTATAGACCCGACAGCTCAGGCCATAAACCACAAAGAAGAAGTTCCAATTTTTATTTCATTTATTTTTATTAGTGCGTATAACAATAAAAAAACTGCGACGGTCCAAAAAAAACAAAATACAGATCCGTTCAAATAAAATAAACAATGAACTAACCTCTTATGGTCTTATTCCTAATAATATACGGATTGCCAGCAAAATTTATAAGGGGCACGCACATTTAGGGAGAACTACGAGAGTGGGAGTTAGTTCGGACATGAGTATTAAATTTGAGCCATTAACGAGATGGGTCTATTGGGCACATACTAATCCTCATTGAATGGTGCATTCGCAACATCCCGAAAAAGTTAAAGTTTTAGACAGGAATTGTTGATAACCATTAGAGCTGAGCAAATTTATCGATAACTTGTATTTTTTCGATAATTTAATATTATTGACAACTCATATAATATGGTTTTCACTTACTAGGTCTATTTTGTTTGTGGATGTAGGTAATCTCAAGGAAAACGGCGATTCTTTCCTCATCGCAAACCATACAACACATCACATCAGGATGTTCATTCATAGCCAACACAGATTATTTACGTAGGCATAACCAGCTGTGTAATATTATCCACCAGAAACTGGCCAACAAATATGGACTGCTTAATACCTATACACCGTATTACAAGTATAATCCACAGGCAGTGCTCGAGAATGCAGATTTTAGACTCTACTACGATAGGTCCATTATTACCGATAGACAGGTGACGAATAATCGACCCGACATTGTAGTAGTGGATAAGAAAACTAAATCGGGGCTGTTAGTCGATGTTGCAGTTCCAAACAATAACAACGTTTTGGATAAGTATAATGAAAAGATGGCAAAGTACACCGATCTTGCCATAGAAGTGGGACAGATGTGGCATGCAGAAAAAGTGGAAGTGGTACCGATCATCGTATCATCAACTGGACTCATTCCCAAAAGTCTTGAAGACAGTCTTAAAAAACTCGATCTTCATAAAAACACTTTTATTGACTTGCAAAAAGCGGCAATTTTAAACACATGTCATACTGTTAGAAAATTTTTAAATATATAAATTTTGAGCCTAATCCCATTTCCGTTTACGCTCGGGATAGGTAAATATTACCAGCAATAGCTGAGTAAGTGCATAAGTTTTTTGATAATAATAATAATAATAACAAACCTTAATTTAAAATGTTCTAAAATACGTACCCTATTGTCAATTAAAATAATTCACTAAACAAAATATTGTCACACTGAGAAAAATAAGGCACTATAAACTATTGTGCATGCACACTTTTTTCAACAATGGTGCCTACACATAAAGTTATTCTGCCGTGGTGCACATAAAATTATGGTTCCTCCGCCAATTAGCGACGTCACAAACTTATTTGCTGCTCGCACTATAAGATATAGGTCAAGACATCATATTGTATAACTCTAATGAACGAAAATATAAAGTGCACTGTTTAAAATACGTAATTGACAGCATTTTATATTATAATGCATTCATAATCCTATTATGTGCCTTTGCATTTTACTTTTTGATGCGTACCAGATCGTACCCTATAATATATCGTGCCTGCGCATGATATTATTTGCTGCTGGAAGCATATCTTTATATGCGACTGCACTAAATTTCATAGTGCTTTTTTAGCTGGGCATGATCCTTTTACGTGCCCTAGTATTTTTTTCCGCACTATTTAATATCGTGACGGGAATATATTGTATGTCCTTATTCTACTTCACATTTATAGTTTAGAGTATGTCCATACAGAGGGTTTTTAATGATTAATATTTAACCCTAATAGAAATAGAACTGAGTAATGTATAAAAGAAGGGTGTAACATAAACTTAACTGTAATTTAATTACTTTTAAAATAAGTACGGTTTATCACGGTAAACTTTTAAATTGATTTTACTGAAAACATCAATTTTGGACATACAATATTTGTCCTCTTAGCCATCGATATATTCACAATAAGAAATAAATTGAAAAGAAAAAGAGTAAATGTGCTTTAAATGCATGGGCTTTAAATTTTTTGTTTTGTTTGGAAAAATAAACTCCTCCCAGTGACGTCACGACTTAGGTTGTCTATTGTAATTGTTTATCGATAACTGTAAATTATCGTTAAATTATCGACAAACTTATCGTTAACTATCGATGGCCATCGATAATTATCTATAAGTTAATAAATTATCAGCCGGCGATGGTTGCAACTCGTCAAGCGCGGCAGACAAGATGTCAACTAATGTTTTGTGGTGGGCTAAACGGAGTGTCTTTGCCATTTCGTGGTCACGAAGTCCATCAAGAAATGCTTCAACAGCTAAAAATTCCATCATTTGTTCTGGAGCTGAAGGGTAAGCAAATCTTACCAATCTGGCAATATCTACTTCGTACTCTTGAAGTGTCTCCTCTCGCTTCTGTTTTCGAGTCTTTAACTGCGATCGGTACAAGTTCTCCAAGTGTTCGTGACCATATCGCATGTTCAAGCTTTTCTTCAGTTGCTCAAAATCATCTGTGTCCTCCACTGGTATGGTCTGAAGAACATCCAAAGCGTCTCCTCTCAGAGCGATGGTGAGGTTTATTGCCGTCTCTTTTTGGGACCATCCGTTCGCTCTTGAAGCTGTTTCGAACTGTTTGAGATAATTTTCCCAAGACATCTTTCCGTCAAAGGTTGGGGCCTTAACACGAACAGAACTTTCGTTGCCTTCCAATTTCGGTTTCCGCTCCACTTTGTAGCTTCTCATTTCGTCCTCGTTTTCCTCTCCTAAATCTTCCATATCTTCTTTACCTCCTTTTTCCATCTCTTCCATTTGCTTTTCCATTTCTCTTATTTTATCTTCAATTTTTTTTTTCAAATGAAGAGATTTTATTTTCCATAGAAAAAATATCCAAAGAAACTTTGTTTTCCAAAGAAGAAATGTCAGAAGAAACTTTATTTTCCAAAGAAGAAATATCAGAACATACTTTATTTTCCAAAGACGAAATATCATTTTTTAAAGAAGACATATCAGTAGAGACTTTGTTTTCCAAAGAAGAAATATCATTTTTCAAAGAAGACATATCGCAAGAAATATCATTTTTTAAACAAGACATTTCGGAAGAAATATCACTCTTCAAAGAAGACATGTCAGAAGAGATATCACTCTTCAAAGAAGACATGTCGGAAGAGATATCACTCTTCAAAGAAGACATATCGGAAGAGATATCACTCTTCAAAGAAGACATATCGGAAGAAACTTTATTTAAGGAAGAAATAATTGTAGCAGAAGAGTCGTCTACGAAAATATGATTTTCTGGATCTAAACCATCAACTCAGTCTTCCTTCCTGTTGTTTCCAATTCACGATCCTCCAGCTCTTGACGCAATTCTGTCACTTTCAAGTCACAAAGTTTTTTCGACATATTTATTTTTTTTACACTATATTTATTTACAATATCCCACTTCTGACACCAATGTAACGTTTATTTATTTTTACTAGTTTTTTTTTAATTTATATTTATACTATTTAAATCACTAACACTGTTTAATTTATATAACACAATTTATTTACAATACTTCTATTTATGTAAGACAATATTTCTATTCGCATTTACCTAACAACCCAGCAAACACAAAAACATATTGGATATATATATGTTATGTAATTTTTGAAATATAAAAGTCACAGTTATATAAAACTAAAGTCACAACTGGATAATATTTATGTATTGAATACTGACAAAGGCCGGCACAGCTAGAGAACAATAGTGATATAATATGTACGTATTTATATTATTTATATTTATTATGTATATTATGTTATATCTCAAATATATCCAAATTACTATGTAACTTATATGTTTATTTCGGATCTCCGTTTCTGATGATTGTTCACCATAACCACTGTAAAATTGTAAAACTGAGCTACTTATCTATTTCTTTTTCTTCCTCATTGACAAGTCACAGAGGTCTTTCAATATTTCTCTTTTTAAAGAATTATTTTGTCTAAAATGTATAATTAAGTTATTTGAATGTAAATCAATTATACTTGAAAATAACTTTGGTGTGATAAGTATAATATAAATAATAATAATAATAATTAGTACTTACATAATACTCTCCAATACTCAACACAAAGACACCCAGAAAAAATTTTATTATAAGTATATACTTTGTCATTAATAATTTGCACGGGTATTTGTAACACTCGAACGACTCGTGACAATTTATAGGTTATAATTTTCTTCTTTTTTCGTAAGACGTATTAGACGAGGCGAAATTTATAAAATATTTTATGTAGCTTTTACGTAATATATACATAAAATATTTTATGTAGCAAATTTTACGTATTAAATATATATAATTTTGTTCTTCTATTTATGTAGCAGAATTTACATCATGAATAGATAATCAATTAGATATATCTAATATATAAAATAATTTATAATGTCAATATTGAGAATATATAACAAAGTTTATTTAGATTTTGTTACATAAATACTACGTAAAAAATATATAATTGTTTTATATAAAAATCTTTCTTTCTCTGTTATATATTTTTATGTAGCATATACATTTGTGTTTGCTGGGAACATACTACTAACTAACTAACTCAAAATATTCGAATTGGTCCTTTATATAGGTAAATATGATTCGAGTATACTCCAGTCTATTCTGGAAATCGTCTCGAAGATTCCCCGCTTCGCTCATCAAGCGCCGTTGAAAGAAACGTATATTCTGGAATATTCTCGCGTCATCTGTCTGCTTCGCGTCTGGGTCATAGCGCCAGAGGCGTACTCGCACAACAATATACTACTTATTGAAAGAAGATACTACAAGCAGTGTAATACATACTTCTACGACAAGTAAATACTACTGAAACTTATAACATGCTTAATGGTGGAGCAGATACTTCTAAGTAAATTCTTTAATTTGTAGTATTAGCATTTACTTCATTTTTATTCATACCACCCATTATATAAACTTCCTTTGTATAAACCTCAGTGTGTTGGCAGTAGTTAAAAAGTAAATTTAAATAAGTAAAATATATTCCTTAAAATAATTTTTAATTTGTGTGATAACATTGCAGTACAATGTTTCCCCATATTATGCATGTAGCATGTAGCTGATAATGAAAATCGTAGAGCCATCTACCAAGAGTTTTATCTTCGACGACGACCTATGAGGGATGCTGCAGATCCTTTTTCTTTAACTGATGAACACTTCTGTTCAGGTTGAATAAGGAGCTAGTTCGTTTCTTGTTTGATGAAATAGTTCCATGTATGAGAAATGCCAATAACTGCAAAGCTATAGGTATAACCGTTGGGAAAAACATTTGCAGCCTTATCATTCTATACAACAGGAACATATCAGGGAGTTATTGGACAGTCATTTAATGTATCAATGTCCCAACAAAGTATCAGTCGATGTGTCACTGAAGTCCACAATTGATTATTGATCAGCTTGCTGATAGAGATATAAAGATCCCACAAACTCTGTTGGAGAAAGATCGAATAAAGGAAAGATTTATGATTAAAACGGATTCCCAGGGGTTATTGGTGCAATAGATTGTACACATATTGCAATTTTGAGACCCACAGAAGAATAACATAATTACTTTAACAGGTAATAAGATTTTTTCATAATTCTGAATACTATAATTTGCATTTTATTTTTTTAGATATGTGACTATGATTTAAAAATCTTAAATATAAATGCGAGATATCCAGGGTCCTGTCATGATGCTTTCATTTAGAGAAATTCCATTATACATGACGAGTTGAGTCAATGTTATAATGCTGGAGATCAAACTTCATGGTTATTAGGTGATTCAGGATATCCCCAACAACAATGGCTCATGACTCCTATATTGAATCCTGCAATAGATTCAGCTCAGTATCATTACAACATAAGACATGCCAGTGCAAGAAATTGTATTGAGCATTGTACTGGGGTTTTGAAAAGTCGGTTCAGATGTTTGTTACAAAAATTGCAATATAACCCTGAAAAAGTAGGGAATATAGTTGTAGCATGTGCAGTACTGCATAATTTGTGCACAACACAGAATTTTGAACACCCTATACTAAATCAGCTAGAAGAAAATGAAGATTATTTGATAGTTGCTGATGATTGTAATCAGCTATAAATGAATGAAAATAATAAAAATTTATGGATTCAAAGATATTTCTCATGAGTTTTCTGTTAATATAAATATTTATTACATGTCTCATATATTTGATTACACTGTTTGCTTGAGGAGGAGATAAAGAAAAATTCAAAATTAACATTAATTATTTATATATATATATATATATATATACATAAATATAACAAAAATAATAATTCCCTTAAATCTAAAATAAAAAGAAACTCAAAAATCCAAAATAATAATAGCTCTCAACTAAAATACCCAGTAATACAAAAAATAAAATATTGGTATCTTAGTTGTGACAATTAAATTATTGTTCACGAACAAAAATGGTCCACAAGTACTTGAAAAGAATATGCCATTCTATTAATATTTTCAAGTGACCTCAAAATATCTTCATGCATACTGTTCAGATCAACTTTGCGATTTTTTGAACTATTTTTGGTTTTTGTTGTAGACTCTATTTCTGACTGCAAATTGTTCTCTATTGACAGGCCATCAAAGATTTCCTCTACTATATTCTGATCTGCTTCTTGATTTATTCCATGAGACATTGGGTGGTATGAATAAAAACGAAGTACATGCTAATACTAGAAGTATTAACATCTTCTTTGTAGTATATACTTCAAATGTAAGAAGGTACTACATTTCAAAGTAGATACTTTTAATTTTTCCGGAATTTACTATACTAAGTAGAATTCACGCGAAAACGGCTGAAGTATTTACTATAATTTGAAGTAGTGACTTCATACAGCAGATACTTCAATTTCAAGAAGAAATTGTAGTATTTACTTGACGTTAGCGAAGTTGGTAAAATAGCAGCTTCACCGAGAATGCTAAATGCTACGATATGAAAATGATTATTATTATCATTAATAATTAATAATAATAAAGACTTATTATTTATTTTCGTCTAATTTCAGCAATATTTTGTTCAGCATATAATTTAGGCATAACTGGTTCATCTTCTACATCAATTTGTAGAAAATCTTCATGTGGATCTCTCAAAAACTTACCACAGTTATATATGTAAACTCGTAAAATTTTTGTTGCCATTGGTTTAATTTAATTTTCCGATTCCCTGTTTTGTTCTTATCCACGATACTCTTAATTTTACTTTTCATGTTATTGATTTTCTTCATCACTTGTTTACAATCTAATGTTTGTTTAGTATTTTTATTGTAAATATACGACCAATCCCTAAGTACCTTGTCTTTTGTTGATTTAATTGCAGGTGTCATTTTTTTATCTAAAATTATTTTATGGTCTTCCAATGTAATAACAAAGGCTAACTGTAAATCTTCATTATGGGATTCTTCTTGTTGGGGCATTTCTTCATCTGAAGACATTTTAATAACCACACCTACACACCTGACTACTTATTTCAAATGAAATTAAACAAATTTGATAAACATGTCTTAATATTGTAATTCCCAACTAGGTCAAAGTGGGGTAGATGCTACACCTTTTGAAGCATATACTACTTATTGACAGAAGATACTACAAGCAGTGTAGTACATACTTCTACGACAAGTAAATACTACAGAAACTTATAACATGCTTAATGGTGGACCAGACACTTCTAAGTAAATTCTTTAATTTGTAGTATTAGCATTTACTTCATTTTTATTCATACCACCCATTATATAAACTTCCTTTGTATAAACCTTCAGTATCTGAAATTAAAATAAAAGCATTGGATTAATTGAATCCTATAATTAGTTGATTATAAGTAGACATACTTTGTTCACATTCATTTTTGGAATAAGTTGATCCTACAATCTGTTTTTCTCTAGGTTTTTCTTCTGCTGTCAGTTTGATAATTTTCCTTTTGAGACCTGTAAAAAGTATAATGATATACAATCTAGTTTGTATTACATTCCATTTAGATTTTTTTAAGTATTTTATGCACCTTTCTCAGTATCACTATTATCTCCATGAGCTGCTAGAGGTCCTATTAAGTTTAAATGGTGTTTTCTCTAATATGGAGAGAGTTTTATGAGGACCTGCACCAGTACCATGATATTAATATATTTCAGCCGATTTGGCTTTAGTTTTAGATTTCCAGTCTACAAGTTCATTCCATTCTTCTACAGTCGTTTCACCTTGGCCCAAACTATTCAATTTCGTGGTAAATTCATTCCATAACTTCGCATTTTTTTGTTTTTCATGTGTGCTAATTCTATTCGTAATAATTTTATTATGCACTTCGGAAAATATTAATAATGTTGCCCAATGATCATTTGATACATTATTTGGAAGATTGTTAAAATAAAACCACACAACTAATTAAATAAACATAAACTTTATTCCTTATTCCAATATCCAGCATGGCAATCGAACAACTTATTTTTAACTAAAAAAAGGTTATTCCCATTCTTCTGTATTGCTGCCTGTGGCCTTGGCTACTGGCATTACCAGCACAACAATAAAAAAATATAGATACTAAAATTACAGAGGTTTGTAATGCAACAATATAACACAAGGCCAAAATATATAAGAAAAAACAAAAATTTATTGGAAAAAACGCTTCCTTATGGGACTAACATTTTTAAATATTTTTTTGTTCTTTTTGTTGGATCTGTTGGCAGCCTTTGCCTTGTATAGAACTCATGCATTTTGTAACTGTTAATTTTTTAGGTTGGTTGTCTTTGACCTACATGAAAATGGTGTCAAAAAAAATATTGAATTGACACATTTACGTTCTCACTGTACAATTACATATTTTTTATGTCTCTTTACTAACTATTTTAATTAAAAAATTATACCGCTTTTAAAAATATCTTCTTTAGCTTTCAATTTATATATTTTTTATATCTTACTTGCTCTAACATTATTTTTCGGAGATTTTTTATTCTGGGCCTGGGTCATAGGAACAAAATCGTCTTTCCTGGCCTATAATTGAGAATCTCCGATAAAGAATGTTAGAGCAGTTGCGAGGAAAAGTAACACTAAGACCCAAAGTAATAACTGGTACGACACTAGGCACCGGTAAGTTACTTTGAGGTTTGTGGTACTTTTTCTTGCAACTGCTCTAACATTATTTGTCGGAGATTCTCGATTCTGGGCCAGGAAAGACGATTTCGCTCTTACAACTCAGGCCCAATCTTCGGGATTCTAGTTGGAGAACTAGTAACTTTCTTTAATTGTGTGTGTTGGCAGTAGTTAAAAAGTACATTTAAATAAGTAAAATATATTCCTTAAAATAATTTTTAATTTGTGTGATAACATTGCAGTACAATGTTTCCCCATATTATGCATGTAGCTGATAATGAAAATCGTAGAGCCATCTACCAAGAGTTTTATCTTCGACGACGACCTATGAGGGATGCTGCAGATCCTTTTTCTTTAACTGAAGAACACTTCTGTTCAGAATGAATAAGGAGCTAGTTCGTTTCTTGTTTGATGAAATAGTTCCATGTATGAGAAATTCCAATAACTGCAAAGCTATAGGTATAACCGTTGGGAAAAACATTTGCAGCCTTATCATTCTATACAACAGGAACATATCAGAGAGTTATTGGACAGTCATTTAATGTATTGTAACGTTTATTTATTTTTACTAGTCTTTTTAATTTATTTTTATACTATTTAAATCACTAACACTGTTTAATTTATATAACACAATTTATTTACAATACTTTAATTTATATAAGACAATATTTCTATTCGCATTTATCTAACAACATACTACTAACTAACCCAAAATATTCGAATCGGTCCTTTATATAGGTAAATATTGTCGAGCATATTCCAGTCTATTCTGGAAATCATCTCGATGATTCCCCGCTTCGCTCTTCAAGCGCCGTATATTCCAGAACGTTCTCGCATCATTTGTCTGCTTCGCGTCTGGGTCATAGCTCCAGGGGCATACTCGCACAACATTGCCCCCTCCTTAAGAGATAGTTCCTCCTGGAACTTTTAAGGAATTGAGACTGGATGGAGATACTTGCAACTGAATCCTCGTCTACAATTTCCAGTTGCATGGAAATAACATGGAATGGTCTTTGATGTCAGCTGGACACGGGGCGAATGGCTGCATACCAACACTTGGACTTCGGTATCTTGAAAGATTACTTCCACCATATTTCGGATGACCCTCCAATCCAATGAGTTGCACTCTATTTTCGGCATGGCTAGCTTCTGTATGTTGGACTCCAATACGTGCTCTCTCAAGTTAAGTAATGATTCCCATATATTTCGATAAGTGGGCTGGTCTTGGTAGGTATTCTTGGTAATCAGATAGAAGAGGCAACGGAAGTCATCTCAAAGTATCAAAGGCTTTCCAGTGGCTGGTAACTGATTTCGAAATTCTGACAGTCGAACAAACTTCCTTCGAAAGACAGACGCTAATCCTCGGCCGTCACTGATAGTGGCGGAAACGCTATGGGCCAATGAGTAGTCACCAGGAAGTGTGAACAGGTCTTGCTCTCTCTCAATAGTCACGCTGTATCTAGCTTTCCCAGTACCTCCATATGCACCCATAAATTCTTCGAAAGCAAGGTCGGGTGTATCTTGGACTTGATTTTCGACTCCTTCTTCCTGGTTATGATCTCCTACAAATTTCGCCAGTCGGTTTCGGTGTACTACCTTAGGATTTCCATTCGGAGTCTTTATTATACGGTATATGATGTCATTGATTCTTTTCTTAATGATGTATGGTCCCTCCCAAGATTGTTGTAGCTTTGGTGAGTACCCCTTCTGTCTTTTCGGGTTATGTAGCCAGACTTTGTCACCTTCTTGGAAACATCCCTCTATAGCTTGGGTATCATACCGTTTCTTCATCCTGTCACTGGCAACTTGGAGATGGGAGAGCGAACCAAATCATGCATGTCGTCCATTTTTCTTCGTAACTGGATTACAAAGTCTTCTCCAGCTATATCCTCTCCAGGTCGGCATCCAAACTCGAGGTCGCATGGTAACCTCATCTCACGTCCAAACAAGACTTTCGCTGGTGTTTGACCTGTTGATTCATTGACGGCGGATCGATAAGCCATTGCAAAGAGCGAAATATACTGGTCCCAGTCTCTTTGGTGATCGGATGCTACTTTTGATAGATATTTGCCAATGGTTTTATTCATGCGTTCTACCATTCCATCCGATTGTGGGTGCAATGCTGTAGTTCTTGTTTTCTTCATTCCTAAATTGTCGCAAATTCCTTGAAAGAGTTGAATTTCGAAGTTTTTTCCTTGGTCACTGTGAATCTCCAAGGGCACTACATATCGGCAAATAAACTCTTTCACTAGCACGTCTGCGACAGTTGCTGCCTCTTGATTTGGAATGGCGTAGACTTCAACCCACTTCGTAAAATAATCCATTACCACCAACATGTATTTATTCTTATTCTCAGTAGTGGGGAACGGTCCAGCAATATCTAAAGCAATTCTCTCTAATGGGCTACCAACGTTATATTGTTTCATGGGAGCCTTTCCTCTTTTCTGAGGTCCATTACTAGCAGCACAGATGGTACACTTCTTACACTAGTCCTTAACATCATCGGAACTATTCATCCAATAAAACCTTTCACGAACTCTCTGCAGGGTTTTCTTAACACCAAGATGACCTCCTGATGGACTGTCGTGTAACTGTCGTAGTACTTCGGCTACTCTACTCTTTGGTATAACTAATTGCTTTCTGTTAACGGAACCGTCGTCATTTTCAATTATTCTCTTTAATAAATCGCCTTCCAAAATGAAAGACTCCCACTGAGCCTAATATGATTTAAGGACTGTAGAGAATTTTGACACTTCTTGCCAAGTAGGTCGACGATCTTCTATCTTCCATTCTCTCATTTTCTTCTTTAATTCTAGTAGGTGCCCAGTCGTCGTTAACTACAGTTGTTCGTAGTATTGCAGTCTCTTTTAATTCTGTCTTACTGCAGTGAGAACACTCTTCTGGGCACGGTCTTCTGGAAAGGGAGTCTGCATTTCTGTGACTTATCCCAGCTCGATGTTCGATCCTAAAGTCGTACTCTTGGAGTCGTTCGATCCACCTGGCAATTTGACCTTCAGGGTTCTTAAACTGCATTAGCCATTTTAGGGCTGCATGGTCCGTCCGGATTAAGAATTTTCTTCCATAAAGATATTGGTAGAAGTGTTCAACCGATTTCACAACTGCCAGAAGTTCTCTTCTCGTAACGCAGTAATTCCGCTCAGGTTTGGAGAGTACTTTACTAAAATAACCCAGGACTCTCTCTTGTCCATCTTGAATCTGTGAAAGGACTCCTCCAATTCCGATATTACTGGCATCTGTATCCAAAATAAATTCTCCTTCCGGTTGTGGGTAGCCTAATATCGGTGCTGCGGTTAAATGCTTCTTCAGAGTTTCAAAAGCCGTTTGACAGTTTTCATCCCAGCAGAACTCTCTCGTTTCCTCTGTAAGGCGTGTTAATGGCTTGGCAATGTCTGAAAACTTTCTGATAAATCGGCGATAGTATGTACATAGACCAAGAAAACTTCTTATTTGATGTTTATCAGTTGGTCGTGGCCATTGTTTGATAGATAATTAACTTTGTCTTGGAATAACTGACATTTCTTTGGATTCAGCATCAGTTGGGCAGCTTGAAGTCTTTTAAAAACATCTTCTAAGTTTTTCAGATGTTCTTCGAATGTCTCCCCCAAGACTATGATGTCGTCTAAGTAGACCAGGCACGTTTTCCAAGACAACCCTCTCAATACGTTCTCCATCAGTCTTTCAAATGTCGCAGGAGCATTACATAGTCCGAATGGCATGACATTGAACTGAAATAATCCAGAACCGGTGGTAAAGGCTGTCTTTTCTTTGTCTCTTGGGTCCATTTCTACCTGCCAATAACCAGACTTCAAATCTAAGGTAGAAAATAATTTACTTCCAGCTAGAGTGTCCAGGGTATCGTCGATTCGAGGCAGAGGATAACTGTCCTTCTTGGTAACATTGTTCAACTGACGGTAGTCTACACAGAACCTCGTAGTTCCATCCTTTTTCTTGACCAAGACTACCGGAGAGACCCATGGACTGGTAGAAGGTTCTATCACTCCATCTTCTTCCATTTCTCGAACAATCCTTTCAGCTTCTTGCCTCTTTGCCTGTGGTAATCTAGCTGATTGACGAATTGGCTTGGCATCACCCGTGTCGATTTTATGTTTTACAGCAGAGGTACAAAAATGTTGCGATACCGATGAAGAAAATCTTTCATTTTTCTTTTCTCTTCTCGGTTTAAAGATGTACCAGCAACCGCCACCATTTGTTCAAACTTATCGTAGGAATTATCGGGAATAGTTGTCTGTCGAATTATAGATGTTACTGGTACGGAGGTTCCAACTTTGGTCTCTTTCTTGATCGTAATTGAGTGATCATTGACATTTATAACTCGTACTGGAATTTCTTTAGCAGAAGTGACCAATTCTTTTCCTATCAAAATTCCTCGACCGACCTCCTCATCATGGTTCCATGATTCCATCATCACAGGTATTCCTTCGTCAATAGTTCCTTGCAGTCTGGCCACTATGATCGTTTCGCTTCTACCAGGTACCACAGTATCCTCCTGGACAACGGCTGGCACGGTTTTGTCCTCATATAGATGAAGGAATATTTCTTCAGAACCAACTTTGATAACTCTGTTCTTGAAATCCAGTTGGAAACCATGTGAGTTCATCACATCCATTCCTAATATCACATCTTCCTCAATATCAGCGACAATAACAGTATGCGTGAACTTTTCTGAGCCAATTCCTATTTGAACCTGGACTTCTCCAAGGATGTTAGCTCTATCACCTGTGGCAGTTCGCAGTCGTAGTCTTGTTGGTAAAAGCTTCTTACGGCTATTTATAGTTGCTGGCCGTATAATCTTTCTGGTCGCTCCAGTATCCACCAATTGTGTATACTTTTTACCGTTGACTTCACCATCTACATATACACTGTTTTCGCGGCATTTCAAAGAGGCTATTAGTATAAGAGGGTCTTTAGAAACGTTCCGGGTCGAAGCTGCCCCCTCTAGGCCCGCCCGTTTTAGTTTTTCCTGTGGAGTAGTTTCTTGATTCGTAGTGACCCCAGGACGTTTACATGAATTGCGAGCATGTCCTATTTCACCACAATTCCAGCGCCTGATGGTCTTATTCTTTTTCTTATCAGTAAAGTTCTTCATCATATTTACTAATTGGTCTAACTTATTTTCATCTTCCTCTTCCGTTACAGACCTTACTTTACTGTATCCTCCACAAGCTTTCGAAGCCGCTTCATACTCAAGCGCGGCAGACAAGATGTCAACTAATGTTTTGTGGTGGGCTAAACGGAGTGTCTTTGCCATTTCGTGGTCACGAAGTCCATCAAGAAATGCTCCAACAGCTAAACATTCCATCATTTGTTCTGGAGCTGAAGGGTAAGCAAATCTTACCAATCTGGCAATATCTACTACGTACTCTTGAAGTGTCTCCTCTCACTTCTGTTTTCGAGTCTTTAACTGCGATCGGTACAAGTTCTCCAAGTGTTCGTGACCATATCGCATGTTCAAGCTTTTCTTCAGTTGCACAAAATCATCTGTGTCCTCCACTGGTATGGTCTGAAGAACATCCAAAGCGTCTCCTCTCAGAGCGATGGTGAGGTTTATTGCCTTCTCTTTTTGGGACCATCCGTTCGCTCTTGCAGCTGTTTCGAACTGTTTGAGATAATTTTCCCAAGACATCTTTCCGTCAAAGGTTGGGGCCTTAACACGAACAGAACTTTCGTTGCCTTCCAATTTCGGTTTCCGCTCCACTTTGTAGCTTCTCATTTCGTCCTCGTTTTCCTCTCCTAAATCTTCCATATCTTCTTTACCTCCTTTTTCCATCTCTTCCATTTGTTTTTCCATTTCTTTTATTTTATCTTCAATTTTTTTTTTCAAATGAAGACATTTTATTTTCCATAGAAGAAATATCCAAAGAAACTTTGTTTTCCAAAGAAGAAATGTCAGAAGAAACTTTATTTTCCAAGGAAGAAATATCAGAACATACTTTATTTTCCAAAGACGAAATATCATTTTTTAAAGAAGACATATCAGTAGAGACTTTGTTTTCCAAAGAAGAAATATCATTTTTCAAAGAAGACATATCGCAAGAAATATCATTTTTTAAACAAGACATTTCGGAAGAAATATCACTCTTCAAAGAAGACATGTTAGAAGAGACATCACTCTTCAAAGAAGACATGTCGGAAGAGATATCACTCTTCAAAGAAGACATATCGGAAGAGATATCACTCTTCAAAGAAGACATATCGGAAGAAACTTTATTTAAGGAAGAAATAATTGTAGCAGAAGAGTCGTCTACGAAAATCTGATTTTCTGGATCTAAACCATCAACTCAGTCTTCCTTCCTGTTGTTTCCAATTCACGATCCTCCAGCTCTTGACGCAATTCTGTCACTTTCAAGTCACAAAGTTTTTTCGACATATTTTTTTTTTTTACACTATATTTATTTACAATATCCCACTTCTGACACCAATGTAACGTTTATTTATTTTTACTAGTCTTTTTTAATTTATATTTATACTATTTAAATCACTAACACTGTTTAATTTATATAACACAATTTATTTACAATACTTTAATTTATGTAAGACAATATTTCTATTCGCATTTACCTAACAACATACTACTAACTAACTAACTCAAAATATTCGAACTGGTCCTTTATATAGGTAAATATGATTCGAGTATACTCCAGTCTATTCTGGAAATCGTCTCGAAGATTCCCCGCTTCGCTCATCAAGCGCCGTTGAAAGAAACGTATATTCTGGAATATTCTCGCGTCATCTGTCTGCTTCGCGTCTGGGTCATAGCGCCAGAGGCGTACTCGCACAACAATATACTACTTATTGAAAGAAAATACTACAAGCAGTGTAATACATACTTCTACGACAAGTAAATACTACTGAAACTTATAACATGCTTAATGGTGGAGCAGATACTTCTAAGTAAATTCTTTAATTTGTAGTATTAGCATTTACTTCATTTTTATTCATACCACCCATTATATAAACTTCCTTTGTATAAACCTCAGTATCACTATTATCTCCATGAGCTGCTAGAGGTCCTATTAAGTTTAAATGGTGTTTTCTCTAATATGGAGAGAGTTTTATTATGAGGACCTGCACCAGTACCATGATGATATTAATATATTTCAGCCGATTTGGCTTTAGTTTTAGATTTCCAGTCTGCAAGTTCATTCCATTCTTCTACAGTCGTTTCACCTTGGCTCAAACTATTCAATTTCGTGGTAAATTCTTTCCATAACTTCGCATTTTTTTGTTTTTCATGTGTGCTAAATCTATTCGTAATAATTTTATTATGCACTTCGGAAAATATTAATAATGTTGCCTAATGATCATTTGATACATTATTTGGAAGATTGTCGAAATAAAACCACACAACTAATTAAATAAAAATAAACTTTCTTCCAATATCCAGCATGGCAATCGAACAACTTATTTTTAACTAAAAAAAGGTTATTCCCATTCTTCTGTATTGCTGCCTGTGGCCTTGGCTACTGGCATTACAAGCACAAAAATAAAAAAATATAGATTAAAATACAGAGGTTTGTAATGCAACAATATAACACAAGGCCAAAATATATAAGAAAAAACAAAAATTTATTGGAAAAAACGCTTCCTTCTGGGACTAACATTTTTAAATATTTTTTTGTTCTTTTTGTTGGATCTGTTGGCAGCCTTTGCCTTGTATAGAACTCATGCATTTTGTAACTGTTAATTTTTTAGGTTGGTTGTCTTTGACCTACATGAAAATGGTGTCAAAAAAAATATTGAATTGACACATTTACGTTCTCACTGTACAATTACATATTTTTTATGTCTCTTTACTAACTATTTTAATTAAAAAATTATACCGCTTTTAAAAATATCTTCTTTAGCTTTCAATTTATATATTTTTTATATCTTACTTGCTCTAACATTATTTTTCGGAGATTTTTGATTCTGGGCCTGGGTCATAGGAACAAAATCGTCTTTCCTGGCCTATAATTGAGAATCTCCGATAAATAATGTTAGAGCAGTTGCGAGGAAAAGTAACACTAAGACCCAAAGTAATAACTGGTACGACACTAGGCACCGGTAAGTTACTTTGGGGTTTGTGGTACTTTTTCTTGCAACTGCTCTAACATTATTTGTCGGAGATTCTCGATTCTGGGCCAGGAAAGACGATTTCGCTCTTACAACTCAGGCCCAATCTTCGGGATTCTAGTTGGAGAACTAGTAACTTTCTTTAATTGTGTGTTGGCAGTAGTTAAAAAGTAAATTTAAATAAGTAAAATATATTCCTTAAAATAATTTTTAATTTGTGTGATAACATTGCAGTACAATGTTTCCCCATATTATGCATGTAGCTGATAATGAAAATCGTAGAGCCATCTACCAAGAGTTTTATCTTCGACGACGACCTATGAGGGATGCTGCAGATCCTTTTTCTTTAACTGAAGAACACTTCTGTTCAGAATGAATAAGGAGCTAGTTCGTTTCTTGTTTGATGAAATAGTTCCATGTATGAGAAATGCCAATAACTGCAAAGCTATAGGTATAACCGTTGGGAAAAACATTTGCAGCCTTATCATTCTATACAACAGGAACATATCAGAGAGTTATTGGACAGTCATTTAATGTATTGTAACGTTTATTTATTTTTACTAGTCTTTTTAATTTATTTTTATACTATTTAAATCACTAACACTGTTTAATTTATATAACACAATTTATTTACAATACTTTAATTTATATAAGACAATATTTCTATTCGCATTTATCTAACAACATACTACTAACTAACCCAAAATATTCGAATCGGTCCTTTATATAGGTAAATATTGTCGAGCATATTCCAGTCTATTCTGGAAATCATCTCGATGATTCCTCGCTTCGCTCATCAAGCGCCGTATATTCCAGAACGTTCTCGCATCATTTGTCTGCTTCGCGTCTGGGTCATAGCTCCAGGGGCGTACTCGCACAACATTGCCCCCTCCTTAAGAGATAGTTCCTCCTGGAACTTTTAAGGAATTGAGACTGGATGGAGATACTTGCAACTGAATCCTTGTCTACAATTTCCAGTTGCATGGAAATAACATGGAATGGTCTTTGATGTCAGCTGGACACGGGGCGAATGGCTGGATACCAACACTTGGACTTCGGTATCTTGAAAGATTACTTCCACCATATTTCGGATGACCCTCCAATCCAATGAGTTGCACTCGATAAGTGGGCTGGTCTTGGTAGGTATTATTGGTAATCAGATAGAAGAGACAACGGAAGTCATCTCAAGGTATCAAAGCCTTCCCAGTGGCTGGTAACTGATTTCGAAGTTCTGACAGTCGACCAAACTTCCTTCGAAAGACAGACGCTAATCCTCGGCCGTCGCTGATAGTGGCGGAAACGCTATGGGCCAATGAGTAGTCATCAGGAAGTGTGAACAGGTCTTGCTCTCTCTCAATAGTCACGCCGTATCTAGCTTTCCCAGTACCTCCATATGCACCCATAAATTCTTCGAAAGCAAGGTCGGGTGTATCTTGGACTTGATTTACGACTCCTTCTTCCTGGTTATGATCTCCTACAAATTTCGCCAGTCGGTTTCGGTGTACTACCTTAGGCTTTCCTTTCGGAGTCTTTATTATACGGTATATGATGTCATTGATTCTTTTCTTAATGATGTATGGTCCCTCCCAAGATTGTTGTAGCTTTGGTGAGTACCCCTTCTGTCTTTTCGGGTTATGGAGCCAGACTTTGTCACCTTCTTGGAAACATCCCTCTATAGCTTGGGTATCATACCGTTTCTTCATCCTGTCACTGGCAACTTGGAGATGGGAGAGCGAACCAAATCATGCATGTCGTCCATTTTTCTTCGTAACTGGATTACATAGTCTTCTCCAGCTATATCCTCTCCAGGTCGGCATCCAAACTCGAGGTCGCATGGTAACCTCATCTCACGTCCAAACAAGACTTTCGCTGGTGTTTGACCTGTTGATTCATTGACGGCGGATCGATAAGCCATTGCAAAGAGCGAAATATACTGGTCCCAGTCTCTTTGGTGATCGGATACTACTTTTGATAGATATTTGCCAATGGTTTTATTCATGCGTTCTACCATTCCATCCGATTGTGGGTGCAATGCTGTAGTTCTTGTTTTCTTCATTCCTAAATTGTCGCAAATTCCTTGAAAGAGTTGAATTTCGAAGTTTTTTCCTTGGTCACTGTGAATCTCCAAGGGCACTACATATCGGCAAATAAACTCTTTTACTAGCACGTCTGCGACAGTTGCTGCCTCTTGATTTGGAATGGCGTAGACTTCAACCCACTTCGTAAAATAATCCATTACCACCAACATGTATTTATTCTTATTCTCAGTAGTGGGGAACGGTCCAGCAATATCTAAAGCAATTCTCTCTAATGGGCTACCAACGTTATATTGTTTCATGGGAGCCTTTCCTCTTTTCTGAGGTCCATTACTAGCAGCACAGATGATACACTTCTTACACCAGTCCTTAACATCATCGGAACTATTCATCCAATAAAACCTTTCACGAACTCTCTGCAGGGTTTTCTTAACACCAAGATGACCTCCTGATGGACTGTCGTGTAACTGTCGTAGTACTTCGGCTACTCTACTCTTTGGTATAACTAATTGCTTTCTGTTAACGGAACCGTCGTCATTTTCAATTATTCTCTTTAATAAATCGCCTTCCAAAATGAAAGACTCCCACTGAGCCCAATATGATTTAAGGACTGTAGAGAATTTTGACGATCTTCTATCTTCCATTCTCTCATTTTCTTCTTTAATTCTAGTAGGTGCCCAGTCGTCGTTAACTACAGTTGTTCGTAGTATTGCAGTTTCTTTTAATTCTGTCTTACTGCAGTGAGAACACTCTTCTGGGCACGGTCTTCTGGAAAGGGAGTCTGCATTTCTGTGACTTATCCCAGCTCGATGTTCGATCCTAAAGTCGTACTCTTGGAGTCGTTCGATCCACCTGGCAATTTGACCTTCAGCGTTCTTAAACTGCATTAGCCATTTTAGGGCTGCATGGTCCGTCCGGATTAAGAATTTTCTTCCATAAAGATATTGGTAGAAGTGTTCAACCGATTTCACAACTGCCAGAAGTTCTCTTCTCGTAACGCAGTAATTCCGCTCAGGTTTGGAGAGTACTTTACTAAAATAACCCAGGACTCTCTCTTGTCCATCTTGAATCTGTGAAAGGACTCCTCCAATCCGATATTACTGGCATCTGTATCCAAAATAAATTCTCCTTCCGGTTGTGGGTAGCCTAATATCGGTGCTGCGGTTAAATGCTTCTTCAGAGTTTCAAAAGCCGTTTGACAGTTTTCATCCCAGCAGAACTCTCTCGTTTCCTCTGTAAGGCGTGTTAATGGCTTGGCAATGTCTGAAAACTTTTTGATAAATCGGCGATAGTATGTACATAGACCAAGAAAACTTCTTATTTGATGTTTATCAGTTGGTCGTGGCCATTGTTTGATAGAAGCGACCTTGTCCTTATCTACAGACACGCCCTCTTTGCTGACAATATGACCCAGATAATTAACTTTGTCTTGGAATAACTGACATTTCTTTGGATTCAGCATCAGTTGGGCAGCTTGAAGTCTTTTAAAAACATCTTCTAAGTTTTTCAGATGTTCTTCGAATGTCTCCCCCAAGACTATGATGTCGTCTAAGTAGACCAGGCACGTTTTCCAAGACAACCCTCTCAATACGTTCTCCATCAGTCTTTCAAATGTCGCAGGAGCATTACATGTCAAATATTAAAATCGTTTAGGTTGACAATAAAACTCCGGGCATGATTCGTAAACAAATTTATTGTCTAATCAAGAGTTACATATAAAACAATACGTGACGTAAAATAAAACCGTTACATAAATACAAAATTCTTGAGCGAGAGATGTGTGCCCCTTGACTGATTAGAAATAACTAACTAAAACACGGTACACTAGCCGTAGGGATGCATTACGCCGGGGAAGGGCGACAATCGTTCTGTTCGGTACTGAGGGTTCCGTTCACGCAATGTTTTTTATTTTTAACATCCTCCCGGGGGCATGGAGGTAAGTAACACGCGTTATCTTCGTTCGGGTATCCGTTCGGATTGTTGAATGTAACACGCGGGATGGCCAAAAGGCTGGCGATATCGAGTGCTACTTTGCTCTCAATTCTTTCCCACTGCAAAACCCCTAATACTTATTAATTGTGAGATAAGGTTATTTGATGCAAGAGAAACAGGCGAAAAATTGGAAGAATTTGTAGACAAATTCAAAAACATACTTTTAAAGAATTTAGAAGACGATCCACAACACTTTCAACAGGCTATAGAAGCATTAATGAAAAATTTTTACACAAATGCTAAAACACCCCTCCAACTTTTAAGTTCATTGCATACTTCTTTTAAATGCACCGAATATAAAGCAAATCGTTCTTAAACAACTAGAAAGGGAAAGAAGATATCAGTGCAACCCACAGCAATAGCAAGAAGACATTCAAAATATTCAGGTATGGCTAATAAATATACCAAAAGATTTAAGATATATAACTAATTTTTATTATATCTAGGAAAAAGAAATAAGTGAATATTTGCTTTATTATATGCTACTGACATTTTTAAAATTATTTTTAAATTAATATTTTTTTATTATTATCCTTAAAGAAGAATAAAATTTATGTAAAACCATAAAAACAAATGAGAATCACTATCCCTTTCAGCTAGAGATATTTGGAGAAAAGCCTTCTCAATATCCGCAATAAGTGCTATGGAACCCATTCTAAAGTTCAACAGAATTTTTAATATATCAGGCACTAAATTTTCCCCTGTAAAAAGGTGTTCGTTTAATGAAAGAGGCGCATGCGCGGACGCGTCGAAAACTACACGCACTTTCGTTGTCTCTTTATCGTTCCGATATACAGGCCTATGCGACATAAAGTATTTACGTTGACTATCAGTTTCATATAACACTCGTTCCGCACAGTCATTCGCAATATATTCGCGCACCGCTTCATCATATTCATTAAGTCTACCAAGTCTATCAAGTTTCGTTACTAAACCTTTAACACGCGCTAATGCCCCAGAATAATTACAGTCCAATTTCGCGTCCGATTTCCAGGGTAATGACACTTCATACCGTCCGTTTCTAAAGTCAATATTATCGCGCATGAAGGTAGTGGTAAAATCGCTAACAGTTTTCTCGTTTGTGTTAATACCCAATGTCTCTAAATTCCAAAATCGTTGAACGTCAAAGTTCTCAGTAGAGCTTTCATCTAAATTAACATTTAACACCGTTGCCGAATTAAAATTCACAAAAAACTCATTGTCCGAATCGTTCTGAGAACCATGTAAGGTCCAGCCAAATTTAGTATCCACAGCAACCGTCATTGGCTAGTCGTTTAGTATCGCCCGTTACAACTTTCCAATAATTATCCGCACCAATGAGTAACGTTATACCGACAATGGCCCCTTCATTTATATTAACGTCCGCTAAACGATAGTTTGTCGAAAATTCCCCGATTATAGAATTCTCCATAATTGGGAGTTGAAGGGAGTCGAAACAAATTTGTGGAACTTCAATGGCCGAAATCTCGATAAATTCGTCACTAAATAGACTTTTCAGTTTAAGGTGAACACGATTAAATAAAGTTGCGGGTGCACTACAAGAAGCTCCGAAACCGTTGACTGATATCTTGTGTTTTCCAACAATTGGCAACCCAAGAGCTCGCGATACATCTTGCTTAATAAACGTTAATTAACTGACTTCCACCGTCAATTACCAAACGAATATTTGCTAACTGATTATCATGAGCCATTATAAATGCACGAGCCGTTTTTAAATATACCTTATTTTGTCCGTTCGATAACAACGCAGTGGAACTATTCGTTGAAGACTGTTGGGGAACGTTTTCATTACATATTATTATTAGTCGTTGGACGCACGTTTACACGAAAATTGGGGTCACACATCGATGTAGCATGCCTACGTTTACATTTTTTACAAAGTATTTTTACATGACAATTTTTCGAATTATGATTAAATCTAGTACACCTAAAACAACAACCATTTTGTTTTAACAACATTTTTTTTTTGAGAAATATTCATAGAACTATTACATTCAGCTGACTGATGACTTTCTACTTTACAAAAAAAACAACCATTTTTAGCAAATGACAATAAACCTACAGCTGTAAAAGAATTGTCTGCGCTTGAACGCTTATCATATTTCTTAATAATTTGTTTATCTTTATTAGATTTATCTCGATGTTGTGAGTCACTACCGGTACCGCACTGAGCTTGTTCGACAGAGTCTAATTCAAGCTTTAAAAACGTTAATAAATTATCGATCTGCGTTGAAAAGTCCTCGTTATTATTTGAAATACCGTTCGATAAAATACTTTCCGAATCACTATTATTATTATTGGAAAGTTTTTGCTTATTAAACGCGATTCTCATATTATATGGCAACGCTTTAAAAATTATCGACTTCACAAGCAAACCGTATTGCTCAGGAGATAAGCCCAAAGTCTTAAGAGATCTCACTGTTGTCGCGGCAGAATTATAAAGCTTACGTAACCCGAAAATGTCTCGTTCATGTTTCACACCCGGTATAGAAAGAAGTTGTTGTATATAAGAGTCTATTATACGTTCAGAATTGGCATACTCCTCGATTAAAAGCTCGATAGCATCTTTATAAGAATTTTGACTCGAAGTTAACCCCGAAATAGTAACCGTTGCTTTGCCAGAAAGATAACCCTTTAAATATGCCAATTTCGTTGCATCGTTTATGCTTTTATTATCATGTACCGCGATTTTAAACTGTTCCCAAAACGCAGGCCAGGTAGCAATATCTCCGTTAAAATTTGGTATTTCTAATTTAGGCAACCTTACCGAATTCAATCCTGTATTTTGAGCGTTACCGTTAACAGCAGGCACATCGGCGGGTGAATTATTTCCTTGTTGCACAGTCACCTGTAAATTGGCGTCGGATTCAGACATTGTCCTATTGCTTTTTAAACGACATTCCAAACTTGTCACACTCTGTACTGCCAAGTCCTGATATTCCGCAATCTTTTCACACTCCGCGTCAATTTCCGAATCACTTATCGTTGGGAAAAGCCGTTCATTTACACTATTTAACTTCGCATCAACAGCCTTAATACGTTCGATTAAAATCGTTACCTCGTCAGTGTTTACTAAGTCCTCGGAAGTTACCATATCTTTCGCGCTGTTTGAAAGCTTCGTTAAATTAGCTCGATACGTTTTACGAAGTCCGAGATCCATTTTATTTGTCCTACGTCACGCCGTTAATCTACACAAAAAACGTTAAAAACTCCGATTCGACCACAAATTTCCCGGGTTTCGGCACCAAAGTGTCAAATATTAAAATCGTTTAGGTTGACAATAAAACTCCGGGCATGATTCGTAAACAAATTTATTGTCTAATCAAGAGTTACATATAAAACAATACGTGACGTAAAATAAAACCGTTACATAAATACAAAATTCTTGAGCGAGAGATGTGTGCCCCTTGACTGATTAGAAATAACTAACTCTAAAACACGGTACACTAGCCGTAGGGATGCATTACGCCGGGGAAGGGCGACAATCGTTCTGTTCGGTACTGAGGGTTCCGTTCACGCAATGTTTTTATTTTTAACATTACATAGTCCGAATGGCATGACATTGAACTGAAATAATCCAGAACCGGTGGTAAAGGCTGTCTTTTCTTTGTCTCTTGGGTCCATTTCTACCTGCCAATAACCAGACTTCAAATCTAAGGTAGAAAATAATTTACTTCCAGCTAGAGTGTTCAGGGTATCGTCGATTCGAGGCAGAGGATAACTGTCCTTCTTGGTAACATTGTTCAACTGACGGTAGTCTACACAGAACCTCGTAGTTCCATCCTTTTTCTTGACCAAGACTACCGGAGAGACCCATGGACTGGTAGAAGGTTCTATCACTCCATCTTCTTCCATTTCTCGAACAATCCTTTCAGCTTCTTGCCTCTTTGCCTGTGGTAATCTTCTAGCTGATTGACGAATTGGCTTGGCATCACCCGTGTCGATTTTATGTTTTACAGCAGAGGTACAAAAATGTTGCGATACCGATGAAGAAAATCTTTCATTTTTCTTTTCTCTTCTCGGTTTAAAGATGTACCAGCAACCGCCACCATTTGTTCAAACAAATAGTTGTCTTTCGAATTATAGATGTTACTGGTACGGAGGTTCCTACTTTGGTCTCTTTCTTGATCGTAATTGGGTGATCATTGACATTTATTACTCGTACTGGAATTTCTTTAGCAGAAGTGACCAATCCTTTTCCTATCAAAATTCCTCGACCGACCTCCTCATTATGGTTCCATGGTTCCATCATCACAGGTATTCCTTCGTCAATAGTTCCTTGCAGTCTGGCCACTATGATCGTTTCGCTTCTACCAGGTACCACAGTATCCTCCTGAACAACGGCTGGCACGGTTTTGTCCTCATATAGATGAAGGAATATTTCTTCAGAACCAACTTTGATAACTCTGTTCTTGAAATCCAGTTGGAAACCATGTAAGTTCATCACATCCATTCCTAATATCACATCTTCCTCAATATCAGCGACAATAACAGTATGCGTGAACTTTTCTGAGCCAATTCCTATTTGAACCTGGACTTCTCCAAGGATGTTAGCTCTATCACCTGTGGCAGTTCGCAGTCGTAGTCTTGTTGGTAAAAGCTTCTTACGGCTATTTACAGTTGCTGGCCGTATAATCGTTCTGGTCGCTCCAGTATCCACCAATAGTGTATACTTTTTACCGTTGACTTCACCATCTACATATACACTGTCTTCGCGGCATTTCAAAGAGGCTATTAGTATAAGAGGGTCTTTGGAAACGTTCCGGGTCGAAGCTGCCCCCTCTAGGCCCGCCCGTTTTAGTTTTTCCTGTGGAGTAGTTTCTTGATTCGTAGTGACCCCAGGACGTTTACATGAATTGCGAGCATGTCCTATTCCTCCACAAGCTTTCGAAGCCGCTTCATACTCAAGCGCGCCAGACAAGATGTCAACTAATGTTTTGTGGTGGGCTAAACGGAGTGTCTTTGCCATTTCGTGGTCACGAAGTCCATCAAGAAATGCTTCAACAGCTAAACATTCCATCATTTGTTCTGGAGCTGAAGGGTAAGCAAATCTTACCAATATGGCAATATCTACTTCGTACTCTTGAAGTGTCTCCTCTCACTTCTGTTTTCGAGTCTTTAACTGCGATCGGTACAAGTTCTCCAAGTGTTCGTGACCATATCGCATGTTCAAGCTTTTCTTCAGTTGCACAAAATCATCTGTGTCCTCCACTGGTATGGTCTGAAGAACATCCAAAGCGTCTCCTCTCAGAGCGATGGTGAGGTTTATTGCCTTCTCTTTTTGGGACCATCCGTTCGCTCTTGCAGCTGTTTCGAACTGTTTGAGATAATTTTCCCAAGACATCTTTCCGTCAAAGGTTGGGGCCTTAACACGAACAGAACTTTCGTTGCCTTCCAATTTCGGTTTCCGCTCCACTTTGTAGCTTCTCATTTCGTCCTCGTTTTCCTCTCCTAAATCTTCCATATCTTCTTTACCTCCTTTTTCCATCTCTTCCATTTGCTTTTCCATTTCTCTTATTTTTATTTTCCAAAGAAGAAATGTCAGAAGAAATGTCAGAAGAAACTTTATTTTCCAAAGAAGAAATATCAGAAGATACTTTATTTTCCAAAGACGAAATATCATTTTTTAAAGAAGACATATCAGTAGAGACTTTGTTTTCCAAAGAAGAAATATCATTTTTCAAAGAAGACATATCGCAAGAAATATCATTTTTTAAACAAGACATTTCGGAAGAAATATCACTCTTCAAAGAAGACATGTCAGAAGAGATATCACTCTTCAAAGAAGACATGTCGGAAGAGATATCACTCTTCAAAGAAGAAATATCGGAAGAAACTTTATTTAAGGAAGAAATAATTGTAGCAGAAGAGTCGTCTACGAAAATATGATTTTCTGGATCTAAACCATCATTTTCCAATGCTTGCTTAAGTCGCTCCAACAACTCAGTCTTCCTTCCTGTTGTTTCCAATTCACGATCCTCCAGCTCTTGACGCAATTCTGTCACTTTCAAGTCACAAAGTTTTTTCGACATATTTTTTTTTTTTTACACTATATTTATTTACAATATCCCACTTCTGACACCAATGTAACGTTTATTTATTTTTACTAGTCTTTTTTAATTTATATTTATACTATTTAAATCACTAACACTGTTTAATTTATATAACACAATTTATTTACAATACTTTAATTTATGTAAGACAATATTTCTATTCGCATTTACCTAACAACATACTACTAACTAACTAACTCAAAATATTCGAATTGGTCCTTTATATAGGTAAATATGATTCGAGTATATTCCAGTCTATTCTGGAAATCGTCTCGAAGATTCCCCGCTTCGCTCATCAAGCGCCGTTGAAAGAAACGTATATTCTGGAATATTCTCGCGTCATCTGTCTGCTTCGCGTCTGGGTCATAGCGCCAGAGGCGTACTCGCACAACAATATACTACTTATTGAAAGAAGATACTACAAGCAGTGTAATACATACTTCTACGACAAGTAAATACTACTGAAACTTATAACATGCTTAATGGTGGAGCAGATACTTCTAAGTAAATTCTTTAATTTGTAGTATTAGCATTTACTTCATTTTTATTCATACCACCCATTATATAAACTTCCTTTGTATAAACCTCAGTATCACTATTATCTCCATGAGCTGCTAGAGGTCCTATTAAGTTTAAATGGTGTTTTCTCTAATATGGAGAGAGTTTTATTATGAGGACATGCACCAGTACCATGATGATATTAATATATTTCAGCCGATTTGGCTTTAGTTTTAGATTTCCAGTCTGCAAGTTCATTCCATTCTTCTACAGTCGTTTCACCTTGGCCCAAACTATTCAATTTCGTGGTAAATTCTTTCCATAACTTCGCATTTTTTTGTTTTTCATGTGTGCTAAATCTATTCGTAATAATTTTATTATGCACTTCGGAAAATATTAATAATGTTGCCCAATGATCATTTGATACATTATTTGGAAGATTGTCGAAATAAAACCACACAACTAATTAAATAAATATAAACTTTCTTCCAATATCCAGCATGGCAATCGAACAACTTATTTTTAACTAAAAAAAGGTTATTCCCATTCTTCTGTATTGCTGCCTGTGGCCTTGGCTACTGGCATTACAAGCACAAAAATAAAAAAATATAGATACCAAAATACAGAGGTTTGTAATGTAACAATATAACACAAGGCCAAAATATACAAGAAAAATCAAAAATTTTTTGGGAAAATGCTTCCTTCTGGGACTAACATTTTTAAATATTTTTTTGTTCTTTTTGTCGGATCTGTTGGCAGCCTTTGCCTTGTATAGAACTCATGCATTTTGTAACTGTTAATTTTTTAGGTTGGTTGTCTTTGACCTACATAAAAATGGTGTCAAAAAAAATATTGGATTGACACATTTACGTTCTCACTGTATAATTACATATTTTTTATGTCTCTTTACTAACTATTTTAATTTAAAAAATTATACCGCTTTTAAAAATATCTTCTTTAGCTTTCAATTTATATATTTTTTATATCTTACTTGCTCTAACATTATTTTTTGGATATTTTTGATTCTGGGCCTGGGTCGTAGGAACAAAATCGTCTTTCCTGGCCTATAATTGAGAATCTCCGATAAATAATGTTAGAGCAGTTGCGAGGAAAAGTAACACTAAGACCCAAAGTAATAACTGGTACGACACTAGGCACCGGTAAGTTACTTTGGGGTTTGTGGTACTTTTTCTTGCAACTGCTCTAACATTATTTGTCGGAGATTCTCGATTCTGGGCCAGGAAAGACGATTTCGCTCTTACAACTCAGGCCCAATCTTCGGGATTCTAGTTGGAGAACTAGTAACTTTCTTTAATTGTGTGTGTTGGCAGTAGTTAAAAAGTAAATTTAAATAAGTAAAATATATTCCTTAAAATAATTTTCAATTTGTGTGATAACATTGCAAAACAATGTTTCCCCATATTATGTATGTAGCATGTAGCTGATAATGAAAATCGTAGAGCCATCTACCAAGAGTTTTATCTTCGACGACGACCTATGAGGGATGCTGCAGATCCTTTTTCTTTAACTGATGAACACTTCTGTTCAGGTTGAATAAGGAGCTAGTTCGTTTCTTGTTTGATGAAATAGTTCCATGTATGAGAAATGCCAATAACTGCAAAGCTATAGGTATTATAACCGTTGGGAAAAACATTTGCAGCCTTATCATTCTATACAACAGGAACATATCAGGGAGTTATTGGACAGTCATTTAATGTATTGTAACGTTTATTTATTTTTACTAGTCTTTTTAATTTATTTTTATACTATTTAAATCACTAACACTGTTTAATTTATATAACACAATTTATTTACAATACTTTAATTTATATAAGACAATATTTCTATTCGCATTTATCTAACAACATACTACTAACTAACCCAAAATATTCGAATCGGTCCTTTATATAGGTAAATATTGTCGAGCATATTCCAGTCTATTCTGGAAATCATCTCGATGATTCCCCGCTTCGCTCATCAAGCGCCGTATATTCCAGAACGTTCTCGCATCATCTGTCTGCTTCGCGTCTGGGTCATAGCGCCAGGGGCGTACTCGCACAACATTACCCCCTCCTTAAGAGATAGTTCCTCCTGGAACTTTTAAGGAATTGAGACTGGATGGAGATACTTACAACTAAATCCTCGCTTACAATCTCCAGTTGCATGGAAATAACATGGAATGGTCTTTGATGTCAGCTGGACACGGGGCGAATGGCTGCATACCAACACTTGGACTTCGGTATCTTGAAAGATTACTTCCACCATATTTCGGATGACCCTCCAATCCAATAAGTTGCACTCTATTTTCGGCATGGCTAGCTTCTGTATGTTAGACTCCAATACGTGCTCTCTCAAGTTAAGTAATGATTCCCATATATTTCGATAAGTGGGCTGGTCTTGGTAGGTATTCTTGGTAATCAGATAGAAGAGGCAACGGAAGTCATCTCAAAGTATC
The DNA here is from genome assembly GCA_035357415.1 of Ophraella communa. Taxonomy (NCBI): domain Eukaryota; kingdom Metazoa; phylum Arthropoda; class Insecta; order Coleoptera; family Chrysomelidae; genus Ophraella; species Ophraella communa. The sequence continues at coordinate 113,814 of JAYKXQ010000040.1, forward strand.
AAAGCCTTCCCAGTGGCTGGTAACTGATTTCGAAGTTCTGACAGTCGACCAAACTTCCTTCGAAAGACAGACGCTAATCCTCGGCCGTCGCTGATAGTGGCGGAAACGCTATGGGCCAATGAGTAGTCATCAGGAAGTGTGAACAGGTCTTGCTCTCTCTCAATAATCACGCCGTATCTAGCTTTCCCAGTACCTCCATATGCACCCATAAATTCTTCGAAAGCAAGGTCGGGTGTATCTTGGACTTGATTTACGACTCCTTCTTCCTGGTTATGATCTCCTACAAATTTCGCCAGTCGGATTCGGTGTACTACCTTAGGCTTTCCATTCGGAGTCTTTATTATACGGTATATGATGTCATTGATTCTTTTCTTAATGATGTATGGTCCCTCCCAAGATTGTTGTAGCTTTGGTGAGTACCCCTTCTGTCTTTTCGGGTTATGGAGCCAGACTTTGTCACCTTCTGGGAAACATCCCTCTATAGCTTGGGTATCATACCGTTTTTTCATCCTGTCACTGGCAACTTGGAGATGGGAGCGAACCAAATCATGCATGTCGTCCATTTTTCTTCGTAACTGGATTACATAGTCTTCTCCAGCTATATCCTCTCTAGGTCGGCATCCAAACTCGAGGTCGCATGGTAACCTCATCTCACGTCCAAACAAGACTTTCGCTGGTGTTTGACCTGTTGATTCATTGACGGCGGATCGATAAGCCATTGCAAAGAGCGAAATATACTGGTCCCAGTCTCTTTGGTGATCGGATACTACTTTTGATAGATATTTGCCAATGGTTTTATTTATGCGTTCTACCATTCCATCCGATTGTGGGTGCAATGCTGTAGTTCTTGTTTTCTTCATTCCTAAATTGTCGCAAATTCCTTGAAAGAGTTGACTTTCGAAGTTCCTTCCTTGGTCACTGTGAATCTCCAAGGGCACTCCATATCGGCAAATAAACTCCTTCACTAGCACGTCTGCGACAGTTGCTGCCTCTTGATTTGGAATGGCGTAGACTTCAACCCACTTCGTAAAATAATCCATTACCACCAACATGTATTTATTCTTATTCTCAGTAGTGGGGAACGGTCCAGCAATATCTAAAGCAATTCTCTCTAATGGGTTACCAACGTTATATTGTTTCATGGGAGCCTTTCCTCTTTTCTGAGGTCCATTACTAGCAGCACAAATGATACACTTCTTACACCAGTCCTTAACATCATCGGAACTATTCATCCAATAAAACCTTTCACGAACTCTCTGCAGGGTTTTCTTAACACCAAGATGACCTCCTAATGGACTGTGGTGTAACTGTCGTAGTACGTCGGCTACTCTACTCTTTGGTATAACTAATTGCTTTCTGTTAACGGAACCGTCGTCATTTTCAATTATTCTCTTTAATAAATCGCCTTCCAAAATGAAAGACTCCCACTGAGCCCAATATGATTTAAGGACTGTAGAGAATTTTGACACTTCTTGCCAAGTAGGTCGACGATCTTCTATCTTCCATTCTTTCATTTTCTTTAAAACAGGATCATTCTCTCATTTTCTTCTTTAATTCTAGTAGGTGCCCAGTCGTCGTTAACTACAGTTGTTCGTAGTATTGCAGTCTCTTTTAATTCTGTCTTACTGCAGTGAGAACACTCTTTTGGGCACGGTCTTCTGGAAAGGGAGTCTGCATTTCTGTGACTTATCCCAGCTCGATGTTCGATCCTAAAGTCGTACTCTTGGAGTCGTTCGATCCACCTGGCAATTTGACCTTCAGGGTTCTTAAACTGCATTAGCCATTTTAGGGCTGCATGGTTCGTCCGGATTAAGAATTTTATTTCATAAAGATATTGGTAGAAGTGTTCAACCGATTTCACAACTGCCAGAAGTTCTCTTCTCGTAACGCAGTAATTCCGCTCAGGTTTGGAGAGTACTTTACTAAAATAACCCAGGACTCTCTCTTGTCCATCTTGATTCTGTGAAAGGACTCCTCCAATTCCGATATTACTGGCATCTGTATCCAAAATAAATTCTCCTTCCGGTTGTGGGTAGCCTAATATCGGTGCTGCGGTTAAATGCTTCTTCAGAGTTTCAAAAGCCGTTTGACAGTTTTCATCCCAGCAGAACTCTCTCGTTTCCTCTGTAAGGCGTGTTAATGGCTTGGCAATGTCTGAAAACTTTCTGATAAATCGGCGATAGTATGTACATAGACCAAGAAAACTTCTTATTTGATGTTTATCAGTTGGTCGTGGCCATTGTTTGATAGAAGCGACCTTGTCCTTATCTACAGACACGCCCTCTTTGCTGACAATATGACCCAGATAATTAACTTTGTCTTGGAATAGCTGACATTTCTTTGGATTCAGCATCAGTTGGGCAGCTTGAAGTCTTTTAAAAACATCTTCTAAGTTTTTCAGATGTTCTTCGAATGTCTCCCCCAAGACTATGATGTCGTCTAAGTAGACCAGGCACGTTTTCCAAGACAACCCTCTCAATACGTTCTCCATCAGTCTTTCAAATGTCGCAGTAGCATTACATAGTCCGAATGGCATGACATTGAACTGAAATAATCCAGAACCGGTGGTAAAGGCTGTCTTTTCTTTGTCTCTTGGGTCCATTTCTACCTGCCAATAACCAGACTTCAAATCTAATGTAGAAAATAATTTACTTCCAGCTAGAGTGTCCAGGGTATCGTCGATTCGAGGCAGAGGATAACTGTCCTTCTTGGTAACATTGTTCAACTGACGGTAGTCTACACAGAACCTCGTAGTTCCATCCTTTTTCTTGACCAAGACTACCGGAGAGACCCATGGACTGGTAGAAGGTTCTATCACTCCATCTTCTTCCATTTCTCGAACAATCCTTTCAGCTTCTTTCCTTTTGCCTGTGGTAATCTTCTAGCTGATTGACGAATTGGCTTGGCATCACCCGTGTCGATTTTATGTTTTACAGCAGAAGTACAAAAATGTTGCGATACCGATGAAGAAAATCTTTCATTTTTCTTTTCTCTTCTCGGTTTAAAGATGTACCAGCAACCGCCACCATTTGTTCAAACTTATCGTTGGAATTATCGGGAATAGTTGTCTGTCGAATTATAGATGTTACTGGTACGGAGGTTCCAACTTTGGTCTCTTTCTTGATCGTAATTGGGTGATCATTGACATTTATAACTCGTACTGGAATTTCTTTAGCAGAAGTGACCAATCCTTTTCCTATCAAAATTCCTCGACCGACCTCCTCATCATGGTTCCATGGTTCCATCATCACAGGTATTCCTTCGTCAATAGTTCCTTGCAGTCTGGCTACTATGATCGTTTCGCTTCTACCAGGTACCACAGTATCCTCCTGGACAACGGCTGGCACGGTTTTATCCTCATACAGATGAAGGAATATTTCTTTAGAACCAACTTTGATAACTCTGTTCTTGAAATCCAGTTGGTAACCATGTGAGTTCATCACATCCATTCCTAATATCACATCTTCCTCAATATCAGCGACAATAACAGTATGCGTGAACTTTTCTGAGCCAATTCCTATTTGAACCTGGACTTCTCCAAGGATGTTAGCTCTATCACCTGTGGCAGTTCGCAGTCGTAGTCTTGTTGGTAAAAGCTTCTTACGGCTATTTATAGTTGCTGGGCGTATAATCGTTCTGGTCGCTCCAGTATCCACCAATAGTGTATACTTTTTACCGTTGACTTCACCATCTACATATACACTGTCTTCGCGGCATTTCAAAGAGGCTATTAGTATAAGAGGGTCTTTGGAAACGTTCCGGGTCGAAGCTGCCCCCTCTAGGCCCGCCCGTTTTAGTTTTTCCTGTGGAGTAGTTTCTTGATTCGTAGTGACCCCAGGACGTTTACATGAATTGCGAGCATGTCCTATTTCACCACAATTCCAGCGCCTGATGGTCTTATTCTTTTTCTTATCAGTAAAGTTCTTCATCATATTTACTAATTGGTCTAACTTATTTTCATCTTCCTCTTCCGTTACAGACCTTACTTTACTGTATCCTCCACAAGCTTTCGAAGCCGCTTCATACTCAAGCGCGGCAGACAAGATGTCAACTAATGTTTTGTGGTGGGCTAAACGGAGTGTCTTTGCCATTTCGTGGTCACGAAGTCCATCAAGAAAAGCTTCAACAGCTAAACATTCCATCATTTGTTCTGGAGCTGAAGGGTAAGCAAATCTTACCAATCTGGCAATATCTACTACGTACTCTTAAAGTGTCTCCTCTCACTTCTGTTTTCGAGTCTTTAACTGCGATCGGTACAAGTTCTCCAAGTGTTCGTGACCATATCGCATGTTCAAGCTTTTCTTCAGTTGCACAAAATCATCTGTGTCCTCCACTGGTATGGTCTGAAGAACATCCAAAGCGTCTCCTCTCAGAGCGATGGTGAGGTTTATTGCCTTCTCTTTTTGGGACCATCCGTTCGCTCTTGCAGCTGTTTCGAACTGTTTGAGATAATTTTCCCAAGACATCTTTCCGTCAAAGGTTGGGGCCTTAACACGAACAGAACTTTCGTTGCCTTCCAATTTCGGTTTCCGCTCCACTTTGTAGCTTCTCATTTCGTCCTCGTTTTCCTCTCCTAAATCTTCCATATCTTCTTTACCTCCTTTTTCCATCTCTTCCATTTGCTTTTCCATTTCTCTTATTTTATCTTCAATTTTTTTTTTTTCAAATGAAGACATTTTATTTTCCATAGAAGAAATATCCAAAGAAACTTTGATTTCCAAAGAAAAAATGTCAGAAGAAACTTTATTTTCCAAATAAAAAATATCAGAGGATACTTTATTTTCCAAAGACGAAATATCATTTTTTAAAGAAGACATATCAGTAGAGACTTTGTTTTCCAAAGAAGAAATATCATTTTTCAAAAAAGACATATCGCAAGAAATATCATTTTTTAAACAAGACATTTCGGAAGAAATATCACTCTTCAAAGAAGACATGTCAGACGAGATATCACTCTTCAAAGAAGACATGTCGGAAGAGATATCACTCTTCAAAGAAGACATATCGGAAGAGATATCACTCTTCAAAGAAGACATATCGGAAGAAACTTTATTTAAGGAAGAAATAATTGTAGCAGAAGAGTCGTCTACGAAAATATGATTTTCTGGATCTAAACCATCATTTCCCAATGCTTGCTTAAGTCGCTCCAACAACTCAGTCTTCCTTCCTGTTGTTTCCAATTCACGATCCTCCAGCTCTTGACGCAATTCTGTCACTTTCAAGTCACAAAGTTTTTTCGACATATTTTTTTTTTACACTATATTTATTTACAATATCCCACTTCTGACACCAATGTAACGTTTATTTATTTTTACTAGTCTTTTTTAATTTATATTTATACTATTTAAATCACTAACACTGTTTAATTTATATAACACAATTTATTTACAATACTTTAATTTATGTAAGACAATATTTCTATTTGCATTTACCTAACAACATACTACTAACTAACTAACTCAAAATATTCGAATTGGTCCTTTATATAGGTAAATATGATTCGAGTATACTCCAGTCTATTCTGGAAATCGTCTCGAAGATTCCCCGCTTCGCTCATCAAGCGCCGTTGAAAGAAACGTATGTTCTGGAATATTCTCGCGTCATCTGTCTGCTTCACGTCTGGGTCATAGCGCCAGAGGCGTACTCGCACAACAATATACTACTTATTGAAAGAAGATACTACAAGCAGTGTAATACATACTTCTACGACAAGTAAATACTACTGAAACTTATAACATGCTTAATGGTGGAGCAGATACTTCTAAGTAAACTCTTTAATTTGTAGTATTAGCATTTACTTAATTTTTATTCATACCACCCATTATATAAACTTCCTTTGTATAAACCTCAGTATCACTATTATCTCCATGAGCTGCTAGAGGTCCTATTAAGTTTAAATGGTGTTTTCTCTAATATGGAGAGAGTTTTATTATGAGGACCTGCACCAGTACCATGATGATATTAATATATTTCAGCCGATTTGGCTTTAGTTTTAGATTTCCAGTCTGCAAGTTCATTCCATTCTTCTACAGTCGTTTCACCTTGGCCCAAACTATTCAATTTCGTGGTAAATTCTTTCCATAACTTCGCATTTTTTTGTTTTTCATGTGTGCTAAATCTATTCGTAATAATTTTATTATGCACTTCGGAAAATATTAATAATGTTGCCCAATGATCATTTGATACATTATTTGGAAGATTGTTAAAATAAAACCACACAACTAATTAAATAAACATAAACTTTATTCCTTATTCCAATATCCACTATGGCAATCGAACAACTTATTTTTAACTAAAAAAAGGTTATTCCCATTCTTCTGTATTGCTGCTTGTGGCCTTGGCTACTGGCATTACCAGCACAACAATAAAAAAATATAGATACTAAAATTACAGAGGTTTGTAATGTAACAATATAACACAAGGCCAAAATATATAAGAAAAAACAAAAATTTATTGGAAAAAACGCTTCCTTATGGGACTAACATTTTTAAATATTTTTTTGTTCTTTTTGTTGGATCTGTTGGCAGCCTTTGCCTTGTATAGAACTCATGCATTTTGTAACTGTTAATTTTTTAGGTTGGTTGTCTCTGACCTACATGAAAATGCAGCCTTATCATTCTATACACCAAGAACATATCAGAGAGTTATTGGGCAGTCATTTAATGTATTGTAACGTTTATTTATTTTTACTAGTCTTTTTAATTTATTTTTATACTATTTAAATCACTAACACTGTTTAATTTATATAACACAATTTATTTACAATACTTTAATTTATATAAGACAACATACTACTAACTAACCCAAAATATTCGAATCGGTCCTTTATATAGGTAAATATTGTCGAGCATATTCCAGTCTATTCTGGAAATCATCTTGATGATTCCCCGCTTCGCTCATCAAGCGCCGTATATTCCAGAACGTTTTCGCATCATCTGTCTGCTTCGCGTCTGGGTCATAGCGCCAGGGGCGTACTCGCACAACATTGCCCCCTCCTTAAGAGATAGTTCCTCCTGGAACTTTTAAAGAATTGAGACTGGATGGAGATACTTGCAACTGAATCCTCGTCTACAATTTCCAGTTGCATGGAAATAACATGAAATGGTCTTTGATGTCAGCTGGACACGGGGCGAATGGCTGCATACCAACACTTGGACTTCGGTATCTTGAAAGATTACTTCCACCATATTTCGGATGACCCTCCAATCCAATGAGTTGCACTCTATTTTCGGCATGGCTAGCTTCTGTATGTTGGACTCCAATACGTGCTCTCTCAAGTTAAGTAATGATTCCCATATATTTCGATAAGTGGGCTGGTCTTGGTAGGTATTCTTGGTAATCGGATAGAAGAGGCAACGGAAGTCATCTCAAAGTATCAAAGCCTTCCCAGTGGCTGGTAACTGATTTCGAAGTTCTGACAGTCGACCAAACTTCCTTCGAAAGACAGACGCTAATCCTCGGCCGTCGCTGATAGTGGCGGAAACGCTATGGGCCAATGAGTAGTCATCAGGAAGTGTGAACAGGTCTTGCTCTCTCTCAATAGTCACGCCGTATCTAGCTTTCCCAGTACCTCCATATGCACCCATAAATTCTTCGAAAGCAAGGTCGGGTGTATCTTGGACTTGATTTACGACTCCTTCTTCCTGGTTATGATCTCCTACAAATTTCGCCAGTCGGTTTCGGTGTACTACCTTAGGCTTTCCATTCGGAGTCTTTATTATACGGTATATGATGTCATTGATTCTTTTCTTAATGATGTATGGTCCCTCCCAAGATTGTTGTAGCTTTGGTGAGTACCCCTTCTGTCTTTTCGGGTTATGGAGCCAGACTTTGTCACCTTCTTGGAAACATCCCTCTATAGCTTGGGTATCATACCGTTTCTTCATCCTGTCACTGGCAACTTGGAGATGGGAGAGCGAACCAAATCATGCATGTCGTCCATTTTTCTTCGTAACTGGATTACATAGTCTTCTCCAGCTATATCCTCTCCAGGTCGGCATCCAAACTCGAGGTCGCATGGTAACCTCATTTCACGTCCAAACAAGACTTTCGCTGGTGTTTGACCTGTTGATTCATTGACGGCGGATCGATAAGCCATTGCAAAGAGCGAAATATACTGGTCCCAGTCTCTTTGGTGATCGGATACTACTTTTGATAGATATTTGCCAATGGTTTTATTCATGCGTTCTACCATTCCATCCGATTGTGGGTGCAATGCTGTAGTTTTTGTTTTCTTCATTCCTAAATTGTCGCAAATTCCTTGAAAGAGTTGACTTTCGAAGTTCCTTCCTTGGTCACTGTGAATCTCCAAGGGCACTCCATATCGGCAAATAAACTCCTTCACTAGCACGTCTGCGACAGTTGCTGCCTCTTGATTTGGAATGGCGTAGACTTCAACCCACTTCGTAAAATAATCCATTACCACCAACATGTATTTATTCTTATTCTCAGTAGTGGGGAACGGTCCAGCAATATCTAAAGCAATTCTCTCTAATGGGCTACCAACGTTATATTGTTTCATGGGAGCCTTTCCTCTTTTCTGAGGTCCATTACTAGCAGCACAGATGGTACACTTCTTACACCAGTCCTTAACATCATCGGAACTATTCATTCAATAAAACCTTTCACGAACTCTCTGCAGGGTTTTCTTAACACCAAGATGACCTCCTGATGGACTGTCGTGTAACTGTCGTAGTACTTCGGCTACTCTACTCTTTGGTATAACTAATTGCTTTCTGTTAACGGAACCGTTGTCATTTTCAATTATTCTCTTTAATAAATCGCCTTCCAAAATGAAAGACTCCCACTGAGCCCAATATGATTTAAGGACTGTAGAGAATTTTGACACTTCTTGCCAAGTAGGTCGACGATCTTCTATCTTCCATTCTCTAATTTTCTTCTTTAATTCTAGTAGGTGCCCAGTCGTCGTTAACTACAGTTGTTCGTAGTATTGCAGTTTCTTTTAATTCTGTCTTACTGCAGTGAGAACACTCTTCTGGGCACGGTCTTCTGGAAAGGGAGTCTGCATTTCTGTGACTTATCCCAGCTCGATGTTCGATCCTAAAGTCGTACTCTTGGAGTCGTTCGATCCACCTGGCAATTTGACCTTCAGCGTTCTTAAACTGCATTAGCCATTTTAGGGCTGCATGGTCCGTCCGGATTGAGAATTTTCTTCCATAAAGATATTGGTAGAAGTGTTCAACCGATTTCACAACTGCCAGAAGTTCTCTTCTCGTAACGCAGTAATTCCGTTTAGGTTTGGAGAGTACTTTACTAAAATAACCCAGGACTCTCTCTTGTCCATCTTGAATCTGTGAAAGGACTCCTCCAATTCCGATATTACTGGCATCTGTATCCAAAATAAATTCTCCTTCCGGTTGTGGGTAGCCTAATATCGGTGCTGCGGTTAAATGCTTCTTCAGAGTTTCAAAAGCCGTTTGACAGTTTTCATCCCAGCAGAACTCTCTCGTTTCCTCTGTAAGGCGTGTTAATGGCTTATCTCTGAAAACTTTCTGATAAATCGGCGATAGTATGTACATAGACCAAGAAAACTTCTTATTTGATGTTAATCAGTTGGTCGTGGCCATTGTTTGATAGAAGCGACCTTGTCCTTATCTACAGACACGCCCTCTTTGCTGACAATATGACCCAGATAATTAACTTTGTCTTTGAATAACTGACATTTTAAAAACATCTTCTAAGTTTTTCAGATGTTCTTCGAATGTCTCCCCCAAGACTATGATGTCGTCTAAGTAGACCAGGCACGTTTTCCAAGACAACCCTCTCAATACGTTCTTCATCAGTCTTTCAAATGTCGCAGGAGCATTACATAGTCCGAATGGCATGACATTGAACTGAAATAATCCAGAACCGGTGGTAAAGGCTGTCTTTTCTTTGTCTCTTGGGTCCATTTCTACCTGCCAATAACCAGACTTCAAATCTAAGGTAGAAAATAATTTACTTCCAGCTAGAGTGTCCAGGGTATCGTCGATTCGAGGCAGAGGATAACTGTCCTTCTTGGTAACATTGTTCAACTGACGGTAGTCTACACAGAACCTCGTAGTTCCATCCTTTTTCTTGACCAAGACTACCGGAGAGACCCATGGACTGGTATAAGGTTCTATCACTCCATCTTCTTCCATTTCTCGAACAATCCTTTCAGCTTCTTGCCTCTTTGCCTGTGGTAATCTTCTAGCTGATTGACGAATTGGCTTGGCATCACCCGTGTCGATTTTATGTTTTACAGCAGAGGTACAAAAATGTTGCGATACCGATGAAGAAAATCTCATTTTTCTTTTCTCTTCTCGGTTTAAAGATGTACCAGCAACCGCCACCATTTGTTCAAACTTATCGTTGGAATTATCGGGAATAGTTGTCTGTCGAATTATAGATGTTACTGGTACGGAGGTTCCAACTTTGGTCTCTCTTTTGATCGTAATTGGGTGATCATTGACATTTATAACTCGTACTGGAATTTCTTTGGCAGAAGTGACCAATCCCTTTTCCTATCAAAATTCCTCGACCGACCTCCTCATCATGGTTCCATGGTTCCATCATCACAGGTATTCCTTCGTCAATAGTTCCTTGCAGTCTGGCCACTATGATCGTTTCGCTTCTACCAGGTACCACAGTATCCTCCTGAACAACGGCTGGCACGGTTTTGTCTTCATATAGATGAAGGAATATTTCTTCAGAACCAACTTTGATAACTCTGTTCTTGAAATCCAGTTGGAAACCATGTGAGTTCATCACATCCATTCCTAATATCACATCTTCCTCAATATCAGCGACAATAACAGTATGCTTGAACTTTTCTGAGCCAATTCCTATTTAAACCTGGACTTCTCCAAGGATGTTAGCTCTATCACCTGTGGCGGTTCGCAGTCGTAGTCTTGTTAGTAAAAGCTTCTTACGGCTATTTATAGTTGTTGGCCGTATAATCGTTGTGGTCGCTACAGTATCCACCAATAGTGTATACTTTTTACCGTTGACTTCACCATCTACATATACACTGTCTTCGCGGCATTTCAAAGAGGCTATTAGTATAAGAGGGTCTTTGGAAACGTTCCGGGTCGAAGCTGCCCCCTCTAGGCCCGCCCGTTTTAGTTTTTCCTGTGGAGTAGTTTCTTGATTCGTAGTGACCCCAGGACGTTTACATGAATTGCGAGCATGTCCTATTTCACCACA